>CM070037.1:76330158-76355001 GCA_036250615.1 Ptychadena robeensis
TTGCTGCCGACCGATGGGCGTGTGTGTATGCCGATCGGGGGAGCCCACATGGGGTGACATATCGCTGACGCCTTGATGACATCATCACGCTGCAGTCTAGAGCTCATCTGAGCTGGTCTGTCGGCCCCCACTCGGTACGTGTGTGAGGGCCTTAAGGCGAGGGTCACAGTGGGCGCTGTAATGTTATGCGCTGCATGCATCTAATCTTATAGCAGAGAAGTCATTATGTTCATTATGACTGTTTGTTAATTGCGACATTTGAAGTAATTTTTTTTTTAATAAAAAAAAAAAATAATAATTCCCATTTAAATTTAGTAGGAGTCGGAGTCGGTCCATTTTTTGCTGACTCCAACTCCAGGGACCCAAAAATGTCTCCGACTCCACAGCCCTGTCTGCAGTGGCCCCCGTTCTCCTCGTCTGACTCCGCGACGGGCAGGCATGGATATAGAATCCTAACATACTTGAATCTAGGTGAGTGATTGATCCTCCATTCCCCAATATATTTAGATGGCGTGGCTTGTATACTTAGGCTACCTCATACACATACACATTTTACAACTTTGGGGTATGATGCGTTGAACAGTGGACAGAACAATGGGGTGCCTCTACTCACCATATCCAGCCCGTATATTGGACTGTTGGACTGTTTTATGGAATAGTACCTTGAATAATTGTTGGACCTTTTTTTTTTTTTATTCAAGTTACTTTCAATTTATCAAGAATCTGGATTAAAATACTTTTGCGGCCGTTATAGTCTCCTTGTCTTTACAAATCTGTAAAGAAAAAATCAGTGTGGGGCACCTGACTATTCAGGCTGCCCTGACCAAAGTTTTTCTCAACTTTACATACTCAGGTTTTTTTTTCAACCCATTGGACGCGTTATAGTGTCTAAACCTATGTATTTGCTGGTATGTCCAGTCCTATGGATTGAAAACATATTGAATATATTATGAATAATCTATCTCACTTTAGAATGTAGGACCTTGCTAATGTACCGTACTTCCTCATTGGTGTGTTAACACATGTCTAAAGAGTCCAGACTATAAAATTACCAAAACATAAACTTATATTGCGGTGGTTGCACTTTGCTGTTCAGTTAATCATGTGTATTTTATTAAGCAGCCTTTTGACTGCTACTTGCCCTTTTAAACAGTAAGGGTGTACCTTATTTTTGACACGCTGCTCTTGCCTTAGGCTGCATTCACATAGGTGCCTGGAAGCTCTGCACTCAGAAGTATTCTTCTTTCTTTTTCAGTTTCTTATAACTTTTCTATAGGGAAGTTGTGGAAAATATATATTTATTTTTAAACTACAGTGGTCTAACAATAACAATACATCCTAACAATATTCACTATACATGTTACAAAATCTCTGTCCCTCCCTCCATTTCAGACAGTTCCCCAGTCCCACTGCAGACTCTCCCATGGCTAGCCTCACACCACATAACCCCAAATAATAGCCCACTCCTCCTTTGCTAATCTGGGACAAATGATCCTCTTAGGTCAAGACTAGTGTACTAAATAATACTTTATAAGTTCTTGAAAATAATTTACATATTACCTTGCCTTAATAACTTGACTAATTTCCATTCTGATTGACTACCTTATGAAAGCCAAAAGTTTGCAAATCAGTTATCAAAGCATGAGGTGTCAACTATAAACATGCTATAAGATTGTTTACGAAACTTGATATTCCTATTAGATGTGGATGCCTTAAAATTCCCCCTAGCCCTGTATCTTTGGTAATGTTGGAACTCTAATCTATGCGGTGAGTTTTTTGTTGGCTACTATAAAGAATCAAACAATGTAGAGAACAAGATTGAATGAGAAGGTTGTACCCTGACTGGTACAAATATTGGTGTGTGACTGTGTGTATATTATTAAATTGCTCTACTAAATAGGGATGCTTGAAAAATATATTTTTGTGTGAAGGACCAACATGGAGGATACTGGATCCTGCCCATCATACAAGGCTTTGTTCAGATAGAAGAGCTGGTGGTGAACTATAATGAGTCTTCAGATGATGAGAAGAGCAGCCCCGAGACCCCTCCTCAGGAAAACATGTGTGTAGATGATATTCACCCTCGATTCCTAGTCGCCATTATTTCCAGAAGGAGTCGACATAGAGCAGGTAAGTCGTACACTGCCCTTACTTGCAACAGGGTTTGGATTTGCCATGGAAGGACTGTTGGCAATGGAAGGAAATATCTTTATGTCTGTCACTAGTAGGTTGGAGGGATGTTTCTCGGAAGTGTTTTCTTCATAGGATGTTTATGTCCGAGTGGGATGTTTAGTTAGGGGAGTTGTCCCTGTGGAACGTCCTAGTATAAGTGGGTTGTCATTGGGGGCATTACAAAATGTCTTTTTTTTTTTTTCTACTAGGAATGAGATATAAACGTCGAGGAGTGGATAAACTTGGACATGTGGCAAACTATGTGGAAACAGAACAGTTTATTCATGTCCACAATCACACTCTTTCCTTTGTGCAGACCCGTGGCTCTGTGCCAGTCTTCTGGAGCCAAGTTGGGTATCGGTATAATCCTCGTCCTCGTCTAGATAAAGGTGCATGTATAAACCATTGTGCAGGTGCTAGGTTTTGGTCACTTGAGACAAGGGTTTCTGGTGATAATATTAAGGATAAAGCTAACTCTCTGTTAAGGGTTGTGAGATGACCTCACAGACTATATGTACACTCCAGTGAGCTCCGCCCCCATCTCTCCTACAGTTGCAAGTTAAAAGGGAGGTGTCCTGAAGAGGAATAGAGACCTGTAAGGGACCGAGCATACAGTGAGAGGAGATCTGTGGCTACCTACAAGGGTATGCTCTGTCTACCTATGTGCGGGGCTTTGTGGCTACAAAAAAGTGGGGGCTCTGTCACCCATAAAGAGAGGGACTCTATGGCTACAGGGGGCTTTGTGACTTAAATGAAAAACAACAATATGCAAACCTGACTTACCCAAACTTTCCAAGGAGATGCAAAGCCATTACTCACATTAGTGATTGTCAGCCGTTAGTGGTGGTCAGAGTAAATTGTAAGGAATCTAATTTTTCCAATAAATAATACTGTTATTTATTATGATATCAGGTGTTATAGTTTTAAGTTTAACTAAGACCTATAAAGTTAATTTTAGGGAATGTTGTTAGGGAAAGAAGATGTAATTTCAACAACATCCCCTCTGAAATTGTTCTTCGACTCTCAACATATGTTTCAGGTGTTGAACTGTTGGGATTTGGCTCTTTGGTCGAATAATTTTGCCTACCACTGCCGTAGAATGATAGGGCCATATCCTATCCTATCCTGGCCTATCCTATTTTCATTTAATCCAATTTTATTAGATCATTAAAACAAAGTATATAAAAATCATTTTTGTCCGAAGATAAATGTTTGGGAGTGCTCTGAAGGAAAAATCGAAAATATTTCTGGCTACTTTCATAGAACGCAACTTTAGACGCGTTTCATCTCTTAGGGCTTACTCTAGATATGCTGCCAAGTGCTTCAAATAAAATGCAAGGCATTAGAATAACACATTTAAGATATGGAAACACACCAGTTTGACAGCTTTTCATTACATTTTTTGTACAAGTACAAAAACATGTAATGAATATATACTAGTTTGTATGTTTGGACGTCCTGGCCCCTCCAAGAAATGATACAAAGGGACCCCTACAAAAAGATTTTCACAGACAACCCGTTTTTTCTTATTATGACCTCAATGTTATTGCCACTAGTTTGTTGAAACCTTTCTGCTACAGTAGGTTTTCTGTAGGATTACACTGAACGAGCAAGCTTTTGTCCCTGAAGACATTCTAGTCTTCTAATACTACATATTGGGAATACCCCACAAGACCCACTTTTTTTTGTAAATGCCCTGACCTATTCATCTTGCAATCACAATTTGGCCCATGTAAATCGTTGTGATCCTTATGCATGGCCATATTTCTTACTTTTAACACCATTTAAGACTTACTTATCACCTTTTAAGAACGGTTTCTTTGCTGCCCTAATAAAACTGAAAGTAGATGATGTTTTTCACTTGTATGGTTTTTGTGCTTTTAATAGTTGGGTGGATATGATATTAAATAATCATTCTCTGGTAATCAGCAGATATTATTGAATCCGTTTGCTTATTGCACTTATTTTGTTCCTTCAAATCATAAGACATACTCTCCAATAATGGCATATACTTCAAAGTATCATTATACTCAGGGGTGCACATAACTTTATTAGTGAGCTCCTCAGATGTAGGGTGGTCTTCCTCACGGTCTTCCTCACGGTCTTCCTCACTGTCTCCCTTACTGTCCTCTGCATCAGCTTCCTGCATGGTAGGTTCTGCTGCAAATGGACCTCTATGTTCCTTATTTAGCCTCCCATTAGCTGGCTTTGGGTCAAATGTAACTCTCACAGTACAACATGTTTGAACCCCCAGATCTTATACCTCAGTAGTGTGAACCTGAAATTTTCTGGGTTATTAACTAACTACCTGCAGTTCAAATGTCAACCTTTCATAGTCATATTCCAGCTGTCACACAGTGCTTTTCTCTTGTCAGATTTTACCCTTAGATATGCCTACTCTGACTTTCATCCCCCAGATCTCCAACACCCTTAGAATGCCAATCTTTTTTTGGACTATTATTATTTTTGGTTTTACATTTGTCATTATATTGTAGAGAATGATCTGTTCATCCAGTATCATATTTGTCTGTAGGTGAGAAGGACACAAGCCCTTATTTTTGCCTCCACTTTAATAAAGATCTGGACATCTATAAGAGACAGGTAGGTCTTGGACTGGATTGGAATATAAATATTGGTGTTTTCTTACATTTTTATGAACCTTTATGTTTGTTTCCTATCTGACAGGTTATCATTAATCTTGTGGATCAAGCTGGCAGGGAGAAGATCATTGGCGATGCCTACCTGAAACAGGTCTTGATGTTTAATTGCCCTAATCTTACTTACATCAGCTTTGATTTTCATGAACATTGGTAAGTTTATTTCCCTCTCTTTATTGTAGTCATTTAGTTGTGTGCTGGGAAGTAAACAGCTGGTGAATTATGAATAATACTCTAGGTGCTTCTTTGCTTACATGCTTACCCATTTGATGTACATACCGTATTTTTCGGACCATAAGATTATGATCCGAATGTGCGGCCACTCGGCTGCCGGTGGTCGCGTCTTGGCTTGCCGCCAGCTTAGCACGGAGATTAGCGGGGGAGCTAGAGAAGCTGCCATTACAAGGACACAGTAACAGCAAGATCAGCAAAGTAGAGCAGAGACTGAGAGGGAGAACACTCTGCAGATGTCTGACCCCTCCTACTCACGATCAGTGTGGAGAATGATGTGTTGTGCTGTGAGTGACACCTACTGGCTGAATTGAATATTGCAATATTCATTGCATTAACCCAATTGATGTGAAAACTTATTAAATCTTTTTTTTATAGTTTTCCTGCCCTAAAAACTGGGCGTGTTTTATGGTCTGGTGCGTCTTATAGTCTGAAAAATACAGTATATTGATGATTCCCACACTAACTGGAAAACTTTTCTTGTTTGATGGCACAACATGAATGTGTTTTTCAATTGACTTCAGTGATTGTATGAGTAAAAGAGCTGTATCTTTGGTGTTTCTTTGACTAACATTATTGTTATTTCTTCATCAGCTGCTCTCCCAATTGCAGCATTCTGTTGTGACCCAGCTGGCCCCCATTAGACTTTGCCTGACTCTTTGGCACAGAGGCCTCGGTGTGGCATTTCCGAACCCCTGCCACTGTTGGTTTCCATTTAGGGTTCAGCTGTTTTTTTGCTGACTTTGGAATGTTAAAGTATTCTCCCACATTTGCAAAGTCTGAGTGCCGGTGAAAAAAGTTCAGTAGATCCGGCCAGGTGTCATTTCGACAGGAGGCTGTATTCGACAGGACACCAGAATATAGGATTCTGAGTGCCTTTATCTCTGCCTGACAAAAGAAGTTTTCTAGTCTGCAAGTTCTCCAGGTTTTAAAGCTAATGTCTTGTTGATAAAGAAAGCACTACTAATAAACTGATAGGTTGACCTACAGTTTCAGGTCCAGGGTCCTTTATTGCCGCAGACATTACCAATACCTTCCCTGTGTAACTGCTATTTGATTCCTTGCTGAACAAGGGGTATTTCGTTGGCCAGCAAATGTTTACTTGTTTCTGCTTGGAAAGGATTTACTGACATTGCTTTAACAATGACTCAGCTGAACAAGGGGATTACTATATTGGTAGTAGATGATGTTTGTTTTTATTTTTTTCTATTGAATAGCTAGATGTTTAAGACCCAATTATGTGTGGCAGGTTGTATCCCCTTTCTGGTCTTGGCAATAACATTTGCTTTTGCAAACTATGACCAGGGTGTATATGGAAAATAACTCGCAACACCGGCTGTAAGCTGCTGAGAGCCCGACACAGGATGGCTGCAAGGAGCGGGCTGCTCCCCGCACTATGCCTATGAAGTGTACACAGCCCGTCTCAGCCCTGTCCCCTTTCCTTTGTCCCGACTCTCAGATGACAGAGCTGAGAGTCTGTGACGGGCTGTGTCACGTGCAGGAGGTGAAGAACTTTAGCCTCTGTTGTTGGAAGGCCTGATATCCAAGGAAATAGAGGGACTGGTCAGGACAACAAAACTGGAACCAGATAATGCTGTTTGTCAATACCAGTCAGAAAACGAGGTGAGCTGTGTCTGATCTGCTGCATCGTTGGGTGACGCAATTTCCCACTAATTAAGAGTCAATTAAAAGTCTACACTTTTTACAGATGTCTTCTAGACAAACTTGATGGTATTAGAATTATTGTTGTTTTTAGTAAATGGCCTGGTAAAGTCAGTGATATAGAGACTGTCACATAAATAGGCTTCTCTCTCCCTTGTGTTTCATGTCACCAGCCGTGGGATGAAGTTTGAGAACGTGCAGACGCTGACAGATGCCATCAGTGATATTATAACTGACATGAAGTGGTGTTGGTAAGTGTGTTTATTTGTAATAATTCTGATTCTAAAACTTGTAGAGAACAATGAAGTTGAATGTTTCTGCTTTTTTGTTAGGGTGGATCAGGCTGGAGTCATTTGCAAGCAGGAAGGCATTTTTCGAGTAAACTGTATGGACTGCCTGGATAGGACCAATGTGGTTCAAGCTGCTATTGCCCGTGTTGTCATGGAACAACAGGTAAACTTTAGGGAATGTAATGGGAATAGATGAGCTAAACATGTGCATGCCTCTTCTGTTTCGCCATAACTCCGTTAACTAGAACACCGGGTGCCCAACCTGCGGCCCCCCTCAGTCTTCCACTTGAGGCCCCCGAAATCCAACTATTAATGCATAGGGCATAGGAACTCTCCTGTCTGCCGAATAGAAGGTTATGTGCCCCATCGATATAATCAATGGCTTTGAAGCGCATAACCTTTGATGATATATATATGACACAAAATGTGCATTTCCATACTAGTGTTCCCTAATGCTTGAAGTATAATCTTAAACAAATTGTATTATTCAAAAAATGAAACATAATGTCTAGCTATGCCTGCTGTAATTTTTTTTCATTAAAAAATGCTTATACAAGTCAGTATAGATTAAAAATGTTATGTGCGGCCCTTTAGCGATTCCGAGGGGCGCACATGTGGCCCTCCATATCAATTCAGTTGCCCACCACTGAACTAGACTCACATGAACAATGCTTTATATGTTTCTAGCCCCTTTATCTAGTTTAAAAATAAAAAAGCAAAAATATTCCTTTCTATCACATTTGCCTTCTGGGTCACTTTCTTTTAAACCTGTAATTTTGCAGGTCACCTCTCCCCTTTGTTACATTCTGGACTACTTCATATCGTTGTGCTGTCTATAGTCTCCTGCCTCATTATATACACCATATAGGTGGAAAAAGTTTTAAGCAGATAATTCTTTCAAAGAAGTGAGAGCTGTGGTGGTAATCCAAACATACCACCAGAGATGGAATAAAGTAGAGAAGAACTAAAGGCTTTGCTCTCCCCTTTGACATTGAGCATGGAAGGCTATGTTAGCTGCAGTCATTCTATACATAAATTGATTAGTGTGTTGTGCTATGCAAAGTAAAAGCCAGGTCCATGGATTCACCTATTGTGCACTCATTTTTACCTTGCTGTAAAGTATGAGGGTTGTACCTGGACATCTGCAAGGCCCTTGGTGCCTGCCTAGGTTTACACTAGGGATGATCTGGTTCTGCATATCAGGACAGTTTTTTATGTCCAAAGTCTTATTAATATTTACATTTACTTTTCATTACTTTCTCCTTTCACAGTACAGTTTGGATGGTAGGATGTAGTTGTAGTTTGTAAGATAAGGTGCCTTATATTGCATTGATGTATAATTTTATAGATTTTATAGATGTGAAACAAGAGCATGTCTCCCTGTCTCTTCCCAGCTCAAGAAGCTTGGTGTGATGCCCCCAGAGCAGCTGCTGCCAATGAAATGCTATAGGCTTTACCAGATTATGTGGGCAAACAACGGAGACTCCATCAGCAAGCAGTATGCCGGCACAGCTGCTCTAAAGGTCTGTTTGTTACAGCATGATCCTCAACGTTTTATGATATAATGCTAGACAATGTTTCACTAAAATTGTCAGGGGTAGTGCAATTTACATTGGTTATTCCTCTGTACTATGCACTCAACTTTAATATAACTTAATAATAACAAATCCAGGGAGTGGTGTTACAAGTGCGAGTTATATAGTTATATACAAGTGCAAGTTATATAGCTTGATCAGTAGTTATTTCACTCATGTACTCAATATATTGTATCTAGTTAATATTTATTCTAGTGATTTTTTAGTTTTTTTGTAAACATTTCTTGTGATGACTTGAGTTCACTTGCTTTTAGTTACCGTACATGTCAAATAACAATGCAGGTTAACACTGATCTGTGTATTTGAAGGATGGTCTGAAAATGTACTTTATGGTCTTTTCCTATAAAGGTGACCATTAGTGGTGCAGAAAGGCATTGGTCTCCTAAATGATGTCGCTTTGGAAGGTTGGTAATGGCCACCGATGGTTTTGTTTAATGTTGAATATCTCCATAGGGGGATTTCACACGTACTGGAGAGAGAAAACTGGCTGGTGTGATGAAGGACGGAGTAAACTCTGCCAATCGATACTACTTAAACCGCTTCAAAGATGCGTACCGACAGGCTGTAATAGGTAAGGAAGGAATCATAGGTAAAGGAAGAAGAGATGCTTGATGAGATCCAAAATTCCAATATTAACTTGCAAATTACATGCAGACTGACACAGCCACTGTGCTCGATTTGGCTTCAATTGCTGTGCTTGATTGGCTTGCATGCAATTTACATAATGAATAAAGTTAATGTTGCATTTGTAGCATCTCTATTAAGAGGCAGAGATCGTGCTCTGAGACGCTGAGAGTTAAGTGATCTGCATTGTGCTTGCCATGGCATAGGTTTGTTTTTCATAATCAGACTTTATGAAATGCTGCTTCTTATGTCTGGTTTTGTATCCCACAGATTTGATGCAGGGGGTTCCAGTGACAGAAGATCTTTACTCTATATTCACTAAAGAGAAAGAACATGAGGCTCTCCACAGGCAGAGTCAGAGGAACCACCAAGAGCTTATCAGCCAGCTTCTGCAGAACTACATGCAGATCCTGCTGCCAGACAGTGAGAAATTCCACGGTGGCTGGGCACTTATCGACTGCGACCCCAGGTGAGTTTCCAGCAATAACCTAACCTTGACATGATCATCGTATCCAGCAAGACTAGACAGTGGACAGCCTTTGTATGTCTGGGTATGCAATCAGATCACATGGGTTATACGATGATTAGCTGTAGTGTCCTCCAAGCCCAGAGGTGGGCCAACTTTTTCAGTTCTGGGCAGCAATAGGTTTTTAAATTTGGCAAAGGGCCCTGACCATGAACTGAAAGGGCCACCCATTCCCAAGTTCTCCCAGTCTGGGTGGGAAGTTTAAATATTGATGAATTTATAAAAAAGCTATCATACCGATTACCAGGGAGGTAAGAATAAAATATATTTAAAAAATTTATATATATAAAAAATTTGGCTTTGTATAGTAAATCTGAGCAAATTTCGGCCTCTAGCAGGAGATCTTCATAATCATCCTCTAGGTATTATCTTATTGCAGGGAATGAATGGAGGGGAACTAGAGTGTCTAGTCTAGGCGGGATTAAAATACGAAAGGGCCAGATATGGCGTTTACTCACGCCTGGTCTAAACCTACCACCTTTTAAAATACATATATTTATTTTTTACAGATATCCTTTTTGCTTTTTTTTCTGGAGCAACAGTGCCGCTCTAAGAGTAGCCATACACGGCCCAGTTTGCCCCCGATTTTTCGTCCGATGCCCCACCTGGTGAGATGGACCAGGAATCTCCCGCATGGCAGGTCGTGCGGTGATCCGACATGCCTGTAAATTCCTGGATGATCCCATTACTTTGAATGGGGAAGGCAGTCCCCATTCAAAGTAATGGCCAGCACACAAAGGGTTCCCGATGATCAGCTGAGAGGCCAGCTGCAGTGAGATGACCCAATCCCACTGAAGTCGATCCCTCACCTTTACCTGTGCCGGTTCCTTTTTCTTCCTATACTAACCATTCTGCTAGGCACTATGTAGCATCTGACAGATGAAGAAAGATAATAGATAGTTGCGCACAACCTTCAGCAGTGATTACACAGCTACAGTGATATCAGTGGCCAGAAGGGCCCTCAGTGGCAAGGATTGCAGAGTAAAATACTGATGAGGGGTGGGTGTTTAAGTTGTGTGTAGGTGTGCAGCTCTCAAAATGGAGGAGTGTGGCCCCCTGTAACAGACAAATAAGAACAAGGACAGAGGTGCACAACCTAGTACAACAAAGTGAGGTAATGTAAATGGTTAAATAATATAGAATGGAAAAGAATGAAACAAAACAGACAAGATACTGGTTGGGGATGAGATCACTTTCTGCTTACAGATGCTGGGGGGGCTTATCCCTTGAAAAAGAGCCTCCGCTCGAAGCGCGTCCCATTGTTCCTGTTGAGCCCCCCAGCATCTGTAAGCAGGATGTGATCTCATCCCCAACCAGGAAGTAAGATCATCCTGGAAAACACATGGCCCTGAGAGATCAATCCTTGTAAATCTCTTTTAATGTGAGTATCTTGTCTGTTGTTTTGTTTCATTTTATTCGATTCTATATTATTTAACCATTTACAGTACCTTACTTTGTTGTACTTGGTTGTGTGCCTCTGTCCTTGTTCTTAGCATCTGACAGATGTTTGCTGTTTTCCTCTAGTCAGCAGTGGTTGTACTCTGCACTAACATCTCATGTGGGGTTTGGGAGAGAATGTGTGATTGACAGCTAATGGTAATAAACAACAACCTCTGCTTAAGGTGTGAAAAAAGTAGTACCAGCAATTTCCTTATGCTCTCCTAATTGGGCGTCTCGTTTTCTTGTAGCCTCATTGATGCCACGCACAAAGACGTTGAAGTGCTGCTGCTGCTCTCAAATTGTGCTTATTATGTGGCCTAGTAAGTACCAAACATACATGATCATCTTCCTCCTTCCGCAGCTCACCTGTCTGTTACTCCTCATACCTGTCTAGTTTTCCTGATCAGTTTGGAGAACGTGGCCAAATTGATAACATTGTTCCTGTTCTTGTTCAGCTATGATGAGGAGGTGGACAAAGTAAACCAATATCAGCGCCTTAGTCTGGATGATCTGGAAAAGATTGAGATTGGTGAGTTTTGCAATGCAATAGAAATATAACATTTTCTCATATTACCTGGTTTACGCTAACCCTTTCTCTGCTCTCACCACAATATGGGTGTCTCATCCTGCTCCCATCTATATAACCTATTTGGGCTCCATTGTTTGTTCTCTTTCTCCTCTTCTTGTCTCCTTCATCTCTAATCTGTCCAGCGCGCTCATTTTATACTCTCTGCCTTTTATGTTATGCTTTAATGTTGTTTTTCCTCTGGCTTAGGCCCTGAACCTACTTTTTTTGGGAAGCCCAAATTCTCATGTATGCGGCTGCACTACATATGCAAGGGAAACAGCGGCTACTTCCACACGCTGAGGGCTGTGGCTAGGAGTCCTGAGGAAGACGGGAAAGGTGAATATGAAATATTCTCAATGTTTTTTGAAGAGAAGGCAACGGCAGGACCGATAAATGTGTCGTTTTTTTTCTTTTTCATAATTTCATTAAAAGAGTTCTCTATGATTTTGTCCCCATTGATTTAGCTTTTAGCTACCTGACATCCACCTCTGTCTCAGACTAATCACATGAATTTTTGGCAGCCCCTTAAAATATGGGAAGAAAACAATTGGATCTATTTCCTGAGTGTAGCCCCATACACCTTACAATCTTACCATACAATTTCTGTACAACCCACTTTTCTTCTACCAAAACCATGTAATATGAGAATCTTTCTAAGCCTTCCAATCACTATGTATTCTATCAGGGACCCGACACTACATAGTTGTTGGTAGATCTAAAGGAAATTGTATGGAGTGATCTAAAGATGTATGGGGGGCTCAAGTTTGTTTTGTTTCTTTCAAGAATTTTTACTAGTTTTGTTCAAAATAATAGAACCAATGTGGTCCAACTTGCGCAAGGCAATATAGGGTCTAGGGGTACTGTGGTTTAATTTGCCTATCTGCTGCGATTATATTGGTGGACTCGCTTAGGGGGTTGCAGCCCCATTGACCTGACAACATCAGTTTCCCACCCACATGGATGTGTAGAGGGAAGGCTGGGGTAACAGCAGTACTTTGTACTCTGCTTTGATTGTCTGTACAGTGCTTAAAACGACAACGTATAGGTGTGTACCGCCAGGGAGGTCAAATAATCCATCGAAGGAAGCCATCGCTATTAATGCAAAGGGTTTCAGGAAAGGATTTTGAGAGCCAAACAGTACAAAGTATTACTAGTAGTTGATAATATTAGCTCACTGAAAATACATTATTTTTCAATTATGGTTGCGTTACACTAATTTCTTTCCTGTGGAATATCTATGATATATTCAGAATCATTTTTTTTTATAGACACGCTCCTGTGTATAGCAGAGATGCTGCGTATTACCAAACAAGCCATGGAGTCTGATGTCCCCATCATTGAGAAAAAACTAGAGAGGTGAGGTTGTAACCCATGATGGGCAGCTAGAACTGATGAATGTGTCATTATGTATGGATCTTTAAACCTGTCTTTGTAGTACTGTGGTGTCCAGAAATATTACTGATGAAATAAGTATGCTTGGCGGGATGCCTTCATGTGCAGTTTTTAGTTTCTTTCCCGAATACAAATGTGTGGTTGGATAAAAACATGGTTTGATGCCATGTATGGACTTGGTGCCATTATTTTAAGAAATAATTAAAATAATTGATTTAGTTTCTTAATATCCAGTATAAATTGTTGATGTTGTGCTCTTTGTTGTGTTTTCATTTGTAGCTTCTTGTACTGGGGCTTTATTATGGTGTTGTGCTTCCTAGTATACTTGAATATGTTGTTGTCTTGATCACTGTTAGAGTTTTCAGAACAACATGGTATCCTAGGATAGTGATGGAGAACCTAAGGCACGTGTGCCAGATGTGTCATTTGGAGCCCTGTCTGTGGGCATGGGAGTTGTCAGCCAGCACAGAGGAGATGACTACAGCCTATTGGCTCTCAATGCTGTCAGTGCTCTTCCCTTCTATTCTGATTGCATACACATGCCCTCCCCTATTCTATCTTATAAGAAAGTAGTTGTGTGTTTAAATTTCTCATGTGTATATGATTTGTGTGTTTATGAGAAGTGTATGTGTACATGAGTTGTGTGTGTAATTTGGGTTATATTGCCATGCAGGCACTTTGAGATAAATAAGTTGGGTTTCAGTTTGTACACTCTGTCTCTAAATGGTTTGCCATCACTGTCCTAGGAAATACTTGTGGTGTTTTTGTCAATAATCCATAGCTTACTACATGTCAACATGTCTGGAGATCCTAGGACGATGAGTTGACCTTTTGTACATGTAAAGCAGCTTTGTTTATTATATCCTAATGTGATTTCCTTCTATTATGTTACAGAAAGAGCAGTAAACCCCATGAGGATATAATGGGTATACATTCCAAAAGTCAGAAACTGGGGATGAACAGTATGGGCCTCACTCAGAGCAAGAACTACTTGATGAATAAATTCTCCTCGCTTAACCAGAAAGTAAAACAGACCAACATTGGAAGTCTACGTAAGTTAGGTACTTTCAACAAACAAGAAGTGAAAGGATTCCTTAAACCCAACCTCAAGGTCAATCTGTGGAAGTCCGATAGTAGCTTGGAAAATCCTAGTTCCGAGATCAAAGATCACACAGAATCGGACTTGGAACTCTCATCCGACAGTGACTCTTTTCATTCTGATGACTTTATTCCTAAATCAGATGATGATGGGCAGGGCACAGGTTCCTTAGAGAACATTGGACAGGTTGACTATGTACTGCCTAGCTGTGGTATCATTGCTTCAGTTCCACGATTAAGCAGCCGATCACAGTCAGTCAGTAGTGCTGAGGTAAGTCTTCACATTCCTACTGAAATCCAGGTAACCCAATGTGAAGCATCACCACAAGTTGATGTTCTTGTAGATTTTGGAACCCCGATTGATGCTTACTGCCACCAATTTGTCCATGATGCGAAGACCAAAGGAGGTGACTGTAAGAGTGGTTGTGATGAAAATAAACTTATAGGCCATGTATTGGCAAGCAATAATTCCCCTCAAACATCTACTACCATAGTGGACCCAGAGTTAGAGCAACTTCCTCGACCCTCACAACTTGAGGTATCTGGAACTGACACTGGCTCTCGATTGTCGGTTGACCTCTCTGGAGCCTCTGGCAGGTCTAGTCCTGGATCTGGAGCATCTCCAGCAGACAGCAATAGCAGCAGAGTTGTTTCTCCATTTGCCAAGATCCGTAGTTCTGTTGCTCAAGTGGCAAACATCACTCATGCTGGATTGGCCCAAGGGATTAACTTTGCTGTGGCTAAAGTGCAAAAGTCTCCGGAGCCAACAACCGTTCCAGCTGAGCTACCAAATGACTTCAAAGAACTGTTCACACAGTGTCAGACACGCATTATACAGATATAATGGAGGGGATACAGCAATTTTCATCCATGTATGTGGCATCACTTACAAAAATGTTTACATTTTTTATTTTTAGCTATAGCTAGGAACTACTTCAAGCTGGGAGCTGGAGAATGGACCCTATTGTATGTAGACTGTTCCTTTTAACCTCTTTTCTAAGTAGGAAAAGCGCTGTGTTTTAGTTACTATTTATTTTTTAGATTTTCTAGCCATTGTCACCTGTGATATGCTGTACCTGTATATGGTTGTGTCACTGTTACCTTTTTACCCATTTGCACAGTCTTCCCTCTTTGCCTTATAACTTTCTATAAGAAATCGAGGCATTGAACCCCTCACTGCCTGGCCAGTAAAGTATTAGGTGGACCAACTTTTTACACTGGAAAGTTCTGGATACTAGGTACTGTAGAGCTTTGGGGCCTTGGTGTTTCTGTAGTAGAATAGAAGTTGTGTACTTTACTCTCTATATTCTACTATACAGTATAAGAACAGTAATAGATTGCACTCTGCTGTATCCATTGGCAAGATATATAACCTTGTGAAGTTTGTGATGTGCCTCTGTATGAACTGTTCCACTGACATTATTTATTTGTTGTGTGACTGTTCTGTGTAATGAAAGGGAAATATTTTAATAAAAAAAAAAACGGGTTTAACTCTGTGACGCATCATTTGCCTATTTACTGAAAACAAAGCTTTCGAAGAAAAGAGCTTGACTTCTGGGGAAATGTGGGAAGTTCACGGATACCTTGCGGTGGCTTAACTGCTTCAAAAACCGGTAGTCTTGACTGGTTGCATGGTATTATGAAATGTGAACACTACCAAAGAACTAGAAAGTTCTAAAGTGGCCAGTAATGAGTCCCATCTCAATCCATAGAGCAGCCGGGGAGAATTCTAAACAAAAAAGATGGAAGAAATAAAGCTTCATATCTGACAAACCTGAAGCAGCTGGTAAAAAGAAGAGAATCCAGTACAGACATGTTCAGGGCCCATTGATAAAGAAGATTAACATCACTTACCATATTTTTCTGACTATAAGACGCACTTTTTCACCACTAAAATCGGGGGGAAAAGTGCAAGCATTTTATGGTCCAAATGCAAGACTACCCGAGGCCACTGGGTTGCACCTTGGCTCCCCTGGCTAGGAGATCTGCCCATGGCCGAATCTCACATCTGAACTGTACAGGGTGGGCCATTTATATGGATACACCTTAATAAAATGGAAATGGTTATTAACTTCCTGTTTGTGGCACATTAGTATATGTGAGGGGGGGGGGGACTTTTCAAGATGGGTGGTGACCATGGCAGCCATTTTGAATCCAACTTTTGTTTTTTCCATAGGAAGAGGATCATGTGACATCAAACTTATTGGGAATTTCACAAGAAAAACAATGGTGTGCTTGGTTTTAACAGTGTTCTCCCCAGATTTTTTTTTCAGCCGGGCGGCGCGATGACGTCATGACGCGATGACGTCATCGCGCCGCCTGCACCGGTCCGGCGGCACACAAGTCCTCTGACAGGCGGCGCCTCCCCATACTTCAGGAGCGCGCCGCAGCCACTGAAAGACTCCGGCCCGCGGCCCCGGTAGTATGCCGCGGGCCGGAGTCTTTCAGTGGCTGTGGCGCGCTCCTGAAGAATGGGAAGCGCCGCCTGTCAGGCTGCTCGCTGTGTGCCGGGCGGGGACCAAAATCTCCCGGGCGGGCCGCCCGGCCAATCTGCTTTGGGGAGAACACTGGTTTTAACATAACTTTATTTTTTTAATGAGTTTTTTTACAAGTGTCTGTCCACTTATAACATGTGTTTAATGTGACCAATGAGACTTTGAAATTGCTACATGATGATGTGTTTCCCTCTTTATGCACTGAAGCTGGCACCTTTTCCTGAGTTTTTCCAGCAATGGTGATGGTGCACCACCACATTATGGGTGTCAGGTGTGAGCATTCCTAGATGAACAGTTTCCTGGAAAGTGGATTGGTCGTCGTGGGCCAGTTGAATGGCTCCCAAGGTCTCCCGATCTGACCCCTTTAGACTTTTATCTTTGGGGTCATCTGAAGGCAATTGTCTATGCTGTTCAGATACCAGATGTGTAGCACCTGAATGGTTTTCCTACACTATATGCACATTTTTTTCCCACTGCTTTAACGTACAAAGGCCATCAAGTTCCGTGAACAAATGTTTCATAAACGTGTTCAAAAAGCAATGGAAACATTTTAATACATCTCCTGCTTACCCAATGAATGCATCATCACACATGCCAACTTGGCTTACTGTATTGACATCAATGCCCAACATCCATTGTCTTCGCTGGCACAGGTGTGATGCGTACTTATGCTTCTACATAGTGAGCGCTCATTTGTTTACTGGATGCTGGGAACGATACTTCTTAATTTAAAGAGAGGTCCAAATAGCCCAAATTTAAGAACATATCAACCTCAAGAGGCTTCTAGGTTAGCAACACAAAATGTTTACTAGCCAACTGATGCCCAACCTAGAGACTTACTGTATTTATCACCTGTATTTACCTGTTTTAAGAGCAAGAAAAACAGAAAAAAATTTGAAATGTTCTAGTCTAGAAAAAAAAGTTCCTGCAGTACCCAATTTCAGCCACAAAGTGTCAGATCACAGTTCAGGCAGAAGGGGAGCAGTGGGTTCTGCACTCTTCTGTACCAATGATCGCAGCGATGTCTCTCTGCTGTACTGCTTCTATCAGCAGGGCTCTGCTGGTAGAAACAATACAGTACAGATGATGGATCTAGCTGTGGCTGGATCTCTCATCTGACAGCTCAGAAGATCTGGCGGGAAGCCAAGGTGCAGCTGTGGGGGTCATATATTCGGACCATAAGACACAGGCACTAGTTCCCCCAATTTTGGGGGTTGAAAAGAGTGTCGTATGGTCCGAAAAATACGGTATATGAAAATAAAGGGGGTGATCTCATTTAATCAGAAAAAGTGCCTTCATCCCAACTAAAAATATAGGAGACTCTTTACACACTGGTACATGCAGGATCTGCATACACCTGTGTGTGCACAATTGTTCCCACTCCGACAAGATTGAGGGGGTGGGTAAAGGGATAATATGGTATATGTACCTTCAATTACATGAAATGTTGCAGGTATGGACAATTATAAGTTCAGAAAAAAGTCAAAGAAACACTTTAGACCTTTTAATATCAAAAATAGCTATAAGAAAGCAAAATTTTATAGAGCCAGTCAAAAAGGTACAGAGTTTTCTGGAACAAGTAAAGAAGTAAGAATTAAAGTTCATTGCCACTGAAATGTTTCTGGTCTTGGAGGCGACTTTTCCTTTGAGTTTCCAGCTGTTTGGCTTTGAGCCATCTTTCCCTGGAAAGAGATCTGTGGCCACTGCTGAGTGAAAGCAACCTAGATAAACGATATAAAAAAATATTTGTTGGACAGCACTTTGTGGCTCCGCCCACTTGGGGAGAGGAAGCCTAAAAAGTATACCCCCACACACACACACACACAAACTTATCAGTCATATCAGAGACACCAATAGAGGGAACCTACGCATATCAAAATCAATATTGGTGGATAGTAATTTGTCCTGCAAGACTAACTTACCATATATACTTGAATATAAGCCGAGGAAAAAACTGAATAACTCCAGTAAAAGCCTAGAGAGGGGGGGGGGGGGGGGGGGGGGGGGGGGGGGGGGGGCAGCAGCTAAGGCTCAAACGCACAGCTAATGTGCTTTTGTTGGGAGATGTTATTTAATTCAGTAAACTTTTAATTACAAAGCCCCTGAACATGATATCATCACTAGAAGTGCTGGAGATGTAGAGAAGGGTTGTGGGAACATTGAAAGAAAAAAAATGATTGCTCTAGAATATGTAGTTTCTGCACAAAAATTTTGACTTGACTTGGAACCTAATTTATGCAAAAACTACATATGCTAGAGCAATAATTTTTTTTTTACAAATGTTCCCACAACCCTGGTGATATCATGTTTGGGGGCTTTGCAATTCACTCATAAAGTCCACCTACAAAATGTCACTTATATTAGAGTATATACGGTAGGTTTAAAAAAAAAACAAAAAAAAAACAAAAACAAAATAAAATTATTTAAGCTTTTAGGAGAACAGGGGATTAAATAGGAACCTTACCTCACCCAACTAGGGTATAACAGCTTGCAGGACTTATCTCGAGTTGGATCAAGATATCACAGATAAACTGCCTAATCTTACAGAAACACAGATGGTGATGATTGCATACACACATCACCCAAATTTCCCCTGAATAGACAAGGACGAGGGGACGGGCCACTCACTATGTAAAAGCCATACATGTATTATACACAGTGCAAGAAATGAAGTAATGACATCATATCAAGCAAAAAAATTTTTGCGGATGTATGCGTCTGTACATGTCCAAATGGCGCAAATTTCACCCCAACGCGCGTTTCGTTGAAGACTTCTTCAGGGGGTACGATATGTAGATTTGGCCTATGAAATTATATAAAACAAACAGCCAACACAAGGGGATCAGTCATATTGAACCAAATCAACATAAAAGTGAACATAGACCCTCGGGTTACTCACGTCCATAGATCAATATAGGGGGAAAAAGACGTGATTTCTGAAGATGGCGTCCCCACTGGTGATCTGCGTAACAAGACCGACCCAAACATCAACTGATCATGTTTACCTAAGTAAATGTATTAAAAATCGGTCTTGTCTTTTACGTAGATCACCACAGCATTTATGTGGTTAAATTCTGTCTGTCTCTCCATTCCCCACTGGTGTTGGTGCAGTGGAATCTTGAGAAATCATGTCTTTCCCCCTATATTGTTCTATGGACGTGAGTAACCCCTGAGGGTCTGTGTCCACTTTTATGTGGATTTGGTTATTCAATGTGACTGATCCCCTTGTATTGGCTGTTTTATGTAGATTTGGCCGATGAATATACATATCGTACCCCCTGAAGAAGTCTTCAACAAAAAGCATATTGGGGTAAAATTTGCACCATTTAGACTATTTTTATTGTCTAACAGCACTTGTACAGATGTGGAAATCCACAACATTGTGCATTGTTTTTGATTGATAAGATGCCATTACTTCACGTTTTGCACAGTGTATAATAAATATATTGCTTTTAAAAACTGAGTGGCCCGTCCCCTCGCCCTTATCTATTCAAGGGGAAATTTGGGGTGATGTGTTTATGCCATTATCAACTTCTGTCTATTGTTTTTGGGATGTTGGCCACTATACATCCGAGAGTGTAGTTTTATTAATGATAAAATATTACAAAAACCTCTGGAAGAGTGTGACCTTGCGAATGGATTCATGGAATTTATTTACCCAAAAATTAAACATATACAGCCTTATTCTACATAATAAAAACTAATCTTTACTTTATCATGGAATAACCTTGGGTTAGTAATATATATTTCCTCAACATTTCCTCCAATTTAAAAAAAAAAAAAATCATTGATTTTTATCCACGCTGGTTAAACCCCTTGCACACATTAACCTCCCTAGCGCACCACCCGTACCGCACCATTTTTAACAGTGTGGTACGTGCAATGGCAGCAGTGTACAAAGTACATTGCCTGCCATTTCCTCTTCCCTCCCCTCTCCACACAGCCGGTGTCATTCATGACACCGGCTGTGAGGGCTGGAGAGCAGAGGCCCCTCCATTAACATGGAGGTCTATGGCACTAACCACCCCTGCCCCCTTCTGCGTCACCGTGACGCGTTCGGAAGCTGGAAGCAGCATCGCCATAGCTTTCCAGGGATATGCAGCTTTCATGGGAGCCCAGCTCATCCAGAGTTTGTTCTTCACACAAACTCTGGCCGAACTGGGCTCGGCCTGAACGCTAAGGAGGTTAAGCGTTTTCTAATTAACCTCAGTGTGTTTTACATGCACTTAGGCCTAGTGGTGTTTATACATGATTTCTATTTCTGTTTATTCATAAATGCAAAATTAAACACAGAACCCGTATTCATATACAAATGGTTTTCACAAGTGCTTCATATGTCTAAAAACATGCGCAATTATGAACCTTGACAAATTTAGGATCACAACCTTACAGATAGCAGGGCCTGGTATCACAGAATACAAATTTGATCTCATGAATCTTTAGTAGTGCAATCCTGAAACTTAAAGGGTTAGTAGCTAACCGAGACGACATGCAGTCCAAACTCCTAAGCTGCAAGCCTCTTAGATTTTGCTACTGTTGCATATGCCTTCTCTCATATTTTCAACAATTAGGAGTTGTACTACTAAGGATGCATCAGATATGAGAGTTCAAAGTGAGAGTTAAACAGCAGTCTTAAGCAAGGAATACATGAGTCGATACCCGTGCAACAACCCTAGTCTCCATCGAACTGGAATGCATGTGCAAAGTGGTGCACATTGATTTTCTGTTTGACCGACTAGTGATCGATCAGGAATAAATATGTACCACTTAGCACATCGATTTCAGTTTGATGGAGATCCTGGTCTGGTACTGTGAGCCATTTTCCTGTAGCTGCTGATAGGCAGTGGGTTGAGCAGAACAGAGGAGGCCTTGCCTGTGTAGTGTACACAGCCTGCTAGGCTCCACCCATTTCCCCCTGCTGGGAGCCTATCACAGGCTGTGTGGGGTCTGGCTCTCCACACTACTTGTCAGATTGACCAGGATTTACAGACATGTCTGTTCCCGGTTCGAGACTGAATCTATTAAAACACAAGATATATTATATGGGATGCATATTATATGGACCAGATAGATGAGCGAGCACGGCGCTCGAAGCTGCCATCAATCTGGCCCATATCTGCAGGTCTGTACCCTGCTTAACTTTTCACGTTTCTAATGATATTAAGCAGTGCAATCTGACAGCCAGTAGTGCTACTGTTTCCTGGTACCTGCACCCCTATGTCACAGGACACAGAACAGTACACAGCTCAGCAGCCCAACCAAATACATTGCAAGATGTTTCACTGGAAAATCCCACACAATTTTTCCAGTCTCTTTCCTGCATTCTTTTTTTCATAATGGATGCTGGTATAAAAAGCAAACACGCATTTTGTATGAAAGTCATGTTTAACATTGGTCTGGTACCATATTCAAAGTGGTATAAGGTTTCAAGGATTTACAGATGATTTTTTGTTCATGCTGTTGTAGAATCATGAAGCTGTTCTGCATTATTACTGGGCCTTACAGACTTCCAGCTGCTGCTGTTGTGGGATGACTTGAGTGCTGGCACCTCAGAAACCATGTTCTCTCATACCTAGTACCATAGGCTAGGACACACATCACACAATACTGTTGGGGACTGGCTGAATATGATGAATCAAGCAAACTTACCGAGCCACAAGCAACAGTCTATGCAGGTCATCAGCACTCATATTCTGTGGATTGTCTTTCCTCATGTCCACAAAGTCATCTTCAACAGACTAAATTCGAAGGAGAAAACATCATAAGAAATAACATGTCCAGAAAGTTATTCATAAAACTAGTGGAATTTCATTTTTAATATTCCACTATCTGACTTTGCGAATCGATCTATGTACATCTTTTGGTACATAAATCAGTGTCTCAGTAACTGCCAGGGTGGTTTAAATTGTTGTACTGCTTATTGCACAGAAAACCAGACCAGGCTGGGGGTTAAATATGAAGGGGCCATGTTGTATGACCTTTTGTGGCCCTCATGCACAGTCTATTTTGATATTATCTGTACTAAAGATGAACTTCAACTAAAATGTACTGACCCTTACAGAGGGCACCCCACACTTCTGTAAAGGTTAATTGCTTGTTTATGTTTGCTAGTGGCAGGAAAACAGATTTCTCTGCCAATATTTCTGTTCTCCTTTAAAAACATAAAAAGGATCTTGTTTCTGATGCACTGAACATTCACTGTTGTGTACCTTGGTGACATCCTCGGAGATGCTGTAGTCCATCAGCCGTAGAAGAGTAAGGTAGATTCGGAACTTGTTGAGTAGGGATGGCAGGGCAGTAGAAAGCAAAGCCGCCATATACTGCTCCATGCAGGGGGGCATCAGTTGTGGCTTCAAACAAACCTGACAATCGGACTAGATTCAAAAACAGAAAAAAAATCCCATAAATTAAAGGATTTTGTGGTTAAAAACAGAACACAACACAATATATGGTATGTTGATTTAATTAGAGTGTTCACCACAAAGGACATTGTTTTACGGCAAAACATAACAATTTCAGACAGGTTAACATTGCGCAGTACTAGAAGATGACACATTATACAATCAATCATTTAGAAGACTCAATAAAAAGAAGGAAAAAGACTGGGTACATCTGGACTGACTATTCTTATGTTTTCTAATTAAATAAAGCTTATAGGAGATACAGATTTTTTTTGACACAATGGACAGTTTAGAAAATACTTATTTTAAATACACAAAGTATGTGCTGCATATACCAAAACTGATTACATTCAATTTGAATTACAATAAGTTCTAGATTAGTAAAATGTTACTAGTGATCAATTCTATAAAATCAGGAAATTGATTGGATGCTCAAATGCATGATCAGAAGCTGGACTAGGCCTAAAGATAAATGAGGATGCTGGTAAAGGATCTAAGGAGATTTCTGTTCTCTGAACGCAGATAATAACGCCAATACCGGAAAAGCCTTATGTGAAACCAACTTGTGTGAGAATTATGTAAACTCCCTTCAGATAGTAAGTGGCTGTGCAGCAATACGCAGTACTTGCAAGGTAAGAGAACATAACTAAGGTAAGTAACGTAGCGCACGAAAAAGACAATATCCTAAACACTATACAAATTGTAGCCAGGAGAGATTATAGACAATCGATAGAGCATGTGCCAACCTGGCGGGAGCTCTCCCCGCTGACCAGCCGGCAGGATCATAGAAAAATTGCAGCGCAACCTCCCGTGCGAGCTCGGAGCAGGGATTCCGGACTTTCAGTGTAGAACCGGGCAAGAGAACGCTGGAAATGCTTATCCCCAAGTTGCCTAAAGCTTACCGTCCCGGTCCCCCACTTCAAAAAGGTATTTCCAACTGGAAAGGGCAGCATTATGAGAGAGGACATCTATGGTCCTCTCCAGAGGAGGAAACGCCAAAGAAGTGGTGGAGAGCTGGCCTTTTGAAATCTGGTTTCTGGCGTCTCCTCCCTCTGGGGGTGGAGTCCATCTCTTGGGTGCTGTCCTGGAATGACATTTTCGGAAAAAGGCAATATCCTAAACACTATGCAAATTGTAGCAAGAAGGAGAATAGACAATCGAGAGAGGTCTAGCAGACAGGTCTAAGTACTGTAGGTGCTTTCCAATAGGTTACCCAAGAAGGCATTTTCACTAAACCTCACTAGGAGTCAGTGTACATGGTGCCATGTCACCTATGTCCATGGCAAAGAATCAACATAAAAGTAGAGATGAGACTTACAGGAAGCAATGATCGTCCCTCCGAGGTGACAAGCACATTAATATTACAAGGGAATTCCATCTGGTGGTAACTAAAATCGTAGTCTACTTTCTGCCAAGTGATCACGTTACCCAATGCAGTGACATTGCGGACACCTGTACAAAAATGGAAAGAACGGGAGATGAGATAAGACAAAATTGAATGACAAACTGAACGGTCATGAGTATTAGTGAACCAGAAATAATAATCATAATGCAGAACACAGAAGACTGTGAGGACATCAACACACTTAAACTAAAAAACTAAACTAACAAAGTATAATACTTATACACATACTCAATAATAATCATACATGTACAATGATGGTTAACAAACAGGATATATATACACACACA
>CM070037.1:76355101-76396736 GCA_036250615.1 Ptychadena robeensis
CACACACACACACACACACACACAGTTGAGCCCATTATTCATACCCCTGACAAATTTTGACTTCAGCTTTTATTTACATTTGAGCAAAAAGTGTTATGTCCAAAATGAAGTTCTATACCATTCCAATAAGTCCAAGCTGTTGGGATGATTAATTGGGAACAGCTGTTTTAATTAACTCAACAGGTAAAAAATAGTAGCTCTCTACAGTTGGTTTGTGGACAGTCAGGGCTAAGACAAAAGTAGCTCAGTGAGGACCTGTGCATTGTGGCTGCTCACAAGTCAGGAGAGGGCTACAAGGCCATGTAAATGTTTTCAAGTTCCAGTGGCTACAGTGCAAAGTATTATTAAAAAATACAAGCAAGATGCTCCGCACTGTGGAAAATCTCAGAGGAGGTGGGAACCTAATGCATTGGGGGTGTTTTGTGACCAAGGAACCTAATCTCAGTTAACTGCACCATAAAAAAAAAAAAAAAAAAAAAAATAGAGAAGAACATTAGGCAGTCTACAAAGAATTTGGGCATTTCAGGATGACAATGACCCAAAGCACACAGCAGAAGTGGTAAAGAAATGGTTAGCAGACAACAATGTTTTGGAGTGGCCCAGCCAGAGTCCTGACTTGAATCCAATTGAGAATCTGTGGAGGGGGGGACGTGCCCAAACGCACAGTAATTTTGAAAAACAAGATTCCAGATTAGAGCTGGACAATAAATCGATAATATATATCGCGATATCATCTTTTAAAAAAACGGTGATATGAGTTGAAAACCCATGTCTGGTATTTCGATATGCTGTGACACTGGCAGGCAGGCAGGCAGATCTCCGTGCTGGGAGGAAAGCAGGAGTGTCACAGAGGAGGCTGATCTTGACAGGTCCCTGCCAAGATCAGGGGAGCTTGGGACCTGTTGAGATCAGCCTCCTCTGTGACACTCCTGCTTTCCTCCCAGCACAGCGATCTGTGTGCCAGTGTATCAGAGGTGAAGTCCGACATCCACATTTTTTATGTTAGTTTTATTCCAAAGTTGATTCATTTTTTTACTCAGAATTCTACACACAATGCCCCATAATGACAATGTGAAAAAAGTTTCCTTTTGGTTTGGGCAAATTACTTTAAAAAACAAAACAAAAAAACACTGGTTTTACAGCCTTTGCTCAATACGTTGTCGATGCACCTTTGGCAGCAATTACAGCCTCAAGTTTTTTTAAATAGGATACTGACTAGTCTCCCAGTACCTGACACTGAAAAATATCCCCACAACATGATGCTGCCACCACCATGCTTCACTGTAAGGATGGAATTGTTCTAGTGATGAGCAGTGCCTAGTCTCCCCCGAACATGACCCCTGGCATTATTATTATTATTAACATTTATTTATATAGCGCCAACATATTACGCAGCGCTGTACAATACATTAGAGTGGAGATACAACACAGTATAACACACAGGTACAGGTAATGACACAGGAGGAGTAGAGGACCCTGCCCGGACGGGCTTACAATCTAATAGATTGTTCACAAGAGTTCAATCTTTGTCTCATCAGACCAAAAGGATTTTGTTGCTCAGAGTCCTTCAGGTACCTTTTGGCAAATTCCAAGTGGGCTACCATGTGCCTTTTACCAAGGAGTGACTTCCGTCTTAACCATACAGTAAACTCTTCAATGTTGTCATTATGGGTTGTTGTGTTTTTGGGGAAAAAATATGCAGACCACTAAGTACAAATCCGATAAGTTCAGTCTTTCATAACACCTACCTGTGGTGTCCAGCTGACCCTGCTCAAGTAGAGTTTCATCGACCAATAGCAGTGTTTGAGAAGATAGCTGAAGGATGCCACTCCTAAGACGGTTGGCAGTGTAATCCTTCTGAGGGATAAAGCGTAAGCTGTTCATGTTTTCTATTGTCATTGGGAGGTAATAGGACTGCAAGAAAAGAACAATATTTTGTAGGTACCTGCAAAACTCATTAAAACACTAATGCATGCAAAATAAGAAAAAACCTATCTTACTGCAGGCACCAGCTGCTGCACCACACGGTACAATTCATGAGTGAATGCACCATCCCGTGGACAGCCACTGAGATTTAATGTGAATTTTCCCAGCGGCAGCACATCCCTCCTTGCATACCTGCCACAAACCAGATTAAAAGTTAGATTAGTGTCTACACATTGGATGCACCCTTGTGTCGTACAAGAGGGTGTAATACAGCAAGTCAAACCAAATAGCATAAAAGGAATACACACTCATGGTGCACACCAGAAATCTTCAGTTACACAGCATGAATATGGAGAATAGAAATACACACAAATACTCACACAGTGGAGATGAGGTGGAAGAGGAGATACTCTGCAGCTAGGCTGTCCCCCAGCATAGCATGCGTCAGAAATCCTAAGAGCTCTGAGCGTACAAAGGACAGCTCTGGCATGAAGCTGGCAAGACCTGAGTGGGACAGATGACAATGAAGATGGGTCGAGCGAGATGAACTGTACTATCCTATTACCCAGTGGTTCCCAAACTATCCGTGCAGGGCCCCCCTTTTCTATTTAGGAACATTATCGAGGCCCCCCCCCCTCCCTATTCAAACATGTTAAGAGTTAGGGCCAGCGCCCCCCTGGAATACCAACGCGTCCCCCAGTTCGGGAACCACTGCTATGAACCCATAGAACACTTACATTGTTTACTTTCTTCAGTCTCTGGGACAGAGCTTGGGATAAGCGGGTTAATGTGGTGCAGTTTCTGTACAACGATTGCATGGATCCGTGGGACGAGAGAAGTAGGCGGACTATGTACTCTCTGTTCCTCCAATGTATCCATACTGTCTGCAGGGTCCAAGCAAGCAGAAAGGGAATCCCTGCCAAGAAAATGGAGTCACATTCTCTGCTTGGTAAGTTTTTTTTAAAATGTAAAAATAACTAAGTCCCAATTGGGGAAGCAAGAAATAACCAACATGACACAGATCAGCCACATTCTTACCTGTGCTCAGATAGGATACTTAATGCTGGCTCCACCGATAACACACCATACACCTCCAGAAGGTCATTCACTTTGAAACTATCCGAGTTTTCATAGACCTTTACAAAAGATAAAATCAGTTATGTTTTCAGGAACAAAGTCTTCCCTGTGTTGGGGTGAAAGACAGCGTTACCACCCACCCAAATAGGGCCATTAAATTTACAGAAAAAATAAACAGATATGGCTTCGGGTAATTCCATCAGAAGTTTGGAGCAAAATGTCAGGCCCCTACCTTTACTAGACATGCAGGTCCCTTCTCTCCAGGGAGAGGGAAATTTAGGTCCAGAGGAGCACTGGTGGCTGCAACAGATTCCTGCAACTTCTCCAGTGACATCACCTCCTGCCTTTTTGGAACATTTGTCTCACTTTTATCTGAAATGAAATACACATCGAACCAGATCAGCACAGGCTTTTGTGCCTCATCCTAAAAAACAAAAAGTAAAGCCAACACAGGCTCGCTAAGATACATACCATTAGACTTTATTCAGATTTGGATAAATCTTGGGCACACTTTGCATATGCATAAAGCATCAGGCTGTGGAAAGGAGACCCAGGGGACCAGAAAACCGATTGATGTAATTGATGTGCCCATGTGGTGCACATTGATTACCGTACGATTGACCCGCAATCCATCACAGCGTGGTGACGTCACCACACTGTAATTGATCGCCGGTTCATTGCACAGGAATCTACCCGTGTGTGGCCAGCTTTAGATCATTCCATACAATTTCCATTAGCTCTACCAACAACTATGTAGTATAGTGTCCTCCCTGATAGAATACATACTGATTGGAAGGTTTAGTAAGGTCCTCATACATAATGCATGGTTTTGGTAGAACAAAAGTTGATTGTATAGATTGATTGTAAAGAAATTGTATGGTAAGATCAGCAACAGACAACTACAAGTCTAGTTAGAGTAATTATACATATATAAAAAAAATGAAAATGAAAATGTGGTAAGCTTCCCACAGAAACAATTGTTTTGGGTGTTCTGTTACACAAAGGCTGACCTGCATTCAACCAAGCAACCTGCATTGCACTATGGAGAGAGCGACAAATAGCTGGGAGGCACCCAGCTGCATCCTACACCCAAAGCAAATTATCATTCTGTTTAGCGATCTGGCAGATTTTTCCCACAACTACCTTAAACAGTCATTTAGGTTAAAGAAAATCTAGTATCTTTACAAGGTTTAAGATAGAGAGGGCAGAACTAAAAAAAGGCAGGCAGCATTACCTGTGCAATGTTCACTGGGTGCAGATGGCTTGTCATCATCTTCGAAGCTACGTTTGTGGCGGTTGGCAACGTAGGAGGTGGAGGGGGACACTCTTGCCTGGTTTGAGCTGCTGTAGATGTGGACTTGATAAGGAAATTAAACACTGATTTAACAACAGAGCAAAGTGGCAAAGATTGCAGATCTGGGGGCATACAACACTTTGGAAGCAGGATTTATCATCTAGGTGTGAATTAAGGGATGAAATACTGTATAACCAATCAATTTCTTTGTTATAAACATTGACAGCTAATATGAGTTACGGGTAAATAGTTTGTGTCTTTAGAGCCTAGGTGCCCAACCTGCGGCCCAGGGGCCACATGCAGCCCTTTGGGCATTCTTCAGCGGCCCTCCTCATTCCTCCACTTGCGGGCCCCGAAACCTTATGTTATGCCCTATGCATGAACAATAACATCTCAATCAAAATGTGCATCACCATACTACCATGCTTGAAGTATCATTTAAAATATGTTTTGGTATTTAAAAATTAAACATAATGTCTTCTAGCTCTGCCTGCTGTCATTTCCACATTAAAACATGCTTATACAAGTCAGTATAGATTGAAAATGTTATGTGCGGCCCTTAAGTGATGCAGAGGGCCGCACTTGTGACCCTCCATATCAACTCAGTTGCCCACCACTGCTCTAGAGGATGGCCTAAGAGCAGTTTAAAAAGGATATTTCTTTTACCCAGGTGGACTCCCCTGGAACGGGGACGCAGTAGAAAGTCTGACGCTCTGCAGTCACTGTCCGGGAGGAGTTAACATCTACTTCTTGCTGTGGCTACAACAAAAAACGTGATATTATACCTTTAAAGTTTACATCACCAATACACCACATCAAACAAACCTCAAAAGATAATATCATCAACAAAGGGGCATCTAGCGGAGGTCATCTAGATGTAACCATATGATTTCCAAGAAGACCTGCATGCACAAGGCCTCACACAGAATTCCTAGGGACATCTGCTTGGTTTCAATCTGCATGCAGTTTGCACATCAATCTATAAATTGCGTGCATCTTATTAATCACCTCAAATTACAGATGATTTTCAGGTACACCTTCAGGTCAGCTCAGATAATTCCCATGGCTGTGTCTGGTGCTACCTAAGAGTTTCAATAAACAAGATAATTCCTGGGCTATCCAGAGCTAGCTAGCACACCTCGATAATTTCACATAATAAATAAAGATCACTGAGCACCCTCACAGGTAATTTCAGGTGTCACCTAGACATTTGCAAGTCACATAGATGTACTAGCTTCAAGATATTTCTGTGGGTCATCTAAGAATACTGATTGTTCTTCTAGAAACCTAACTTACAAAATTTGTAGGGTAGGTTTCAAAGTTCTCGGACAATTCTTGTGGTAACCTAGATTACATCCAGCACCCACAAAATATCCAAAACTCACCGTACAATCTGCCACATCTCTGTACTTCCCAAGGCGCAGAGCCTGAAAATATAGATGCAAGTTAGAAAGACCATGCAGCTGTAATGAAAGATAACCAGTGTATATTAAGGGACAAGTTAACAAAACTATTAACACTTGACTCAAGGTGACAGAACAATAATGGACAACTAGAATATTACCAACATTACCCTTGTATTGTTGCTGTGGTCCAGAGTTTCATAGACTCCCATATAATACTCTGGATCAAACATGTCCTGCAACATACAGCGGAAACGCACTAGGCTGTTTGGTTTCAAGTAGTGCAGGGGGGTATCGTTCAGACTGGGGACCTGCAAGGCAAAACATTACAGTGGCTTTAGCTTAACAGTGTTTTTTCCATAACCCCAATTACAATGAGCTAGCTGGTGTCAATTAGGCGCCAGTGGTGTGTTGGGAGAAAAGCAACGCCCCCCTCTATTAAAATGGAAGTCTATGGCGCCACCACCCCCCCCACCCCTTTTGGCCGATGACGCTGAAGACACGGGGTTGGAAAAGCTCCCCAGCAATGCAGCAGGCTCGTGGAGAGCCGGCGGTTGTGCCCGATCCCGGAATGGGTGCAGTTTGAACTCTAATCTGTTTACAAAGCCACCCATGTGTGCCGTCCTTTAATTGGGATCAATAGAGCCCGCTCAAAGAAACTCGATTGAATGGGGTTCCAACATGTTGGAAAACCCTGTTCAATCTCCATTACTTTGCATGAAGTATCTTATATATCAACCACTGTGTTGAGTAGCCTTCAAGAGAGCCAGACATGAATGACCCAGTTAAGTCGGCTAACCTTGTATGGTGGGTACTTGACATTCTAATGCCTGTTAAGGCCTCATTTTCACCGGCATGGGAAGACATAGCTCAACTCCCCAGAAGTTTTATGCATAAATCGTTCTGCATATTATCACCTTCATCAAAACTTACCCAACATGACTGATTTTCCTGTATCTTCTCCTGGAAATAATTTGTCACCTTCTGTTCCCAACCAGGAAGAGCTCCACTCTCCTCTGAAACACACAAGGCATGCAACATACTTATTCTCTTTATATCACCCACAGCTGATCTCCAAAACGCAAACCACCCTAATCTCTTTACACATCCATGTCTCTAACCTCCCCTAGCACTCTGCTGAGGTCCAGATTTCTGTACCAGAAGCGCACTATAGACCTCATTATGTTGTAGGCCTGTAATTTCCCAAAATCTGTCCATACCAAAGGTCTAGTATCAGGGTAGATTTGATTTACCGTAAATCATAAATCACGATTAAAATCACTAGTCAGTGAGGCTTGATTTAAATCAATCATTCTTCCTGGTATAACTTTAATATGCAAGAAGTAGATAAACAGGGGTGCACATAACTGGTCCGCTGGTACGCATATGGGTCTAAAACCCCGCTCTGCGTACCTGTCTTATCCCTCTATATCGCATGTGTGGACTACAGACGGGACAGATTGACGGGGCTTCCGCCCCCCCCTCCTTCTTTACTGCTGCGTGAGATCTGCTTGTGTAGCTGTGTGTGTAGCAGAGGGGAGCGTGTCAGGTATGAGGAAGCTGATAGGCTCTGAACTGGAGCCTTTGCCGACACGCCCCCTGTGGTCCGAGGAAGGGAGAGAGAGAAATCCAGGGTAATCTGTTAATTATTACCTCGGAAAGTGTTATTTGAAGGCAAGGATTGTTCCCATTCCTTTCTAATCACAACCCTCACAAAATTGTTCATGGAATACATAATTCCTAGTTTATGAGAGATAGAGGAGAAACTAGTCCAGTTGCAACTGAGAGAGTGTTGTGGTTTGTCCCTCCCAAATGCAACTAGTAAGATGCAACTTCATTGTGGTGTGTCTTACAAATGATACTGTAAGATGCCATTGCACTGAGAGAGAGTGTATGAGAGGAGAGTGAGGGATTATTTGTGTGTGAGCAGGAGCTATGTGGTGTGAGAGAATGATCAGGGGCACTGTGTCTGTGTGGCAGGGGAGGGGGGGGGGTGATTTTTTGGGGGGGTGTTGTGTGTCGGTCTTAGGGGGTAGTAGTTTGTATGTGTGGAGGGTGGTGATTATAAAGGGGTTTGTGTGTGGGGGGGGGGGGGGTGATTGGGGGTCGTGTTAAAATTTTAACAACGACTATAAATGTTTTTTAATGGTTAAAAACATATACAATGATGTCACTTGAAAACCGCAGGGGAGCTTAATAACTGAGGAAAGTTTTTGTAAGTGAGGGGTGTCAAATTGGGAATGCAAATTACTAATCACAAGTGACCTTATAGATGGGGACCAGCTATCCGAGGCTCAACAGGAGCAGGGCAGGTCATCTGCGCAGAAGCGAAATCTACATGCAGCGAGGGGACGCAGAGGACAGATAGACATATGGGGCGAGTACCAAACATTATCTGCTGGTACTCATCTGAGGAACTCACTAAAAAAAAGTTATGTGCACCCCTGTAGATAAAGTTTTTTTTTAGAACAACAACTTTTCATATTAGTTTTTTTATCCCCAGTTTAGGTTGATCATTCATATTTGGACAACTTTTCTTTTGTACTAAGTTTTGAGAACTGCAAAAATAAACCAAGAATCTGTGGTATTATCTTGTAGGCAGTGAAACTGCCCGATAATCTTACAAAAACAGACAGAAGTTGATGATGGTGTAAGCACATCACCCAAATTTCCCCTTGAATAGACAAGGGTGATGGGACTTTAAGGGCAACTCAGTGTATATTAAATGTATTTCTTTTACATATTGAGTGGCCCGTCCCCTCGCCCTGGTCTATTCAAGGGGAAATTTTGGGTGATGTACTTATGTCATCATCAACTTTTGTCTATTGTTTTTGGAATTTTGGCCAGGATACATCATACATTTGAGAGTGTATATTTATTGATGATATAATCTTACAAAAATCTCAGGAAGAGCCTGACATTGGGAATGGATTCATGGAAATGATTTACTTAAAAAAATTTACACAAACAGTCTTATTCTACAAAATTTAAAAAACGAATCTCTATTTCATGATGTAATAAACTTTGGATGGTAATATATGATCTACTTCCGCATCCAAGCAGCAAACAGAACCACTGCAGACAGCTCAGATTTTTGCACATCCAGACCAAACAAACTGGGTTCGTCTCAGCCTTTAGGGAGGTTAAAGTTTCCTAAAAGGAATTCTGCACAACGCCATAAACTTACCTCTAAAACACAAATGTCAAAATCTGGAATGCATCTTTTTTTTATTTAACACTGTTTTCTTTCTTTTTTCAGCTTTTTCAACTGCCAGGCTTGGCAGGAGTCAATCACAGCTGACCTCTAGCACCTGCTCTACGCTCTGTGTTCTTATAAGGAGACTATGCTAGTATCAGACGAGACATACCTTAGCTGAGTTAAGTGGAGGGTTTATGCCTTATGCGGGCACTTTTGTCATCTTCGGAACGGATTAATACAAAGTGTGTGGTAAGGCTCCATCAGTGTGCCCCTAAAGTGGTTGCATAGTTGTGCTTTGCATTTTCCCATCCAGGTTGGGTCTACACTAGACAGCCCCAGAAACCGTGGGTGGCAGAATGGACATGTGAGTTTAGCAAACTGCTCCCGAAAATGAGTATGTTACGTGTTTCCGGAGCGTCAGCGAGGCGCTGACGGACCCCCAATTCCACCCTGTGTTGTGGATCCGTCACGTCTGCCAGAACCCACCTAATGCGGGTCATGACGCACCAGTATAGATCTTTCCAGTAGAAGAATACAGGTGGGTGTCAGCACTACAAAGTGTAGACCCAGCCTAAATCAATGGGGAGGAAACCACCCATAATTGCAGAGCGAGTTACCATGCATTGCCGTGGATTTGGAAAGCAAGTCTCTAACATTTAACGTAACCCTGAAAGTAAAGCATTTACTATGTGTTTCTGTGCTTTAAATGCAATATTTCACTTCCTCAGATTCAACTTTTTCAGTTTTTCCAGACTTGTCGGGCCATGTGTCCGCTATACGTCCAGCGCAGGGAATTAAGACGCGCGACAACACACTTGCCAGGCGGATTCCCAGTGGCTTGCTGGCATCGGGCACTTCTGCGTCTTGAAAGCTCCTCCATTGAAGATCACATAGATGCAGCTTCAAGACAGCACCGCTCAGAATACAGAGTGGACATTGTCCCATTCATCGGAATGCGGACGCACATCCACAGCGGGAAATACAGAAAAAAAAGATGTATAACAAATACAGGGGGACAGAAGCGTAATTCCCCCTGACTATATGCTGCTGTTACAGGAGTGTTGGCCATCATTGGTGAAGCATAAAAACCACGGACTATATGGAGAAGGGCTTTTAACGTCAACAAACATGGACACATATAGGTAATGAAGGCTTTTGACGTTGGCATTTTAGCCGACCCCTTCGGTAATGCATGCATTTTCATGTGAACGAGGACATAATGTACATTTGCTGAATATACATTGAAGACGATGGGGCCATATAGTGCGCTCAGTTACACTATTAGTGGTGTTGAATGGAGCAGGCTCCTAGCTGTGGGCCACTGAGGAGAACTATATCATTTATCAAACCCTGACGACCTTTCCGATACAATACTACTCCATCTAAGTGAGGCCCCCGGGCCACATAAAGTCACTTTACACCTTAATCTGCGCCTGTCAGCAACATGTGGGCTCACCGTAAAGTCGGTGGACACATCGAAGTGGCTCGGTAAGCCAATCCCCAGTACCGGGCGAACACGTGACTCCTCCAGAGAGCAACATTCTCCTCCGTGTAAGCACGCCAGGTACTCAGTCAATGGCGGGAAAATGTCGTCATAAAAATCGGGGCGGAGCAAATGTTACACGGCGTAAGCTGCTAAAGCGAAACCATGTTGAGGATGGCGGAACAATGTCATATGACTTCAATTCCTTTCATTGGCTGTCATATCCGCCACGGAATCTCATGCAAGCAGTGTAAGCAGGTGATTGGGCTTTAGAGTTCCGACTATTGATTGGCTTGGGAAAAAGCATAGGAGGGTGGGAATAGACCTATAGTATGCGCTGATTGGATGAAGCGCTGTCAATGTGCCTAATCCGGTTGGAGACGTGGAGCAGCCGTGTCAGGGCAACATGGCGGACAAGAGAGGAAGCCGGGGAGCTGCCAGTGGGAGCAGCAATAATAACAACAACTTGCTGTTCTCCACCGGGGAGCTTAGCTTCAACGTCCCATTCATTCCGGTGACTGGACCCGTATCCACTGGTATGTCTTATTTATGTGGCGTCTTCTCCTTATTACATAGGTGTGTACATTACTGTGTACTCCACTTCTCTCTTATGACAGAGAGATCTATATATATTATTCCTCTGCTAGTGATTTTCATCCTTTATCCCATAACTGCAGATGTATCAGACAGAACAATAAGCTGTATACTATACATATATACATCCTCTACCTCCCATCTAAATCATCACTGAATACTATAGATCAGTGATGGCCCAAAGTGAAATCCAAACCCTAATTATTTATCTCATGCCGGCATGTCAATTTAACTTGAACACACACACATCATATACACATACACAAAACATGTAAACACACACTCTACTTATAAGATAGTATGGGGTGCTTTGCTCAATCAGAAGAGAGGGTATGGGGTACTTTGCTCGATCAGAAGAGAGGGTATGGGGTGCTTTGCGCAATCAGAAGAGAGGGTATGGGGTGCTTTGCGCAATCAGAAGAGAGGGGAAGAGAACTGACAGCATTGAGAGCCAACAGGCTGGCTGACCGCTCATGTGCCCACGGAGAGGACTCCGAGTACCACAACTCAGTGTTTGCCGTCACTGCTATAGATTCTGTCATTTTAATGTTGCCTTTAAAATTGTATGCTGAGCCAATCAAGTACAGCAGAGGCAGAGCTGGATTGGCTCCTCATCAGTCTGCATGTAATTTCATGTTAACCTCCCTAGCATTGGTGATGATTCCAGCTCATCCAGTGCTGACTTGCTCAAAGTGCTGATCGGGGCCCTGCAACACTCACTTACCTGTACATGCATCCACACCCCCCCCCCCCCCCCCCCCCCCCGGTGTCTTGTACGCAATGACGTCACACCAGGAGGAGGCGGGACTTTTAACTCCAAACCGCAATAAATACAGTTTTCCGCATAGAAAACTGTATCCATTGCGGTTTGTTTTCTAAAACTTACCCAAATGAAGCATCGGTGAAGCCTCACCAATGCTTCCTGGTAAGGTGGTGGATCCCTCCACCCTCGGTGGGACGTACCTTATGACGTCACATCGGGGGCGGCTGGATTTTTAAATTCAAACTGCACGGAGGTTTCCCGGGCACTATCAGGTACTTCGTCACCCTCTGCACTAAGCGAGTTCCTTGGCGGGGATTCCAATGGACCTGATCCACTTACCTTACCACAGCACCAAATGTCCTACGGTGTTCTGCCGATCCACTTACCTAAATATAGCACCGGATGTTCCCACAGCGATCTGCCAGCAGATCGTCAGAAAGCCGCTCTGCCTCCCGATGGGACGTACCTAATGACATCATACCGGGATTTTTTAATTTAAACAGCTTTCTGCTTAGAAAGCAGGGCTGTTGAGTCGGTCGATACATTCCCCTGACTCCGACTCCTCAGTTTCTGATTCTTCCGACTCCTCTGTATGTAATATGCTAATGTATTGTATCCATTCATTGAAGGAAAGGAAGGCGACATACATTAACCACAGAACTACTGTCTAGGAAACCAACACTGGACTGTAATGGCCAATTAAAGCAGAGAAAGGAAGTTAGGCAGAAGATGCTGCTGCTTTTTCCTTAAGCTAGGCACCATGCTGTCATTGAACAGGGATCAATTGAACGGAAATCAATGTGCACCACATGGGCACATCGATTCCTGTTCAATGGGGACCCGTTCTCCCCAGCTTGCAGCGTGTGATTTACAACACACCACAAGCTGGGGAGAAGCAGCCTGTCTCATACAGCTGCCTCACTCACACAGCTTCTGAGTGAGGAGTGCTGGCTCCGCTCCTTCACACTGACAGCCGACGACTGTGGAGGAGGCAGGAGCCGCAGCTGTTTCAAAACTTTCCATGAAGACTCATGTCTCCATGCAACGTATTGCAGATTGAACAGGGTCTTTCCAACACTGTTCAATCAAGTTCCTTTGAGCCGGCTCTATTGATCCCGTCCGAAGGAAGGCACAAACAGGTAGGTTTGTAAACAGATTAGAGTACAATCAATCACCGTGACTGCGCAAGTTGATTGATTGTACTCAAATCTTTTTACAGATCTACCCATGTGCCCGGCTTTAGTGTTCTGATCTTCTTCTGAAGATAGGGCAGTGGAAGGCTCCAATAAGACACAGGGAGAAGGGGCACTTCATACATGATTCATGATTTCCCTTAAATCCCAGAGTCATGATTAAAGTTGAAGCTAACAATCTAAGTATTTGTAACCTCAGCTGAATGAAGCGGTTTTCCAAATGCTTTACGGCTTTAGTCTTGAATATTGGCGATCCATTCCCTTCACTTACAAAACATTTACTTAAAGGTTTAAGTGAGGGTTAAGGCTGCCATACACACAACGAGCGGCGGCCGATTTTGCCGCCGACCGATGGGTGTGTGCGCTTGCCGATTGGGGGTGCCCACATGGGGTGACAGATTGCTGTCGCCCCACAGCTCAGCCAGCCAGAGAATGGACATGTCCGATATTCTCTGGCCGATGCTGTTAGCTTCAATGAAGACGTCGGTCTCCATTGAAACTAACGACCAGCACACAAAGGGTGCCGATGCTGTCAGCTCTAGAGAGCAGCGTGATGACGTCATCATGCTGCACTCTAGAGCTCATCTGAGCTGGTCTGTCGGCCCCCTTTCGGTACGTGTGTGGGGGCCTTTAGGCTAGGGTCACAGTGGAAGCTGTAATGTTACACACTGCACGCATTTATTCTTAGAACAGAGAAGTCGTTCATTATGACTGTTTGTTAATTGCGACATTTGAAGTAATTTTTTATTCCCATTTAAATTTAGTAGGAGTCGGTTCATTTTTTGCCGACTCCGACTCCAGGTCCCCAAAAATGTCTCCGACTCTCCCACTCCGACTCCACAGCCCTGTTAGAAAGTTTGATTTCAAAGGACCTAGAATTTGGTCCTCTCCCTCCCGGTGTGAGGACCTAGTGACATCACATCCGGGGCAGGGGCACCAAGTGATCACTGTATCCAGTACAATTTAAAAGTAAAGACATTTTTTTTATTGAATTGTAAATGTGTGTTATTATATACAGAAAACAAATCAATACATACTGAAAACTATCATACAACATTAGTATTTAGAGATTTTATTATTCATTATATTTTAAAACATTTTTGAAGCATACAATTATGTAAAAAAATTGTTTTTATAAATTGTGTGTTTCAAACATTATTATATTCAGGATGTCTACTAGACCCTTGTACAGATATATATTTTATGAAGTTACAGGCCTACAAAAAAAGTCTATGATGCGCTTTTGGTACAAAAATCTGGACCTCACAAAAGCGCTAGGAAGGTTCATGGAAAATTAACTATAGAAACCAACAGGCATTGATTAATAGAATAAGGGCATTTCTTTTTACAAAAAAACAGCTTTTTACCTGTTTCTCCTTCCTGTGCTTCAAGGGTGTAGTGACTACATGTCCCAGGAGCACTTGTGCGAGTTATTTACTGTGCATGCTCAAAGCAGGGAATTTAGGATGCACAGAACAAAACCATGCCTGGTGCAAATATTAACAAGAGTGCAGTCATGTATACAACATTACCATTACCCATCATTCTATCTCCAGACTCTACCTGGCTGTTTATTACCCTGTAACCAGGGTAACAATACATAGGATATTTTACTATTTGTTAAGGCATACTTAAACCAATGAATGAAAATATAATACGCAGTCACATATTTATCTTCGGTCAGAAATTGTGTTAGATTTACACAAATATGTTTGCATGGGAAAAGCATTAAGATTACTTTCTTCATTAACATTTCAAGATACCAGGTGAGAATTGGCAAATTCCACTTCATTTCTCGAAAATTTTATTTGAAGTTGCCTTCATGTTAGGACTCGACTGTTTCAACAGAAAAATAAAGTGAGGCAACTTGGGTACCAAAAAAAAGAATATTTCAGAACCATAGCTGGCTTTAACAAAGAAAGTAGAGTGTTGATTGTGGGCCGGCACTAAGGCACAATGGAAGTTTCTAAACATTTTAGGGATACCACTATCACACCATACCACTAACAACTTTACATAAAAAAAGAGTATCAGAGTTACACTGTTTATTCATAAAACCTGGCAGTGTTCTCCCCAGAGCAGATTGGCCGGGCGGCCCGCCCGGGAGATTTTAGTCCCCGCCCGGCACACAAGTCCTCCGCGGCGAGCAGCCTGACAGGCGGCGCCTCCCATTCTACAGGAGCGCGCCACAGCCACTGAAAGACTCCGGCCCGCGGCACACTACCGGAGCCGCGGGCCGGGGTCTTTCAGTGGCTGCGGCGCACTCCTGAAGAATGGGGAGGCGCCGCCTGTCAGAGGATTTGTGTGCTGCCGCTGGCCGGCAGCCTATGAGAGAGGCCGCCGGACCGGTGCAGGCGGCGCGATGATGTCATCGCTTCATGACGTCATCGCGCCCGGCTGAAAAAAAATTCTGGGGAGAACACTGCCTGGTTTAAAATTAAGCCTGTCTGGAGATTCTAAGGACCCTCATACATAGATCTCCTTTAGATCTCCTTTTGTTTTACCAAAACCATGTCACATGAGGGACTTTCTAAACAATTAATGCCTGCCATACACACCCCGACGGGTGCAGACAGACCAGCTCAGATGAGCTCCGGAATGCAAACGTGATGACGTCATCACGTTTGCATCCTGATGCATTATGGGGCTGCACTAGTCGGCCGGCACCCTTTGTGTGCCGGCCATTAGCTTCAATGAAGACGTCGGTCTTCATTGAAGTTAAAGGCATCGACTTCCATCGGCCAGAGATTATCGGACATGTCCATTCTCTGGCCGGTCGAGCTGTGGGGCGACAGATCTGTCGCCCCATGTGGGCACATGCCGATAAGCGGCCGATTTTTCCGTTGATCGGCGGCGCGAGCGTGCGCGCCCGTTGGTCAGGTGAAAAATCAGCCGCTTATTGCCATGTGTATGCCAGGCATAAGTCTACCTGTGTTCAATCGCAGAGGACCCTTTACTACATTGTTGTTGGTAGATCTAAAGGATATCTGACAGAGAGATCTAAAGGTGTATGTCCAGCTTAAGGCTAAAGACGATCGTATATGCTTTGAACGTTTGATAAATTGGCCGTGAATCAACCGCCTTGCTCGTTCACGTAGATCAAACAGCTGGCAAACAAAGGCTGTGCGGCGGTTCTCAGAACAACCGAAGCGGGTGATGTCCGACCGATAGGCCATGCATCGCAGCGTCTTATGGCCAGGTTTAGGATACAAACATTTTGTAAAGCAGTGCACAAGCCCGTCACTGAAGGCAATGGGCTATGACAGGGCTGTCTACACAGCCCACCGTAGCCCCTAATCCTCCAGTTCCATCCTTCATCGCGTTTATGTCAGGGCAGATCATTGGCAGTCAATGGACGTGTCAGACTTGTGTATGACTAATGTGCCCATTGATTCATTGGGGCTGTGTTAGCAGCCGATAACATGGCCCTAAACTGAGCTGGGGGGGTGTGGTAAGTGGATGCTGACGATTTTTTCGCTTGACATCCATAATGTCACTTTCCTACAAACAACAACAACAAAAGTTGCTATATTGGATAAAGATCTTCTGACTGTGTAAGCCATTCTACAGTGAACAGATTGTCACATTCAAAAAGACACTTTATGATGATCTTTGTAGAAAGTTACTTTATCCTTTTGGAATTAGCCATTAGAACTTAGGTGTCAAACCCTGGCCTGGGGGCCGATTTTGGCCGCTGAGCAAATATTTTTTGCCCATGGCAGATCTGCTTGATCTTGCTTACCGGCTGACTCACTACCAGTGCACTCATTGTCCTTCCACTCTGGGAGTAGAGAAGTATAATTCCTGGCTGCTCAGTGAAGCATTCTAGTGACCTCACAGTGAGTAGCCGCTTCCTGGAGTATTCTGGGATCTGTAGTTCTCTACTCCCAGAGTTGGAGGACAGAGACATAGTGGGCACAGCTTAAAGGAGGCTGCAGGGAAGGCAGAGCCGGAGAGAGGTATACCAGGATTGTTCTTGGTGGGGGAAGGCAAAGTACACAAACTGTACATACAAGGATGGGGGAGACATAAACTACACAAACACTGTACACACAGGAATATGTGGACTACACGCACTGTACAGTTTATTTTTAGTCCACGCACAAAATGGCCTGCAGTGTAATTATATTCTTAAACATATAAACATATATGAAGGTTGGCCCACAACTTTGTCGAAATTTAAAAAATTTGGCCCGCTGTGTATTAGAGTTTGACACCCTGCATTAGAAGATGATTAAATTGTTGATATAAAGTGATAGTCATGGTAAGCAACATTATATCGATAAGACACAACATTCAAACATTGTAAAGCCCCCCATACACCTTAAGATCGATCCATACAATTTCCATTAGATCTACCAACAACTATGTAGTAAAGTGGACTCCCTGATATAATACATCGTGATTGGAAGGTTTAGAAAGGTCCTCATATTACATGGATTTGGTAGACAAAAATTTATTGTACAGAAATTGTATGGAACGATTGTAAGGTGTATGGGGGCCTTTAGGTTGTAAGTAAAGGGCCCAAAGTGTGCCAAGAAAACTTTTACACATAATTTCACCACTAGTCAGAAATAGTGACGGAATCCATTATTTTATTTTCTGAACCTACCATACAAACGTTCCAGGAGAAATCAATTCTCTTCAGTCTAGGACCTAGGCAATTTCTTCCCCACATTTTTTCGGTTTGAAATTTATTTGGTAATCTTGGCAATTACTACATCCATAAATACAGTACTACAAATTGCTGACATTTGATTGGATGTTTAAATATTCTTTTTAAAAAGCAGTTAAAGTCGTGTAAAGTGTTGGTGGTATGTTAATATATGTATTAGTGTTCATGCTCTGTTCCTTGTTTGACTTCAGTCTCTCTTAGTTGCAGATGAGTCGGTAGAAGTTGGGGAAGAGGACAGTTTTTTAGGACAAACATCCAGTTTAAACAATCCACCGCAGACATTCAGCTATTTTTCACAAACAACGAGTTTGACCAACTCCAGTGATCCGTTTGCCAGTATTGGACAGGCACCAATGTCCACAGCACCTTCCACATCTGGTGCCCTCGCTTTTTCCAGATCTCCAGCATCAGTTCCTCTGCCTTCCACAATTCAGAATGGACAGAACATCAATTACCCTTCAAGGACAATGTCTCCATATTCTTCAAACACTCCTCCACCTCCTGATATGGGAGGACATTTCACATCTTCACCCCCAAGCACCTTCTCTGTCCCTCCTACTAGCTCCTCACAGACTGTCTATAATCCTTACCGTCACAACACCCATAGTAGCCGGACAAATCCTTACCTGCCACCTCCTCAGCTTCAGCAAGACCCTTCAGGGTTGCTCACCGGCCAGACACTTCCATCTGTTCCACCTCATGTGTACTCATCAGGCTCTCTACCCCCGGTAAGATCTATGTACTTATATAGGAAGACTTTAAGCTCATGTAGTCATTCCCTACCTATGATCTTGTCTGCAGCGGACCTTAAACATCCTCTGATTTTAAAATAAATCAATTTTAAAAATAGTTGGAGAACCCCTAGCTGATAAATTATATTATATTCAGTTGTGTATTTATTGGAAAAAAAAGTAACTTTTATATCATGTGGAAAAAGTGATTTATGCTTTCTTGCCCAGTGGTGCAAATAATCGTTTGTAGTAACGGTTGACATATGACATGACGAATTTCAACATTAGCATGCGGCCTGAATCAAGAACAGCAGCAGCACAGTATGATTGGTTGACATCAATCTGCTTGCAGTGTGCATGATAATGTCAAATCAGCATTTCTATTAGCACCTGTATTGTTAATATGTCCTGCACATTGATATTCAGAATTAAAGCCTTTTTCTCTAAGCAAAAAAGTTCAGCTTTTTTGGATGATGGTTCCTCATAAAAAAAATACTTGTTTTAGGTGTTTCCAAAACATTTCAATTGAATTAAGTTCAGGACCTGACCACCAGTGTAGAAAATGTATTTTTTCTGTAGAATTACTTGTATATTTAAATATTTTTCTGTCTCGCTCTCTCTGCTGTCTTGTCTAAATATAACATCTTCTGTTAAAAATTTTTTTATAATTCCTGTGGTGACAGCAGCTGTTTGACTGTTAAGTACTGACTATCTTTCTACACATCTCCCAAGGATAGTTGTCCTGCTTTTTATGTTGCTAAAGTGTCATATTGTGTACTAGGAGGACCAGTGAAATGGAAAATTCTTCTATTCTTTTTCTTATTGTCAATCATTTTGTTTCTTATGTTTTTAGCCCCCTATGGCTCCCCCATACATGACTGCACCAGCCACAGAACCATACCCCAGTGCAAGGCCTGCTGCTTCCACAGTGCCAACCATAGCTCATTTTGTTCCTAACCTGTATGAGCCTGTCCAGCCTCATTGGTTCTTCTGTAAAATAGTGGAGGATCGTGAAGTCTGGTCTCCATTTAGCATGTACGACTCTGCAAATCTGGAAGAAGTGTACAATTCTGGTGAGTAATACCTCACCTATTCCTGCATGAAATAAACCGTATTGATGGCTGTATGAAGCAAAAATTCAAACGGATAGTCCTGCTTCTCCAAACATGTTGAAACCCACTGAACCATTTTGGCATTTCTGTTTAGTGGCTTTTTAAGAAGTTGTTTTTTCAGCAGTTTAGGAGCAGGACTTTGTCTTCATTTACTTTAACTTTACATGGATTCCGGGAGTTGCCATATTGGAGTGTGGCTGTGGATATTCTGCCTTCCCAGTCTTAATAGGACAACATCCCAAAAGTGGCATCACCACTAGAGGTGTACGCATTCCAGTTGCTAACAAACCCTTTTAACCCCCGAAGGAGAACCAATGTGGGGTCCAGGAGTCTTCATTTACTCCTAAACTTTGTTTTTTATTAAATTTTTTTTTGTTCCTTGTTTAGTTCAGCCAGACCCGGAGAGTGTGGTGGTGAATACAGCTGGTGGACGATATGACGTTTACCTGTATGACCGGGAAATGAAAGCTGTTTATTGGGAGGAGGATGATTTAGAGGTCCGGCGCTGTTCCTGGTTCTACAAAGGAGAGTCAGACAGTCGATTTATCCCATATAGTGAGGATTTTAGTGAAAGACTGGAGGTAAACATTAGTTGTATTTCTGCCTATTCGATTACCTAAAAGAAGAATGTGTATGATTTTCTATGGCAATTCCATTTCAGGCAGAGTATAAGAAAGCACTAACAACCAATCAGTGGCACCGAAGGCTGGAGTTCCCAGGTGGAGAAACTATTGTGATGCACAACCCCAAGGTACGTTCTGTATGTTCCAATCATGGAATGTCTTTGCTCACATCATGTAGAGGTGGCAATCCACTATGACACTGGAAACAATTGGTAAACTGAACGTTGGAGCTTCTGTAGCCAATTACTTTTCTTGTTCTCAAGGTCTCTTTTATTCTAGATTTGTGCAGCCCCAAAATTTGTATTTACAGGTTTTTAATAACCTTGCCTGTTAGTATGTGCAATTATTTTAATGTAAGGCCCTAATGAAAAAAGAAAAAACCAAAGGCTGCTGTTCGTTGTTTGATCTCTTGTGACAGGACTTTGGGGGCTTTTATCCCCTTTGCAGGAATACCATCACCATGACTATTGTGCCATGTTTGCATTTTTTAGCTTAAGAACGATTTATGGACAAAATAAATTAATACGGGGTGTGGTTTTTATTTTTTATTTTTTTTTTTTTTTAGGTTTGGCAAGTGGGGGGAGGATGGGTTTGGGGTTTTTGACTCTTTGAAATCAGCAGAGCCATGGCTTAGACTTGCATCTGCTGCCCTCTTTTTTACAGGTGATTGTCCAGTTTCAGCAGTCAGCAATACCTGATGAGTGGGGGACTCCACAGGATGGGCAGTCAAGGCCTCGCGTGGTTAAGAGAGGCATAGATGACCATGATGAAGTTCCTGATGGTATGTTATTATTTGTAAGGAAGAAAACCAGGAGCAACATAATGAGGGCTGTGAAGGGCAGCCACAACAAGAGACTGTGGGGCAATGGAAAACCCAATTTGTTACAAGGCAGTCAAGGATCACCTTGCAGAATGTTAATATCAATGAAGTGTGTTCAGTAAACCTAACTGAGTAATTGGTAATCCTTCTCTGTTTTTGCTTCTATAATAAACATTCAGCTGTCTGAACGATGTATGTAACTGTACACCATCAGATTCCTCAAGTTCTGCTGTCTCCTTTGCTGACCTTTTAATATTGGTTAGTTTAAGACTTGGAAAAGAATTTGGGACCAAAATAAAATCTCAATAGTCTTTCTAAGTTCATTTGTGTGGAGATAAATGAGATTATTTTGGCATGTGGCTTAAAGTTTCCTGAGCTGACTTGCTCTCTCTCGATGAGTGGGTGTGTATGCTGTCCCTGCCATGCAGATTTGTTGCCTGCTTCCATCTTTAATATGCCCTGTCTCATTACGCTTTCACCTGACTTGTGTGTCATCATGGTGAAGGTATGAGGGGAGAATGTCCGATCAGAACCTTGCAGAGTTTTTCCTTGTGAGTTTTTCAAACCACCTCATGAAGATTTCATTACTTGTTATAGCTAATGCTATGTGACATTAGAGTGGTCTTCAGTATTATAAGACTTTACATTTCGTGTGTAATTTTGATATTGTCTCTGACAGGTGAACTTTCCCAAGCCGATCACTTGGTGTTCATGGTGCATGGGATTGGGCCGGTGTGTGATCTTCGGTTCAGAAGTATGGTAGAATGTGGTAAGTGACTTTCTTCTGTTTCCATCTAGGAAAAGATGTTTAGGGGGAATCCGAGGCAATGGTGGGTGGATAGTGAGTAGGTCTACAGGGAGGGGAGTACAGAGGATTTTCTTGATTTGATAAAGGCAGCATGCAACTATCAGGTTTGATGCTGGGTCTTCTGACTTGGACTACATTGCTCCAGGCATTCTGTTATGCATAAGGCACCTTAGCCATAAACAAATAGCACAGCAATGGCAGCTTTCATTATGTATAGCAGATTTTTTTTTACCTGTAAACATACCCTAAGGGATCATGTAGTTAACTTAACAGTGTTTTAGAAAGTTCATAAAGCAGAGTATCATAACATCAACTAGATCTAGAAATTTACCAAATCATTATTTTTAGGTCTTATTAAAAGATCTAGCCACTGCTCTTATTGGTCCTCTGATCAGTGAATAAATGAAGCAAATGGTTTGTCTATTGAGCGTTGTTGGTATGCATGCAGAGGGCTTAAGTGGGCTTAAGTGCTGATGTTTGGAACTGCATTTTAGCAGTTCTCTGGCTTTTTACAAGCGTTTACATGCCAGTATAGAAAGTTGTCCGACAGACTTCCTCAGCAGAGTCTAGATCCTAGGAGCCCAACCTGCAGCCCTTTGGTCATTGTTTGACGGCCCCCCTTGGTCCTCCACATGCGGCCCCCCAAAACCGAACTCTTAATGCATAGGGCATAGCAACTCACCTGTTTAGTGGTCACACGCTGAGCTTTTGTAATCAATTTTGGTGGTCCTACATCAGTAAAATTGGCAATGTTGATCAGGGAACCAGGTCTAAATATGAGCGCTGCACCACGGGGCAGGAGGGTGGTTGGGTGCTGTTGGGTTTTGACTGCCTGTCGGGATCAGGTCCACGGCCAGCTGAGTTGTTATGTGTGGCCCTTTAGTGATGCAGAGGGCCACACTTGTGGCCCTACATATCAACTCAGTTGCCCACCACTGGTCTAGATCATTGGGTCTCTGGAGGTCAAACAACCAATTTACAGGGGTCACTGAGTTCACTTAAAGCATCAGAACTGCTGCTTAAAAGTGGGACAGGAAGTTAGGAGGGAGAGTAAAGCCCCCTCTCTCCTAACTTCCCACCTTGCACATTGTTTGCACAAGTGGTGTGGGAAAATATAAGGTAGGGGTCATTACACTTACCTTATTGTGCCGGTATTAGGAACGCAGAAGTGACCATCTGCACCGGCACTTGCGCATTCTAAATACAGGAAGTGACACTTTGAAACATCACTTCTGGGGGTGCGGATTTCAAAAGGTTGAGAACCACTGGTCTAGGTGAATCTCGTGACCCCTCCTAGTTTAACAAAGAAATAGATAGATTTGCATCCAGGCACAGGAATACACTGAAGGCTAGGCAGTCCTGAAAGTTTAGTCACTTGGCATTGAAAACCTACTCTATTTGGTATAAATGTTTTTCTTTCTCGTCTTCATTTAAGTCTAGGCCATTATTTGTCTTTTTAGTGTTCAGGTCAAGTCTGTTTAGTTACATGTAGCTTTAGCTATTTAATTAAATCTCTACTGCAGGAAGTAAGCAAATATTGTCTTAAGATTTTTACATTAATCCAGTGCAAAACCTCTGTGCACAAGCTTCCTGTAATAAGGAATTCATTCCCGTTCACTGTTCTTGTGCGGTGTCAGGTCTTATATTTGCCCCTCTTCTTGTAGTGGATGGGATTGCCTGCTTCTATGATACCATCTTCCCTGTGCAAGTTTTGTGCTGCACAGAGCTATCATGGCTGCTTTTATTTGGTATTTTCTAGGATCATAAATAAATTTTGACATAGTAATATTTGGCTATTCAACAATCGTCTTCTTTTTAAATAAGTTTTATGTTCCCAGGGTTGCATGTTGTGCAAGGGGATATGTGGTTTCTATCAACCATTCCGCAGTGGTCTTAATCTGGATCTTGCTGTGCTTCAGAGGCTGAAATGATCAGAGACTTTGGTCTGACCTCTATAACTCATGTTATTGTCCTGATAGCTATTGCCAAGCAAGTGTTTGAATTGAAGGAATACTACAAAAACAGTATGCACGAGCACATGTAGTTTTTGCTTAACCTCCCTGGCATTATTCGCGAACTCGGTACAGTCACAGTTTGTCCTTAGAACAAACTTTGCCCGTGCCAGAATCGGGCATAATCGCCTGTGATCAGTCAACCTGCAGCACACACGAACTCCTTCCAGCCCGAGTCGGCATCATCGGTGATGCCAAAGGGACCAGGGTGAGATGGGTGGAGCCATAGACCTGAACACTATTTAAGCTTGCCCTTTGTGGGACCTGTTTGTAGCTCTTATTTATTTTAGTAGGGACTTTATTTTGAGCATCCTTTTAAAAAGCCTGCTAAAGCTAAATTTTGTGGTAGTTCCTAGGGAAATGGGGGGGGGGCATACTGAAACCTGCCATTTTTCACTCCAGTAACATTTCTTCTTCTTTTCTGACACAGTGGATGACTTTAGAACAATCTCTTTGAAGCTTCTGCAAACTCATTTCAGAAAGTCTGTGGAAGAAGGAAAGGTGCGGCGTGTGGAGTTTCTGCCAGTACACTGGCACAGCTCTTTGCATGGCGATGCCACTGGTGTAGACAGGTCAGTAGAGCTCATCTTGCAGAATGTGTTTTGTTATCACGGACAGAATTCTGGCTTAGATCACCAGAAAGTAAATACCTGCAGGCGGATCTTCCCTCTGCCTTGTGTACGTAAGCCAGGCTCCCATACAAACCGTAGTGGCAGAGGGAAGAGAACAAAGAAAAAAACGTTCAGAAAAAAGGAAACGGAAGAAATAAGAAAGATTAAGAGAGAGATAAAAAGAAAGGGTGGAAGGGGGTTCAGGCAACATCCGTGTGGGTGCGTCTCCCAGAGAAGCAGCAAAGGTTTGACCATGGGGTCCAGGTACGCTCAAACTCATTGAGTCATTCAGTTTCTAATTGGTGAGAAACCAGGACATTTTAGCTTTGACCTGAGTCAAGGTGGGGGGTCCCTGACCAATAGGCTTTGGCTAGGACCATTGGTAGTAGATCGAACAGAAATTGATTCCTGCCCACCTGGTATAATCGAACGAAATACAACATAAAATCAATCAAAAAGTGATCAGATATGTCAGAAACTTTTGGGGGCTTTCTAGGTGTTTCGGTAATGTGCTACATAGTACGATCTCAAGTTGATCATGTTTTAACCTTCTAAACGTTTAGCCTGAGTTAACTCTGGCTGAGTTTCATGCATCCTGAAACTTAGCCCCAGTTAACTAGAGCTACGCTCTAGGTATCGCCGGCTTTCTGCGGCGGTCGGGCGCATCGGCATGTATGCCGATGCTTCCGGGTCCACCCTGATTGCGTCACCGGTGACGCGAAGGCGTCTCCAGTGACATTGGACTTATGTTTACATCCTCCAGCTGAGCAGGCAATCGCGGCGGAGCATATTGTGCTCCACCGCAATTGCCCGTGGCACAGTTATGAAAAAACCGTGACAACGTCGAAACGCTCTGGAGGTTAATCGATCACACTGTGTGGTGGTACGATCGAACGATGTTAGACTTCGTAACCATTGCACAAGACAATTTAATCTTAGATCGATTTTATAGAAGTCGATCTGTGTATGGCCAGCTAAGGCTTTACCACAGATCGGCTCACATTTGACTGATTTCTTTTTTTTTTCTGCTTTTTATATTTTAGCCTGAGCCTAAAGAGTCTGTGATAAGGCACTTGGTTTATGTACCTGCTTAGCTTAGTTTTACAGTAGTCTTTCATTTTGTCCTGTAGTAAAAGGCTGTTTTTGTTTCTTTAGGCAGATCAAGAAAATCACCTTGCCAAGCATTGGACGTTTACGACACTTCACCAATGAGACCCTACTAGACATTCTGTTTTATAACAGTCCCACCTACTGTCAGACCATTGTAGACAAAGTCAGCTTGGAAATGAACCGTCTCTATGAACTCTTCATGAGCCGAAACCCAGAGTTCAAAGGAGGGGTGTCTGTGGCAGGTCACAGTTTAGGTATGTGGTGCTGCTTTAGTCTTCTAGCTGGATTGTTGTATTTCTTGGGGTCCAGTTATGTGTCCTTGGAGATTAAATGGTCCAAAGTATACTACATCTTCTGGTCTTCTAAAAGGCAGGTTACTGAGTAGACCTAGTTGAATAGGTTTAGTGCCACTCTGAGTGGCATAGGTTTTGGCAAAGAGTTTGAGAAAACTCTTTAACACTACAGTCCATTTCAAAATAGGTATAGACAGACGTAAAATGCAAGTGAGATTTATGAAAGCAGAGTCCTTTTTATATTATTTTTTGCAGTTTTGTAAATAAGGGGTTTGTTGCTCAATTGTATTGGTTTACTGCCTAAAACACTAACTTGACTGTAGACATATGGCATTTAGCAGTGTCTGTCCTATCAGAAACCACTCCTTTGGGCAACTGAGAGCCCATCACCTGTTGAACAGCATAGCCAGTGTTTTCAAACAGGTTCCTTCTGTTTACTGAAGCTAGTGGTAAAAAAAAGGGGATGTAGAGAAGCAAATTGGAGGATTCTTTTGCTGCAGAAGTAAACTCTGTAGATGTGTCGTAGTAAACATGTGTGAATGTTACTTGGACCAAATTCAAATCTTTGGATTGTCTTCGTTTTCAGGCTCTCTGATTTTATTTGACTTGCTGTCCAACCAGCAAGATATAACAGCCACACTCCCAGCACAGACCCCACCTGCTAATGTGAATTCTGTTATGAAGGAAGAAGGTGCAAGCGACAGTCGGGTACGTGTGGATCATTCTTTTCTAATGTTTAGGTTATCCTTTTTCCCAAAAAGTTACCAATAGATTTCTGATGTGCTACCGTTACAGTATTTGTTAAAATAAAAACACAAATGTTTCTTAATGAAACTACCATTCATTGGGAATGTAGCTGGTACATTTAACTACTCTGTATAACTCTAAAGCCATATTCACACTCAGAGTTTAAAAAAAGAAATTCATGTGTGCATGTTGTCACTTTATCCACCAGACTATTACATGTTCCTCTCCTTTTGGAAGCCTTTTTTGTGTGAAATTATTCTAGTCTTTTCTATTGCAGGGTAATATTCCAGATCCTCAGTCCAGCGAAGCAGAGGTGGCAAAGGAAGGGTTGCCTAACTTACAGGAGGCACTTGAATCACTTAGCCTTTTGGAGTACCTCACTGTGTTTGATAAAGAGAAGATTGACATGGAATCTTTGGTAATCTAGTTTGTAAACTAATGATGAGAAAGTGGGGCCTGTAGAAATGGTGTAATCCCTATATTATACACTTTTTCCCTAAGCTCTTCTTTTCCAGGACAGCCATAACATGAGAGATGGAGCTCCACCTCCAGAGGGAGGAAACAAAAACACCCACCAAAAGTTTAAATATCCCGCTCTCTATCCCCTTGGCAGTCTTTTTGTTTCCTCCATCCGGAGGGGAACGAAACACCATGGAGAGCCCTTTCCTCGGTGCCATGCCTAGTGAAGGTCCAGCCTCGGTCCGCAGCCTGACGCTATGGAGGGGTCGCGCGGTCTTTTCCTCTCCACTGTGGCCGCGTGCAGAGTTCAGCTGTTGGGGGCGTGTCCCTCCGCGATGATGGAAGCGCAGTGAGCGCCAATCCGCGCAGTCGGGAGGTGGGCAGAAAGCGTCTGGCTGCTGGTACACAGCCTGATTGACGCGAGGGGAAGGGGCGGAGGCAGCCGCGTTCTGCTGATTTCCGGCTTCCGGTTTGCTGAAGGGAGCCCGGGAAAAGGCTGCAGATTTAAAAGGAGCAGCGCTGCTCACAGCTCGGAGCAGCTATGGAGCCAGCAGCAGAATCACCCGCAGGGGCCAGCGGCACTCAGGTAAGGGACCAGCGTGGCTAGGCACCCCTTCACCTGTAAAGGAGACTTTGGAGTGAGGCTGAGCCTTTGTTTGAAAGGCCAGAAGTTTTTTTCTGAGCCCCTCTCTCTTTGGTCTCCTTTTTTTGGTACTGATTAAAGGACAGGCTAAGGCTGATTTAGACCTGAGTCCTTTTCAGTAGTTTTCATACCTGTATTGTCTGCTGTTGGGTATGCCGTTTTGACTTAGGAATGGTTCTTTTGTTTTATGTTTTCCTCTGTCCAGGCAAACAAGTCATCTGCTAAAACGGACAAGGCTAGCGCACTCGCAAAGAAAAAGTGTGCTACTTGTAGCGTTAGATTGACTGAGGCCTCTAAGCCTTTGTGCCCTAAATGTTTGGAAAACCTAGTTAGGGAGGAGGGGGCCGCAGCAGCAGCAGCGTCAGGTAGAGAGTTGTTGACGATGGTTAAAGAGGAATTAGCTTCTACCTTTTCATCGTTTAAAGGGCTCCTGCAGGACCTCCGTCCTCGCTTGCTTGATTTAGAAGGCAATCCTAGCGTCCCCTCGGTCAGGGAAAGCGAGAGGGACGACAGGGACTCTTTAGCTGAGTTATCAGGGGAAGAGTCTGGAGGTGAGGGCAGTAGCGCCCAAGAGGTTGCACCTAGATCTAGTTTGTCCCTGGACAGGGTGGATGATCGCCTGAGTTCTATTTATGCTACGCTTGATATTCAGGAGGAAAGAGTGGTTACCTCTCTGCACGACCGCATGTACCAGGGTCTTGGTGGTCACAAGGGGCGGATTTTTCCTATTCATTCCTCTCTTTCAGACACCATTGCCAAGGAATGGCAGTGCCCGGAACGTAAGGCCTTTTTCGGAAACAGTCTTAAGAAGAGGTTTCCTTTTGGAAGAGGGAGAGGAATGTCTGTGGAATAAGAGCCCTAAGGTGGACGCGGCCTTTTCACCGGTCTCCCGTTCCACCGACTTGGCATTTGGGGACATGGGGGCCTTAAAAGATCCCATGGACAAGCGGATGGAAATCCTATTAAAGAGGAATTGGGAATCCACTTTGTGTGCTTTGAAGCCAGCGTTAGCCTCCTCTTGCGTTGCAAGAAACCTGGACTTTTGGTTAAGTCAGGTCCAGACTCATTTACGGGCCGGGACCCCTAGAGAGCAACTCTTAGAGGGGATGCCAGCTTTATTTAATGCGGCAAACTTTTTGTCGGATGCGGCAGTGGAGTCAGTGAGGTTGACAGCTTGATCAGGTGCTCTGGCCGTTTCAGCTAGGCGGGCCCTCTGGCTCAAAACCTGGACAGGGGAGCGTCTAAAGTGAAACTTGTAAGCCTCCCTTTAACGGCGACCTCCTGTTTGGGCCGATCTAGAAGGTATCCTAGACAGAAACAGCTGACAGGAAGAAGGCATTTCCCAGCCAAAAAATCCAAGTTTCCTGTCAAACGGCCCTTTGTGGGGGTGATTTTGGGAAGTCCAGAGCTAGGGAGCCCCCCAGGAAGAAGCTTGGCAAGCGGCCAAGGGGAGAGGGCGGGGTGGCCCATTTACTGCTCCCACACCCTGTAAACCTATTGACTCTCTCTTGACGGTAGGGGGAGGCATGGCTCAAGATTGCTCCAAACCCTTTTTTCTCAAGATTATAGAGGAGGGTTACCGTTTGTATTTGCCTCTCTCCACCCCCCCCCCCCCCCGGTTTTTTCCTAACTCCGCCAAGGGACAGGATAAAGGCAAGGGCTCCTCCTCTGCGGTCTGGAGACGGCCCTTTACAAAGTTGTGAAACCAGGGAAGAACCTGTTATCTGAATTACAAGAAAAATTCCGAATGGAGACATTTTTTCCACAAGGAATTTTCTGTAGACCGGATTGTTTCATGGCCTCGTGGACTGAGGGAATGCTATATCTACATCCCCATCCACGGAGATCATCAGCGTTTTATGAGAGTAGCCATTCGTTGGGGGGACAAGTATCCTGCATTTTCAGTTCCAGGCCTTGCCGTTCGGCCTAGCCTCAGCTCCCGGGGTATTCACAAAAGTCATGGGGGAAGCCTTGGCTCCGCTCCGGCTAAAGAAAATTGTGGTCGTACCTTACCATGAACAACCTCCTGTTCATTGGCTCAACCGAGGAGGCCAAGGCCAAGGACCTGGAGTTTGCCCTCGGTTTTCTACAGGTTTTAGCTGCGGATCAATTGGGCCAAGTCGCCTGCAGCCTGTTCAGGTCATTCGTTTCAGACAAAAAGTGTCGTCGGTTGACAGAACTTCTCCACGGGGAGGTGGTGTTCTATCACGCAGGGCAATGGGTGTAATCGGTTGATGGTCTCAGCCATCCCGGCCGTGCAGTTGGGAGCCCACATGAGGGTGTTGCAATCCCAGTGTTACTACAGTGGGATGGGGAAACATCTCCTAGAAAGAGTTTTTCAGCCCACGACAAGGGTATAACAATCCCTATGGTGTGGGCCATGAGTCGTATCCTCTCTCAGGGTTGCTGGTGTCCCTCCAAGCCCGTAATCTTGGTCACAACGCAAGCTCCTGGGTTGGGGGGGCACATTTGGGGGGACAAGCTGGCCCAAGGCAGATGGACGTATATAGAGCAAGGCGCTCCTCGACTTCCGGAGCTCCTGGTGGTTTTTTGTTGCACTGAAGGCTTTTCGCTCATCCCTCAGGGCACGGGCAGTTCAGGTTTACTCTGACAATGCCACAACGGTGGCTTATTTGGCCAAGCAGGGCGGGAACCGGTGTCATTCTCTCAGGGTTCTGGCTGGAGAGATTTGTCGGTGGGCAGAGAAGGTTCCTATCAGCCATCCATCTAAAGGGGACATTAAATCAAAAGGCAGACTTCCTAAGCAGGCATCAGGTCAGGGAAGCAGAATGGGCTTTACACCAAGATGTGTTTCAGCTGTTAGTCGAGCGCTGGGGACAGCCAGAGGTAGATCACTTTGCCACCCCAGAGAACTCAGTGTCCACTCTTTTTCTCAGTAGCAAGGGGAAAGGTCCAGGCGTTAGACGCCCTCGTTCACCCTTGGTTTTTCCACCTGGCCTATGCGTTCCCCCCATTCTGTCTCCTGCCCAAGGTCCTCCAAAAGTTCAGGAGAGAACAGACAGATCTTATTCTAGTAGCCCCATATTGGCTTAAGAGGGCCTGGTTTCCAGAGATCCTAGACCGGGCGATCGGGCCCCTGTTGCCTTTACCAGACCGCCTAGATCTGTTGATGCAGGGTCCTCTTCAGTCGAACCAGCAACCCTCGTGGCATCTCACAGCGTGGCTACTGAAGAGCAGATTCTGACCCTTAGAGGGTTTTCTACTAGAGTAGTGGGCACCTTGCTGTCTAGTAGGAAGGTTACTACGCGAAAAATTTATCAGAAAGTGTGGAGACTCTTCCAGAGTTACTGTTCTGAAAACAACGCCAGCTATTCACTTCAATCCATCCTAGATTTCCTGCAGCAGGGGGTGGAATTGGGTTTGGCCGTAGGAACCCTGAAGGTACAGATTGCTGCACTCAGCACCTTCCTTGACTGTAAGTTAGCGGAGATTCCTTTGGTGTCCAGATTCCTCAAGGGAGTGTCTAGGTCTCGGCCAGTCAGGGTGGACCCCTTCCCACAGTGGGATCTGTCGGTCGTCTTGGGTGTTCTCACCAAGGCACCCTTCAGCCCTTCCAGCGACATCAAGTGGGTGACTCTCAAGACGGTTTTTTCTGGTGGCCATTACATCGGCCCGCAGGGTTAGTGAGTTGCAAGCACTCTCCATTAGGCATCCTTAACTGCAGATCTTCCCAGATAGGGTGATCCTCAGGACCGATCCGGGTTTTTTGACGAAGGTCGTTTCCAAATTCCACAGAACCCAGGAGATTGTTCTCCCGTCCTTCTGTTCTAATCCTACCAATGATAGGGAAGCTGATTTCCATCTCCTTGATGTCAGGAAGGCGCTTCTTCAGTATCTGGAGGTCACCAAGCAGGTTAGGAGTTCATCCTTCCTCTTTGTAGCACACTCGGGGGTTAGGAAAGGCAAGGCGGCTTCCAAACCTACCATCAGCCGCTGGATTAGGCAGACCATCTCTGAGGCTTATGCTGCTGTGGGTTTGGCATGTCCATTAGGTCTCACCGCACATTCCACTAGGGCTTGGCCCACTTCCTGGGCAGAAAGGGCTGGAGCGACTCCTGAGCAGATCTGCAGAGCAGCTACGTGGTCGTCTTTCACTACCTTTCATCGCCATTATCGGTTGGATCCATTGTCCGTCCAGGATCAGGCTTTCGGACGCAAAGTTTTGCAAGCAGTGGTCCCACCCTAAGTCCGGTGAGTGCTCGTTTATCCTCTCATGTTATGGCTGTCCTGGAAAAGACGACCTTAGGGAAAGCTAGAGTTAGACTTACCGGTAACTCAGTTTCCATTAGTCTTTTCTAGGACAGCCGACTTCCCACCCTATGGTTCAACTACGCCATGTTATGGACTGGTTGTTGTGGGGTTTGTGGGGATTATGGTAGATCTATACATGTAGTTATGTGTTCCGCTCCTGATTTTACTCTACTTAACGACTGCCAAGGGGATAGAGAGCGGGATATTTAAACCTTTGGTGGGTGTTTTTGTTTCCTCCCTCTGGAGGTGGAGCTCCATCTCTCATGTTATGGCTGTCTTGGAAAAGACTAATGGAAACTGAGTTACCGGTAAGTCTTTCCACACCAGTGCATGTGAATTCTAGAACTCTAATAAAGCTTTGGTAAGAATAGTGCACATACATGTCAGGGTCACACATTAACTGCCTATCTATGTGTCTATCCTGTAGTTTTGGCAGAGATATGAGTTTGTTGTGAATAATGGTCATTGTTTTAATTTAAAAAATCAGTGCCAGGATTTGCTCAGTGTATAATATATATCATAATCTTTTCTATTTCTTAAATGGCAATTCTCATATCTTGCCCTTTTCTTGATAGTTAATGTGTACAGTTGATGACTTGAAAGAGATGGGGATACCCCTGGGACCCAGAAAGAAGATTGCCAAATATGTGGAAAAGATGGCTTCCAGTCAGGTAATACACTAGCATTTTGTCTGCTTTGCAGCTAGAGGCCAGTCATTTTTATTTTCTTCTCTATCTGGTGGGACACACTAATGACTCATTGTTTCCATCAGGTTGAGCGGAAAGCTGCAGAAGAGAAAAGACTACTTCAGACCCAACCAGAAAAAAGTGAGGCGTCTACTGCAGAAGCAAATCTGGAGCCAGCAACAAGAAAACTTCCAGTTGGTGCTTCAGTTTCCTCCATCAATGTCCATTATGAGCACTTTGAGACTGGAACTGGACAGGTAAATGTTACTGTCCATCCTCTTATTTTTTTGTTCCCCTGATGTTCAAAGAAAATTATTTGTGTATATTTTTCTCTGTAACAGTACACTCTTACTTTTAGGCCTCACATTACACTCTGCATTTGAAGTGTACAATCTTCTTCATTTTGCTTCTCTAAATGCTATAGTATATGAACTGGCCTGACTGGATTTAACCTCTTCCTTGAGATTTTACACCCTCCGGGAGGTCCCCTACTCGGCTCCGGCATCACCGGTGACGCCGGAGGTGTGATGGGGAAAAGCAATGCCCCCTCCGTTACATGGAGGGCAATGGCGCCGGCTACCCCCTACCCCCTCATGTCTTTCATTTGTAGTTCATCTTGGTGTCTAACTTGTCTGTTTTCTCCACTTTGGTTTGCCCTGATATATGTGGACAGTCCTTGTCTTGCTTTAATTTGTGATCAGTCTTTAGAGGCGTTCTGATTGGCTGCCCTTCTGGCTTTCTCTTATTTGTACATGATTAGTAGATCTGTTTTCCTTTCAGGTATCGGTGAGGTATAATCCACTAGATTTTGAGCTGGTGAATTTCTTTGCTCTTGGATCCCCTATTGGAATGTTTTTGACTGTTCGTGGACTGAACAAGATCGATGAGAACTATAAACTACCTACCTGTAAGGGCTTCTTCAATATTTATCACCCGGTAAGTTACAGTAAGAGACAGTAGGTGGCAGCAGGTGTTTTATTTTTGGATACTGTTGAAGCATTGACACTTTTGTTTTGCTTGATAGATATTGAAATAAATCCCCACAATGTGTGTAACAGATTCCATGAAACTCAGAAGTTTAATAACAAGTAAAGGGAGGGGGTGGTGCAGATTATATAAATAAAACATGTCTGAACAGTAGCGGTTCCCTAGCAAGTACCTCTGTGCTTCATTGATTTCTTCTACAGAGCTGTAGGATAAGTAGCTCTGCTATCCTAGTAAAAGTTTGAGCATGTATTAGACCTTTAAAATAGTACATACAGTGCATTCGAAAAGTATTCACAACTAGTGATGGCCGAACTGTCCGCAAGGCACAGTTCTGACGCAAACATGGCATGTTCACTTTTCTTCTCCCAGCCAACAGTACGGGCGGGTGTTCGACGAAAAAGATTATTATTATTATTCCCATAGGAAGAATATTTTCACTGGAGATCGGTTAGAGAGCCCAGAAAGCAACTCCCCGCAAACATGCAGACGTTGGACTTTTCTAAAAGTCCGATCTGCCTGTTTGCGAATGGACATAGACCATGTTTGGCCATCACTATTCACAATTGCATCACTTTTTCCATATTTTTTATGTTACAGCCTTATTCCAAAATGGTTTCAACTCTTTTTTTATTTTCCTCAGAATTCTATACACAACACCCCGTAATGATGAAAAACGTTTGTTTGAGATTTTGGCAAATTTATTAAAAATAAAAAAAAATTGAGAAAACAAATGTACATAGGTATTCACAGCCTCTGCCATAAAGTTCAAAATTAAGCACAGACCATGAAAAATATCTGTTCTGATAAGACAAAGATTGAACTCTTTGGTGTGTATGCCAGGCGTCACGTTTGGAGGAAAACAGGCATCACTCATCACCAGGCCAGTACCAGCCCTCCAGTAAAGTATATTGGTAGCAACATCATGCTGTAGGGATGTTTATCAGCGTCAGGAACTGAGAGACTAGTTAGAATAAAGGGAAACATGACTGCAGTAATATACAGACATTCTGGATGACAACCTGCTCCAGAGCGCTCTTGAACTCAGACTGGGGTAACGGTTCATCAGCAGGACAATGACCTTAGGTATCAAACCAAGGAGCTAAGGTATCAAAGGAGTTTGTGAATGTCTGAGTGGCCCAGCCACAGCCCAGACTTGAATCCCATTGAACACCTTGAGCTTGAGAGGTTCTGCAAAGAGGAATGGGAGAAACTGGCCAAGGATAGGTGTGCCAAGCTTGTGGCATCATGTTTTAACTTTCAGACTTGACCCTGTAATTGCTGCCAAAGATGCATCCACAAATTATTGAGCAAAGGCTGTGAATACTTATGTACGTGTGATTTCTAATTTTTTTTATTTTTAATAAATTTGCCAAAACCTCAAGTAAACTTTTTTCACATTGTCATTATGGGATGCGTGTAGAATTCTGAGAAAAAAAACGTATCCAATCCATTTTCGAATAAGGCTGTAACATAACAAAAGGAGGAAAAAGTGATGCGTTGTGAATACTTTTCCAGATGCACTGTATGTCCGCTGTATTGATTTAAATAGATTTCCATTTTTTAACGTGTTATGTAATACTTTTAATGTAATTCTTTTGTCAGCTGGACCCCGTTGCTTACAGATTGGAGCCAATGATATTATCAGATCTGGATCTGAAACCAGTCCTTATCCCTCATCACAAGGGACGGAAAAGGCTTCATCTTGGTGAGTGTTTGTTTGCAGCTTTTATTGATCATCCCCAAATAGACTCCCCTGTGTTGTTGCAATGAACAGTCTGCCCCGTGTTGTTGTTTTTTTAGAGTTGAAGGAAAGTCTAACCCGTATGGGATCTGACCTAAAACAAGGATTCATCAGCTCCTTGCGCTCAGCCTGGCAGACACTGAATGAATTTGCCAGATTTCACACATCTTCTACTGAGCTGCAGGAAGAACTAGAGAAAGTGGCTGATCATATTAAGGAACAAGAGGAAAAGCAAGTAGAAGGTAATGTATGAAAACTTTGTGAATGTTTTTTTTTCTAGGCAAATATAAAGGCAGTAAGTTGTTAAGTAGCCCAATTTCCACTTTTAAGGTTCATATCTTTTAATTTGATCTACCCAGTTTGTCTTAACACAGCTTTTTCTGTTTGATTTGCACAAAATTGTTGTGTGGAAGGAACCTGGGCAGTGGTAATAGGATGGACACTTATATGTGTGCACTGTTCTGTAATGCCTCCCTGATCATGGCGAAATTTCAGGTCAAAGTCAACTGCAGAGCTTTGCACCTAGTATGGCACTGTGTATCTCAAATCACTGGTGCTCTTAAATATAGAGTAAAAAAGGACATTTCCAGTACCATGTTATCTGGGTGGCAGGGCTACCTGCATGTGGATTGCTGATTATATATATTTTTTTCATTTCAGAAGCAAAGTTAGAAAATGCAGATATCTGTAGAGAAGAGGACCTTAGCATAAAGATTGGCATGTTGAATTGTGGCCGCAGAATTGATTATGTCCTTCAAGAAAAGCCAATTGAAAGCTTTAATGAGTATTTATTTGCCCTTCAAAGTCACTTATGTTATTGGTGAGTATCACATAGTACAATACCCCCAAGGTTTTTATAAACTGTGAGCTCTCCGTGGCATATATTTCCACAATTGCTTGAGGGGTTGCCTCTAAACCTTTTGGCAGTACTTGACTTGAAGGCTAAATTTAGTGCAAGCAGATCAAGTGTTGCCAGAAAAATCTAACCGTTAAAATTGTCATCAAGAGATAGATGCTAAGACTGTTACAGACAAAGGACTCGACCAAAGAGAGAGACATTTTTACATATCCCTCATAGGTCCAGAGGATATGTGCCTGAATCTTGGATTCCCTTGCTGTGTCATGTCCATGGACTTCCTCCTGCCTTGCCTCAAAGGACTCGAGCAGTGGTGGGCAACTAAGTTGATAAGAAGGGCCTCTAGATCACTTAATAACATTTTCAATGTATACTGACTTGAATAAGCATTTTTTAATGACAGCAGGCATAGCTACAAGACATTATTTTTATTAACTAAATAATATGTGTCATGTGTACATAAGGATGTGTTTGTTTTATGCAGCCCAGTGTAATAAACCGAGTTTTGGATTGCGTAGTGACAGTCATTGTCCTCGCCCATACTTGGTGCAAGCAGTAAAATGATAAAGATCAGCAGTGTAGCTTAATAAATATTGAAAGTATGCAATGCTACGAGTAGTAATCCTGGCTATAATTAAGTTTGAACCCCCTAATGATGTAAAAAGGAATTGCTAATTTAACAAAAATAAGCTTGAACAAGAATAAATCCTGGCATTCAGTTTGTTGATCAAACTGTTTGTCGTTTGCTAACAGTTGCCAAATGGTAGAGGGTTGCAGTACTCCCTAGTCACATAATGAATTGTCCCTCCCATAATGCTCCCTATTTTAGGGATACCTCCGGCAAATTGACCTGCCTTGAATTTAGGCAATGTCTGTCTTGATCCTCACATCGATGCCTGGGATGTGAAGGGGTGAGAGAGGGTGGGCAATTAAAATTCTGTTTCAATTACCTGTATCACTTAAAAGTATGGAAACTGGATGAAATGCAAAGATGTTAATTAATGGGAAAATTAAAGATTCATGTGCCATTGTTAGTTGCTCCATATATCTTCTAATTTCCAAACAATAATGTTACATGCTTTTATGCATTGTTTTCTGTCAGATTCTACAAGGCTTTTACTTGACTTTTTTGTAGCTTGAGTGTAATGTACCCCCTCCTGTGCATTTCTATATTATTCTGCAAATGTTTGCTATTAAAACATAACAATTTTGTCTTCTAGGGAGTCTGAAGACACTGCCCTGCTATTTCTGAAAGAAATTTACAAGTCAAATAACGTACACCCTGATCAGTTATTACATTAATCGGCATCCATGTAAGTTGCTTGCTCGATTGCAATTCTTGGATATCTGATATGTTCTTCTACTTACCTATTTTTTTCTTGCAGATGTTGGTTGCTAACCATTCTAGCTAAGATGGAAGATGCATTTCACTGGTTTCATGAGGACATCTAAGAATTCCAATGTGATCCTAGTTTTTAATCATAAAACAATTATTGTGAAAGAGCCCAATCTTGTACAGAACATAGATATTATTTTACTTGGAATAAAGGCTCAATATCTTACTCTGAGTTTAGCTCAATGTGTGTATTCTCTTGGTTTTTATCTTGTCAATGTACACACACAGCAGTCCTGTAACATGTTTTTTTATTAACGAAGTGCAATCCAGGGTTTAGTGTTGACTTAAGACTGCCATAAATGCTATTGCAATAGATTACAGATTTTGTAAAGCTTTTTTTCACTCCAATCATACTGGAAGTGCTTCTACCTGATGATGCCAACATCTGCAGCATGGAACCCTACTGCATTCTGCTTTAGTCTAGCCTGTTCTTGGCCTTTTAGCATGTGCCCCTTAGGTTCTACAGTCATGTTTTTAAAGTCTGAATCACTCTAAACGTTAAACCATTCTGAATCTTATTGATACTGTTCATTCTATTAAAACTCAATAAACAGCCTGTTAATTTCTGTATAATAAAGTTTTAAGAATAAAAAAAAAAATTTACACCATACAAAAACATACCTGTGTAACAATACGGGACAAACAATCCTGTCATATAAAATTAAAAAGGCAAAAATCACAATCATGATGGTCCTATTGCAAATAAACTAGGAATGCTAGTAAGATGTGAGTGGGGCAAGGATCAGCGCCTGCACCAAGGTACTTAACAAACTTATCAACTGTACGAGACAACCTCGGAAGGAAAGAAATGAGGTAAGTAAAAAGCAATAACAAGAGGGCAGGGGAGACTGGTACGAACACAGATACAGAACCCGAAATCTAGGATAGGAACCTAGGTGTCTGAAACCCAAGCCAGGCACCCCATGTTTTGTGGAAAATCTCTGAACGGTCCTCATCCTCAACAACCAGCCATTCTAAGCGCTTGATGGATGCCAGCTCAGACAACCATTCAGGGATAGAGGGGGGGTATAGGAGACAGCCAGTGCCTAGGGATCACTGTACGGCCAGCTATAAGAAAAAAATCGTAGTGGGCCCGGTAAGTTCGACAATAAGGCGAGGGCAGGAGTGTTAGGGATGGACATGGAGTGCATGAAATTGTAAATGCCAAAGATAGCGTCTCAAAACGGCTGGATTGCAGGGCATTCCCACCAGATATGGGTGATAGTGCCCCGGGCCAGCAAACATCTCCAGCAGGTAGCTAATCGGTCAGGGGAGTAGTGGACTAGCACATCCAGGCATCTATACCACCGGGTCAAGATTTTGAAATTGGTCTCCTGGGCTTTGCTGGTGGAGGAGGAAGGCCTTGTTCCATTCTGCTTCCAAGAAAGATTCATTCTGCTCAGTTTCCCACCGGGTAGTGTAGGTAGGCCATGCCTGTTTATTTCTTAAATATTAGTTCCCTCTATGAACCCCATGGCCTTTTCTTTCTGTTTAAGTTTTTCAAGTGAAACAAGCAAGTGGAAGCACCCCAACCAGCTAGTTGCATCTCCTCTAGTAACCTATGCCCGGGGTACTCAATAGGTGGACCCGGATCCGGACCGGCGGCTCATTCCTCCCCTCTATACTCAGAAGCGAAGGAGAGGAGTTAATGGCCATCCAGCCTCGGCCCCCTTCCTCTCCTCCTCCCCTATGTGAGTGTGACAGGCAGCAGGATTCTGTGTTCTCTCTGTCTAATGCTTCCTGTAACTCCTCCCACAGATTCGTCCTCCCCAGCCAATCAAAACGCAGGAAAAGGACACACCCTCCCCTCTCTCCACTGCACTGTAGAAACTAAGCTGAAAACCTATGTGACTTTGAACATTCATAGCAGGAAAATTATTGATAGTATAATCATGAAACTTTCAGGGTCAGTAATGCTCCCCTACTACTACTTACACCCAAAGTTTCACCCCTCTAGCTAACACTTCTACGTTAATTTCAACTAAAAGTCCCTATGAGCATAAAGCACTACTGTGCTGCATACATGCTGTCACTTCTCCTATTTTTAACACATCTTTAAGGTAGAACCTTGACATTTTGGGGGTTACCAGTTAACCCCTGAGACTACATCCATGCAAATTTTCAGGTCCCTGAGCACAATTCTTCCTACTAAAAAGCCCCCTATAATATATTGCTTGGATTGTCTAATTTTTTACATTGCCAAGTTTTTTCAGTTTTTATTGGTAAACGCATACAATTTATGTAATTTGGATAACCACAGGAAACATTAACAGCTATGAAAGGTTGCAGATAGTGGTGACACGTTGTAAATTACTAATCCAAAAAGGGTGTTGGAGCATCTGGGGGTGAAAGTCAGGGCGTAAGCATATGTAAAGCCCTAGCTCCATGTCCACTAAAATCCCTGTTATGAACACAGATTTTGTTGCAATGCTCAACAGCGCTGGGGCAATGAGGGGGGTTTCCACTTCCACTGGGACCCCCTCCGCTAAGCTATTGCTGTTCTCACAGCACTGAGCCTTTCCGCTGATGCAGGGCTGAACATAGTGAAGAACGTTGAACCTCTGCATCGGCAGATGTCTGAACACAGCATCTGCCGAGCAGGTAAAGTCTATGTGCTCCACAGCCCTTCAGAGACCTGGTCCAGGGGCTGGTGGAGGCTTGACGGAAGGCAGCGGATACAATAGCGGATGTGGAGTTAAACAGGCCTAAGAGTAAAATCTGACTACTGAGGTATGAGATCTGGGGGTTCAAACATTACTGGGGGTTACATTTGACAGCTGGTGACCTGTGGATGGAGACAGCTAATCGGATCAGGAACAGGGAGGTCCATCTGCAGCAGAATCTACCATGCAGGAGGCTGACGCAGAGGACAGTGAGGGAGACCACCCTACATATGGTGTGCATACCAAACACCATCTCCTGGTAATCATCTGAAGAGCGAACTAAAAGTTATGTTCACCCCTAGATAGGCATTCTCTGGAGACCTCAGGCTGGGGGGAAAGGGAGTGCTAGTGGTAGGGGGCCCAAAAAATTACTTAGTATGGGGCCCCGAAATTTCTGATGGGGGCCCTGCACAGGAAGGTTAATAAAAGCTTGAATTTATATCAATATTTCCTAAAGAAAGCTTTGTGAGCAGAGAAAATGGCCATCCCAGGGCTCCTCAGGTCCTCCTACCCCTTTCACCCTCCACTGACCCCTCAATATATACTTGTGAGGTGCCCCTTGTCTAGTAATTAAATACATATGTTTAAGACTGTGTCCTGTATAGACTACAGGGAGAATATTTATATAAACGTACTCAACTACGTCAGGCTTCTGTCTGGCAGACCGTGTCAGCGCTGTGAAAACTGCCGATCCGCCGGCAGTGCACGGTAAAATGCCAAACTCCGGACCTCAGACTGAATGGAAATTTGGTAAGTGGACCTTTGAAATTTATATTTGAGTAGCCCTGACCTATGCCTTGCTTTAGTGTGTGGAAGAATAAAAATGGTCTACTCCTACTGTAGATTCAGCAGTGTCTGGCTTTACTATTTCAGTAGAGAATTTTGTGCCACTGATCATTAAGTGCCACCGTGATTTTCTGCACTACAGGAGGTCCCCTGCACGGTTCCAGCGTCTGTAAATATGTTAGTATAAGCTGACCAAATATAAGCAGAAGTACCTAATTTTACAGAAAGTTCTGGAAAAACTAGACTATTTCAGGCAGGTGTTGGAGATGTGACTCTGCTCTGTGCACCTTTATACACCTGTTCTGGGAGTGCCCAGAAATTCAGCCTTTTTGGAAATCTGAATGCCATTGACTTACTTCTCTCCCCTCACAGCTCCTGTGTTCTTAAGCCTCCTGCTCTTATTAGCCTGACAGCTAGCAACACAAGAATGTGAACTCCGAGACAGAAAAGGGGGAGGGAGGGGGGATTTTCTGCTGACAGAGCACACAGGACACAGGAGCTGCACAGTGAATCGCTGTGATAGTGACGTCACAGAGAAGAGGCAGAGCAGAGGATTATGGGGCTGCACACACAGCTGATGTTTTCCCGGCAGCCCTTTTGTTGTATTGTCATAAATGTTGTATAGTCACAACTTGATCTTGATCGTATAAACAAAACTCCGCAGCAACTTAC
>CM070037.1:76400218-76413055 GCA_036250615.1 Ptychadena robeensis
TTTGCCTCAGAAACCATATTTTCCTTATTAAAGTTTTACTTGATACAGCTGTTCATGTTGAAATAACTTCTCAACAATTGTGCTGCAGTATTTGACTTTGTCAGCAGTGCTATAGATGGCTGCATCCTGCGATCCTTGCTTTTTACCCTAACTACAGCAGAAGTCCAAAGAGAACAAAACAGAACAGGTTTCACCATCCAACCCATAATTCCCTTGTGGGTTGGATGGTGCAACCCGTTCTATTTTGTTCTCTTTTGATGTAAATTTGGGGGGATAAAGGCAATAGTTTCACAATTAAAGCAGGCCATAGAAGTCCCGATCTATGGCCGAATTTTAGCAGACTCCTCACAGCGTGGTGACGTCACCACGCTGTGAGGAGTTGGCTACAGAAAGGACAGGAATCCCGTGTGTTCCACTAACACACGTGATTCCTGTCAGACTGTAGCCAATTAACTCGGAGGGGGAGGAGACTCCGTGTGCGATCTGACCTGCCGGCTTTTTTTCTAAGAAACTCAAGGTGGGCTCCCTCATAGTTGCAGCCGACTAACCTTTATGTGTTCGGCGGGAGTGAGCACGCAGGTTGGTCTGCTACAACTATGGCCGGGAATCGGCCTGTCTATGGGGGGCTTAAGTCAGAGATACTCTCTACGTTGTCGATACAGCAGGAGTCTGTTCTATGCCTATTAATTAGAGCATTAACTTATGCCAAAATAATGTGTTAAGCGTGATCGGATTGAATAAAAATTGAAGCATGCCAAAAGTGTCCTAGCGATCAATTTTGCCAAAAATCGGACAGAAAAACGATCGTTCACGAATCCGTTCTGATTGATAATTTTAATAAAAAGCAAAGGAATCGAGTGCTGTTAGTTGTCTCATGCGATGGTTTTAAGCGATCCATCTATGATTCTTGTGGAAATGACCTTTGTTTGTGTGCTGTTGGTCACTGGCCAGTTCTTCAGCTCACACCACTCCAAACCCATAAATGTGTGCCTGCAAGACATATTGAGACTTACAGGATAGAATCGCCCAGAAATTGAATGCATGGTATGTTGCAGTTTGCGATCGTTTTCGCAAATTAAAATCGATTCCGAAATCGGTTGGGCGATCAGATTAAAAAAAGATCGCAGGAAAATTGTGACGTGTATGCCCAGCTTAACACATGTAATAGTGCAATAGTGATTAAGATTCGAACTTTTAATTGCATATGTCTGGTCTGGTATGGTCTGGTATTAACCAAGTAACCTCATGTGTTGCTTTAAAAGTAGGTCATCACTCTCAGTCTTTATGTGTATGGATAACCGAAAAAGCATCTCTGAAACCTTACAGAGAAAACGAAAGGGGTGCTTTGTAAAATTGTATGTGTTTTGTTTTTATGATAAACATTGTTGTGGTCCAGTGATGTTTCTAGTTTTAATGGAAACGTTCCTCCTCTTCATAAAGACAGTTTTCATATATTTTCCCATTATGTTATCAATTATGATCTGCAACTCTCTCGATGCTCATTGCCATATGCCCATCCATCATGGTTCTTATTTTCACATAGCATCACAGGGTATGTTATGAGTTGGCATTTCATCATAGTGTTACTTATCACCTTTTAGAAATTTCAGAAAGGGACATTTGATTTTAAATATCTTTATTTGTCATTATAAGAATACATTTATTATCTAGTAGCTTTAATGGCTTCCTAGGGAGTTGGACATGTATATATAGCAGTCCTGGAAGTCCTTTTAAAGGTAGTAAGAGCCTGTGAAGAAGCTAGCGCAGTGATGGCAACTATAGGCAGTGATCACAGAGAATACTGCTAGCACAGATCATCAATCCTCTCCATTAAGTCTGCACAAGACTGAAAGCCTCCATGTGGGTGGAAGCTGAAACCACTTTAGAACTTCCTTCGATTCCTTGACTTGGGTCTTCCCATCCTTTAGCCAATCGGCAAATACTTAGCATCTTGCAGAAGCTATTTCTAAATTTGGAGCCAACAAAGAAATATAAGATTGGGTTTAAGCAGGCGTGGAAGTATGACAGAGCTTCAGTTATAGCCATGATATCAATCAACCTAGCCGTGGGATCATTGCTCTGTTTTAAAAAGATGGATAGAGTGATGGTAAAGGGCATCTGGGTGACAATGAAAACCACCACCAGTGTCAAGATGATTCGGATAGATTTTTGCTTTTTAAAACTCTTGGAACGAAACAACGTGTTTAGAATAAAACTGTAACAAAATACCATAGCCAAAAATGGCAGGAAAAAGCCAACAGCTACGTGGATCGAATAGATGGTTATGCGGAGCTCCAATGGAACAAAATCTTCCATGCAAAAACTTCCCTGGTCCTCGGCAAATTTAAAGTGTGGCACTGAAAGGAGCAGTGCGACTAGCCAGATCATGGCGCACATTGCCCCACCCCATCTGTGTTTGTGTAGTTGGTATTTTTGTGCTTTCAAAACTTTAACAATAGAAACAAAACGATCAAATGTAATAGCAGTAAGGGTTAGCATTGACGTGTAGAAGTTTACCTTGTACATTCCAAACACAATTTTACACACTATGTTGCCAAAGATCCAAGATCCATTAACCAGAAAAAACACTTGAAATGGCAACACACAAAGAAACAAAAAATCAGCAACAGCCAAATTGAGAAAAAATACATCTGTCAGTTTCTTGTTCTTCTCAAAGAAGACAAACACGACAATGACCAGTCCATTGCCCAATAGTCCAGCTGCACAGATGATGGAGTATATGATGGGAAGGAAACGGCTATGAATAAAGTCATCATCGTTATTATGATCCAGTGTTGTGTGTTGTGTGTTGGGATCCATCTAGACAAAACGTAAAGAACACACAAAATGTTACAGTAAAGACAAGGATTGGAAGATAACTTATTAACATTATTGGCACAAAAATATTGCACATTTAGCTAGGTTCAAAAAACTAAATGTGCATTAAGTTTAACTGAGAATTACATTCACACAAAAACCTTCCTGTTTTATGTGGTTCATAAACTTATGTGCCTACTTGTTGACTTCCATCTACCCATCAATAATGTTTTCAAGCAGTGCAGATGTATAGGCCCCCATACACGGGTCAGTTTCCCACCGGATTCCGGCACGATCGATTCCGGGCGCGTGCACGCGAAACGATCGTGCCGGAATCGCATGCAGCCCACCTTGTCCGATCGATCAGGTCCGATCGTTCAGGGGCCCAGAATCGGATCCGACAGAGAACCAACATGTTGGTCTTTCTGATCCGATCCTGCCCAGATCAGGGGGAGTTGCCATTTGTGAGGTGGACAATCGGACACGGAATCGTCCCGGAATCCGTTGGACAAGGTGGTATGCAGCGATGAATACTCTTAATTGCCCGATTGATCACACCTGCGATTCCCGGCAGAATCGCCGGAATCGATCGGGTGAGTGATCAATTGGCCATGGAATCCGACACGTGTATGGCTAGCTTATGGAGACCTGTGTGTTCTTCAAGTTTAGGTTCAGGAAGGACCAGAATTGGTGCTTAAGGGGTCCAGGGTGTTGAAGCTGAGCAGGTGATACAGAGATGAGCAGTGGAAGAGGCAATGGAAAAGTAGTACAGGGATGCAAACGTGATTAGTAATGGATGAGTGCATGGGATGCAGAGGTGGTCAGTCATAAGGGAGGGAAGCATAGGTGAGCAATATGGGAGATGAGTGCAAAAATACATTTTGGTAGAGAAGGGTTGCAGAGACCAGTAGTGGTGGAGGAGCACAGATGATGTTAGATAGGGGGAGAATTGCAATGTATTGAAGAACATTTTGTTTTACAATTATACTCAATGAGAAGATAACAGTTTTGAAGAACATTTTGTTTTACAATTATACTCAATGAGAAGATAACAGTTTTGTTAGTGTGAATTTGTTCTTTGCTGAATATTATTATAGAGTTTTTATATGAAAAAATCATATACTTACATCTGAGAGACAATGTCAACACTTCTTTTCTTCTTTTGGCCTCCCTCGAATTTCTACTATGATGCCCTGTTGACATACCCTGATGCATCTGACGACATCAAAACACACACATGAGGTTCCATGAAAAGTGATCAACGGCAGCTCTTCATGTACTCTATCACTTGAGGTAGAAAGGAAAGATGCAAAAGGAGAGTGAGTGAAGTAATTTCCTTCCCATTTTTACATTCGTTTAAGAAAACTTGTGAGACATAACATGTGTACCTGTTTCAAAACTCAAATATGTGTCAGTAAAAGTACGTTTTTTACATTTGTTTTTTAATGGCAACTGTAGTCCAACAAAAAAACGACTTCTGTGCAAATAAAGCGTACTTCTACTGTTATAAGTAAAGCCCCCCCCCCATACATCTTAAGATCTTACCATACAATTTCTGTACAATCAACTTTTGTTCTACCAAAACCATGTAATATGAAGACTTTTCTAAACCTTCCAATCACTATGTATTCTATAAGGGAGGACCCGGCACTACTTAGTTGTTGGTAGATCTAAAGGAAATTGTATGAAGTGATCTTAAGGTGTACGGTGGGCCTTTAGTTATAACAGTAGAAGTACGCTTTATTTGCACAGAAGTAATTTTTCTGTTGGACTACAGTTGCCATTAAAAAACAAATGTAAAAATTTATAAAACCTGACTTGCTCATTATAATATTCAACAAACTGGATTAATTCTTACTAATTAGAATATTGAAATGTGATAATGCCTGTTGTGCTTAACCTCCCTAGCGCACCGCCGTCGTTTTTAACAGCGCACCGCCGCCGTTTTTAACAGTGTGGTACAGGCAATGGCAGCAGTGTACAAGGTACACTGCCTGCCATTTCCTCCCTCCCCCCTCCCCTCTCCACACAGCCAGTGTCATTCTTGACACTGGCAGTGAGGTCTGGAGAGCAGAAGCCCCTCCATTAACATGGAGGTCTATGGCACTGCTCACTCTCGTCCCCTTCCGCGTCACCGTGACGCGACCAGTGAAGCCGCAGAGCCGTAGCTTTCCGGGGATATGCGGCTTTCATGGGAGTCCAGCTCATCCAGAGTTTGTTCTTCACACAAACTCTGGACGAGATGGGCTCGTGATGAACACTAAGGAGGATAAAGACAAGAAGTAATATGCAGCCTATTTCATAATTCATATTTTGAACAGTTTTTTGTTACACTACCTTGTTGATTTAGAAAGCGTGTTTGTTTTCCAACCTTTCTTTGTATTTCTCCTATTCTTTTTTCCCTCTCACTGTCATTATCTTGCAAAGAACATATTCTTTCTACCATGAGCTTTATAATAGGTTATGGGATACTGTCCTGTGTGAGGTCAAGATTGCCGCTGTTTGCCCTTATGAAAGCCCTTATGAAATCCCTTATTGCCCTTATTACTTTATTTATGATAAAGTATATTAATTTATGCCATGTGCTTTCCTGTTGTGCTCAAAATGGATAATAAAAAAAGTACCTAGATGTTCCCTGGTATTCAGATCCTATGTTCTCAACTATCTCATATGTTTACCCAGGGCATGTTAAATAAGAAAACTTTTATATTTTGTAACAACACAATAATTTTTCCATTAACCATTGCAATGTTAAGCCCCCCCATAGACCTTTAAATTCCTCCATACAATTTCCATCAGATCTACCAACATTTATGTAGTATAGTGACCTCCCTGATAGAATACATAGGGATTGGAAGGCGTAGAAAGGTCCTCATATTACATGGTTTTGGTAGAAGAAAAGTTGATTGTACAGAAATTGCATGGTAATTGTATGTGTTGTATGGGGGGTTTAGATATAAAGGGTAACCCATTCATTCTTGTTCATAATTGTATTCTATATTTGATATTTTAAACATTTGAATAAAATGTGATGCTATCATTTTGATATAGGTTTGGAAGGGTCATTGTCATGTTGATGAGTGAAATTCCTCATTATCTATAGCTTTCTAGCAGATACATAAGGCTATGTCTCCACAGCGTTGTTTGATCCATCGGGACCAGCTACGCTAAGTGCAGTGCTTGGCGGGGGTCCCAACGGATCACATACACTGTAGCTGCATCGGTGGATGCTCTGTTCAGACATCCGCAGATGCATGGGGTTAACGCACTGCAATTAATGTAGAGGGGTTGGAACTGTTAGGCCAAAGGAAAGCAATCAAAGCATTAAACTTCCACCACCAACAGATTTGTTTTTTTTTATTGGATTGTACAAGTCTCATTAAATGTGTGAAAAATTTGAGAGATGATAGAGATGCTTTATCCTTCCTACTCCATCTAAAACTAAGCACAAACTTACTGGCATCTTAACTGACATCAAAAACAGCAATAGAAATGATACATATCTGTAGATTCTTCAGAAAATGTATTTACCACAATTTCCTGCAAAGGTAGAATGTCTTTATAAGATAACAGAGGTCTGTGGTCCGCACCGCAGCTCTCCATACCATGAGCCAAAAAAGGGTTACCATGTTTGATATTTCTTCTAGCTACCACATCCTGTGTTTCTTATCACCTCTTTTTTTTCCATTTGTACGTGCAGTCTATGCTTTACCTCCACTTTTGCGATACCATCATTCAAATGCCAGAGGACCCTTAATAGACCTTTATGACTTTATGCCAGAGGATCTAGCTGGAGGCCCTGACCCTTAATAGACCTTTATGCCAGAGGATCTAGCTGAAGGCCCTGACCCTTAATAGACCTTTATGACTTTATGCCAGGGGATTTAGCTGGAGGCCCTAACCCTTAATAGACCTTTATGCCAGAGGATCTAGCTGGAGGCCCTGACCCTTAATAGACCTTTATGCCAGAGAATCCAGCTGGAGGCCCTGACCCTTAATAGACCTTCATGATTTTGGATGTTTTGGACCTTGTTTGTCAATGTTAATACTACTAATGTGTTCTTGTTGAGTCATGTAGTAGTGGGGCCCCATGGTGACTAGGCCTTTACTCTTTTTCTTATACCCAGTCTATTTAATTCTACTCACTTCCCCTACACTGATTCTTTTAACTTTCTTACACCATGGCCTTTGTAAGAGGAAATACGGCACCCCCACAGAGAGGTAGGGGGCCTGTGTCGGGGATGGAGGCTGCCGGATATGCATATTCTGCATAGTGGCAGAGACAGCCCTGATTCCTGAACAGGCAATACCAAATACAATTAGAAGGGTAACCTTTATTGCATTTTCATGTTCTCCAATAGCACATCCCCCCATTGACACAACCACACATACAATCCCCCCGGCCACCCCCCATGGTTGGCAGTACATGCTGTTCAGATCTCCATGGAGAGGGAGGGGGGTCTGTGTCAGGAAAGGAGGCCACCGGATATGCGTGCATGGGAGGGCATTGGGGGCCTCTTGGGGACCACAGGGCTCTATGCGCATGCATATTCTGCATAGTGGGAGAAACAGCCTTGTTTCCTGAACAAGCAATACCAAATACAATTAGAGGGGGTAACCTTTATTGCATTTTCATATCACTTCTGTGTTACTGTCCTTGTGACAACCAGACCCTCATTTTTGGTGATAGCGTTACTGCTTCATAAACTGAAGTGAAATCTAACATAGGCTTATACAGTAATACTAATATCAAAGGTGGCACAGTCTGCTACGTGTGTGACACATTAAGTCTAATATTTAAAAAATAAATATCCAATGGTTTTGTCTTATTTCATATATTGTCAGAAAAAAAACACATCTGTTCTGGCTTATTAGGCAAGTTATATTCTCCGGCAATGCAGCAACACAGAAGCCTGAGAAGAGTCATCCAAAGCCACAGCAAAAAAACAGGAACAGACTCAGGAAGCAGACAGGGTTGCATAATAGAGTGCAGACTTTAAAAAAGAGTGCAGTATTCTGACTAAGGGGTGCAATCTTTTGAGACTTATGAGAATAGTCTCCTGAATGGAGCAGTACTTGCTCATGACAGAACAGGCTTTAAAGTACCGTACATGCTTCAAAAGTAGAGAAGTACAGGGTCCTGAGGAGGGCAGTAAAGGCTCAAGAAGTATGGAAATATAAGCTCCAGAGAAGTGCAGTCCATGCTCTTGAGAAGGAGTAAATGCTTCTCATGTAATAAATAGTGATGAGCGGCATAGGCAATAATCGAATTCGTGATATTTCGCAAATAATTCTACTAATATGCGATTCTATATTCGGAAATTTCAATATTCACGGTATGACCATGTATTGCTAAAATAATATTCGCATTGCGAAAATAATATCCGCATCGCAAAAATCTTTAAAATGAATGGTCACATGATGTTTATTTTCGCAATGCGAATATTATTTTTGCAATACGTGGCCGTATTGCGAATATTAGGAATTGCGAATATCCGCCGACATATTCGACATATTGGCGAATTCTCGAATTGCCGATATTCGCAAAAAATATTCGCCATTCGAATATTCGAGCTCAACACTAGTAATAAAATACAGCTTCCTGAGGAGGTCAGAACAGGCTTCTAAACAAGGAAGAATGTGTTCCTGAGGACGGCATTGGAGACTTTTGAAGAAGAGTGATATATACTTCTCAAAAGTGCAGTACATGATCTGAATAAGTAAATTCTTCTGAAGTAGAGCAGTGCATGAACCTTATGTGGTTCTGAAGTAAAACAATAAGGTGACCAGAGCAAGCTTCTGAAATGCAATAGGTGCTTCTGATGCAGGGGAGTACATGCTATGAGGAGGACAGGTCGGGCTTCTGATGTACAGGGTCCACAGGAATTGGCCTACATATACAGCACTAAGTGGAAAATGGTGCTTTGGAGTTTTTTATGTGTTGCAGGGGAGGGAATGTAAAAATGAACATTCCTCGGAAAGCTACCTTTAGGAGGAAATCTGCTTGTTACCTTGACTAACTGATTTTTACAAGGAAGATGTACTATAGTCAGGGGTGCACATAACATTTTTAGTGAGCTACTCGGATGAGTAACAAGAGATGGTGTTTGGTATTCACCCCATATGTAGGGTGGCCTACCTCACTGTTGTACTCACTGTCCTCTGTGTCAGCTTCCTGCATGGTAGATTCTGCTGCAGATGGACCTTCCTGCTCTTAATTGATCCTCCGATTAGCTGTCTCCATCCACAGGTCACCAGCTGGCTTTGGGTCAAATGTAACTCTCACAGTATAACACCATTTGAACCCCCAGATCTCAGTATATCAGTATCATATCTCAGTAGTGCAACTTTTCTCTTGTCAGATTTTACCCTACATGTGCCTATTGTGGTTTTTGTGCCCCAGATCTCCAACACCCTTATAAGTCCAATCTTTACTTTAAATTAGTCATTTACATTCCTAATTTAACACCCCTAACTGCAACCTTTAATAGTAATTAAAGTTTCCCTACAGTTATCCACGTGACATAAATTGTATACGTTTAACAAAAATTGCTAAAGAAAGTTGTGTGGAGCTGTAATTTCAACTTAATGTGCAATATCAGTTTCAGCCACCGGATGTCACTAGAGAGCACTTGCAGTCAGAGCACAACACAAGCAAGGCTCCGTTCTCATCAGAGAGAATGAGGGGAGGAGGGAAAAGCTCCTCGCATCTCTCCCCTGTCTTTGATGTATGAACTTAGGAAGGGAAAGAAAGGTATGCAGAGCTAGGTTTTAGACCATTTACTGCTTATGTGCACCCCTGACTTTAGGTAAGGTTGAATTCATAGAGAGAAAGTGATAGCTGCCTTCCAGGAAAGAAAAAGACCTCCGATACCTTTTAATTACTCCATGGGTCTCACCATAGTTTTGCAGCTAGGCCTGGAGCAGCTCTGCTTTATAAGCATTAAAGGAGTGATGTCCCCATTGCAGGAACGTTGCACATTGTCTGCAATAAGCCCATATACATGGTACTTTTACGGTAAGCTCTGGTACTTTATTAGTTGTCATCATGGTACAGATAGCATCGGTCCATGCCATCGCCATACCAGCCCTGTGGGATATGCCTATGCCAGGCCTAGCCCTCTCTCCCAGATCTTCCTAGGGTCTGGACCACCCTTGCCCCAGAGATGGGGGACAAGGGGGATCTCTGTAATCACATCTCAGCTTCCAGGGGTCTCTGGTTCTGCAGACATGTGTCTGCCTTCTCAGTGCTCCCTTCTCTGCACTCTCTTTCTGGCGAAAACCTAGCTCCATCCTTAACTGGAACATTAAATAAACTATTCGGCAGGACATTCCCAAAAGGCTTGGCATGGTCTTGACCTTCCCAGGCAGCACATCTGCCTTACCCAGCAACAAGAGTTACAGAACAACAACAGGATCACATTATAGTTTTGCGCATCACCTCAATAACTCAGTTAACCCTTTATACACAGATTTTGTATGCTGTTCATGACACAGCGTTAAAGACAGGCACAAATAAAACATCACAATCCTAAACTTCTATAACATTTGCAAATTACACACAGCCCACTCTCCTGCAGGTAAAATACTCTGTTATTTTAAAGTTTAGTCGGTCTCTTAAGGTCTCATAACTATGTGCACAATACACTATGAGCCACCTCCCTGGTGGTCCAATACTATCAGATTGTTGGTGCCAAAAATGTAAACAAATCTGCTTACATTTTCACAATTTAGCAACCACCCACACAGGCCTGATGGAGTGGTGAAATTTTGTGATTCTCAATAGAAGGGGTGAAATCCATTCTAGAGTTATAGAATTGTTACACTGCGTAGAAGGATAAAAACGTACATTTTGGAAGTTTTAAATTATGTGCATTTTTCTGGGGAGGAAGAATTCAAATAACCATGGGACGGATTTATACTAGGCTCATACAGTCATTTGAACATATTTAATGGTGCATTTTCAAGGTGTTTTTCATGTAGTTAGCTTTACCATGAGGAACCAGATTCCTTTTTTGGCATAGGGCCTGTAACTGGAACTAGTAACTGGAACCAATGAACAAGCATGACACCCCCTCCAGGTCATACAAGAGCACCTCTAGGCACAGAGCCTGGCAAAGCCCCCCGGGCAAGGGGGCCATTGAATGATAAGCAGTTCGGGACAGCCATATGAAAAAGTTGAAATAATTAAAATGACTTGCGCAGTACCATTTAGCATCATCAAGATCGCTGTTATGGTAGGAAACAAAAAACTGAACCACATATATCTGAAAATATATTTCAAAAATTGCAATTTAACTCGTTTGAAGCATTAACCTCCCTAGCGCTCTTGTAAGGGCCAGATTTCTGTGCCAAAATAGTTTTCCCCTATTTCTACCTGTTGCCAGGCCCTATGCTAAGCGGGGTCTGGTTTGTTCTGTAAGCGGGGACCAGGCTTGTTTGTTGGCCCTCCTTACTATGCCTTTTACCAGAAAGAGTGTCTGGTTCTTAATAATAAGAAAGGGATCCCCCATCTCTATTATTTAGAAAAATACAGCAAAAATATATATTTAACACACCTTTGTACATGCTTTATATGCATGAGCATGAACCTGTTTATAATTATCCTGTGCTCTGTCTTCTTTCTTGGAAGACAGGTTCTTGACATATGATGTCCTGGATAGCTACAAACAACTCTCAATTGCTTTGCAAACACCAGCAATAGCCCAAAAAAAATGGAGAAGCACTCTGATTTAAATTTAAAATGGCAAACCACTCGGACACAACATGACGAATACAAAAAAAAACCAACACAATTACAGTTTCCCCGCCTCCTTTATCTCCAGCTCTGCATGTTGGAGCGTGCAGCTCTAACTGGCAGTAAAGTAGTGCCTGATATTTTTACCTGGTGAGACTCATATTGACTTTTACCCTTTTAAAATACCATATTTTACCATAATACGCTAACGCTGTATAGGATGCACCATTTTATGGTCCATCAAAAACGGTATATTAAAAGGGTAAAAGTCAATATGTCAGCAGCACGGGAGTAGACAAAGGTCCAGCATAATAGAAAAATGCAGAGATCTCACATTTTCAGGTAGACATTTACATGAAGTATATAACAAGCTAACCCACCAAAATATTAGTCATAGTTATCAAATTTTATGTTTATAATATATGCAACATTTTTTGAAAAGTTTCTTAAAATTGTACTTATATATTATCAAATTTGTAAAAAATAGTTCCCATCAATTTTTGTTGAGACTTTAGTTGATATATAAGTGGCCTGTATATGAAGCAGAATGGCTTGTATTTCTGAGATAAGACCAGAGGGGTTAACAGTTAATGCAAAAATATGTTCCATCAAATCTAATTTAAAAAAATCAAGAAAATCAAGAAAAAAACTATACAATATTTGACAAAAATGCTAGGTTTAAATTTAGTTTAAGGTTAAAAAGATGATTGAAAAATGATTAAACTAGCAATCACATACCTTGTATAGGGCTGTTGAAGATGTTGTTAGCTGTGCACCAGCCTAGCATCAGGATTTATATTATACAGAGGCTTCCTGTTGGGCTTCCTTTTCCTCCAGTCTATATTTCAGTTTATGTTTATATTTGCAGGGTATTTACAATTATCTCTTACGATTTTGTGACAATAAATATTTTTGTTTATTAGAAAAGGACATTTCTATTTTTATTTCTTTTATTAAAATTTTTTGTTTCTTACCGTAAATTCTATCCAGAGCTTTACTATTTAATAGAGCAGAAACTAATTTTTTGCTATCATCATCCTTGTGTTGCTGTGATAGGGTGGCCAATGAATGTGACTCCCCTCTAAGCACCTGGCAATGCCTGGTAATGGGGAAGTGGGGGTGATAGGTGATAAGTAAGCATGCACCCCTCCTCCTGAACAGAACCAAGATTGATTGCAGACCCCTCGTTCAGGATTTCTTGTTCTGTTATGGCCACTAATAACACTTTTGTGAAGACTTTCAAATCCAAAAAGGAGGACACACAAACTTGTATGTATGTATGT
>CM070037.1:76424122-76436917 GCA_036250615.1 Ptychadena robeensis
CTGTGCAGAGTCCATACATACAGAATAAGAACATATGCTGAGACCATGCAGGCTGTGTTAGGAGTAACAGTTGTGCTAGCGTCCGTTTCTGGCAGAAAATCTGTGTCTCTCATTGTTTAAACACAATCTTCAGTATTGCCGTAATGGCACTTTTAGATAGAAATGTGGGTTACGTGTCTCCATTTGGGCACCTGGCCTCAAAAAGATTCTAGAGGTTCCGGGTATAAAAATCATTTAGTATAAGTCTGTTTCACAATGTGGTGTGGTGCTAGTTTAGCGTCTCCTGATGGTCAGATGACGGTACTACTGCCCCTTCTGGTGGCCACATTAGTGTAGTTTAGCGTCTCCTGGTGGTTGGGTGGCGTTACTTTGTCTCCCTCTGGTGGTCTGATTGCGGTAGTTCAGCACGGTTAGCCAACAAATGATAAACCTCTGGATATGCGCAAAAAGATCTTATTTTTTTTAAAGTGTTGGCGGAACTGACGTCAAAATCACCTTGTGCTGGCGGAAGCGCCTGATAGGATAAGGAAGTGGCCGGTGTGGCGGCGGAGGATGGAGGAGGAGAGTCTAGAGGCCCGGATTAGTGAGTGTGGGGATCGGGACACGGGAGATGTGCAGTTGGGGGCTTTGCTTTACACCGTGTTCTGGACGTCCGCACCTGCTGTACAACTTCCTGTCAATGTGACGTCACTTCTAGAATGATGTCACGAGTTTGTGTCAGGGTGGGACAGATTTACAGTCATGTGAATCGTGTCATCTTTAACTTTTAATATGATCGTGTCTGTTGCATCATTCAGATCGGTCTCCATCCGATCCTGGGTTCCCATGTGTCAGGATGGATCTATTTTCTGTGTTAGGAAGGGTCTAATTTGTGTGTTTCTGCAATGAGATTCAGTGTCTGCTTGTGTGCGCGTGTGTGTGTCAGAAGGGATCTTATCTATGTGTTTCTGCAGAGATCTTGTGGGTGTGTCTGGAGAGATCTAAGCTGCCAGCAAGTGACAGGAGGGATCCTGTGTGTCAGAAGAGATCGTATGTGTCTGTGTGTGAAAGATCCAGTCCCCGAGCAAGTCTCAGGACGGGAATAAGTGCATGTCAGCGACTTTCAGCAGTCATGTGATTAGGCTGAGTTTTGGCAAGAAAGGATCTAGTCCAGGGGTGGGCAAACTTTTTGACTTGTGGGCCACATTGGCTTCTTAAATTTGATAAAGGGGCCGGACCAAGAGTCTGTAATGGCCGACCTGCCATAGGTGTGCCAATTTCATGCATCACTGGCATCACTAATGATGATGTTGTGTGATAGGCGTTTAATTTTTCTGCACTTGCACTGAGTAGAGATAATTCATGTCGCCATGAGGATGCGTCCACAGTGATCACACCACCGCATTGTCCCAAAGGCAACGTTTGGACACCTCTAGGCATTATGTGCACTCATTGCAGAGAGCGAGTGGGGGGAGCATATTTTCAGCAAAGTGACAAAGGGCTGATGAGAAAGCTAAAGGGGCCAGATCTGGCCCCCGGGCCTTAGTTTGCCCACCCCTGATCTAGTCGGTATGTGTGAAGGATGAAGGATCCTGTGTGTCTAATGAAAGCTCTAATCAGGGTGCAAGTGACAGGAGGGATCCTGTGTGTGTGTGTGTCATATATGACATACAATCCCTGTTCAAGTGAACATGGATCCTGTTTGTTATTGACTGTCTGGTGCTTTCATCTGAGAGGAACAATAAAATCTGCCTGTATGTGTCTAAGGCTGGCCATACACAGGTCGATGCCCTGCAATCAAGGAACCCTCGAGCACAGCGAAATGATGTCATTGCGCTGAACTCCAGCTTCCTTTATTGAAATGAGAATTGGAGAATTGAGGCGCAGCACTTCTGCGGCATCTAACCCTTTCAATACTTTGATGTACAATACAAAGTAATGGAAATTGAACAGGGTTGACCAACATGGCTCCCTGTTCGATCGAGGTTTCTTGTAGTGGGGGGGGGGGGGCGATTGATGCTGTTCAAAGAAACAGTGGCTGCAATCAATTCGAGTAAAATTGATCACCTTGAACAGTGTACTTGAGTCAATTAAAAAATCGCCCCGTGTATGACCACCTTAAGAAGGGATCTAATCTGTATTCGTATGTCAGACAGAATCTTGGAAGTGGATCTTGTCTGAGTGTTAATGTGTGGTTGTCCGGAAGGATCGAATGTACGTGTTCATTTGTGTCAGCTGAGATCTTCTCTATATCCATGACTGGATGGATGCTATATGGTTGTGAGTGTCCGCAGGTATTTAAGCTGCATGTATTTGTGTCAGGTGGGATCTATTGTGGGTGTGTGTGGCAAGAAATTCCTATTCTCTGTATTAATAACAGTAACCATATACACCATATCAACTTTTACTCGATCGATCTTGGATTTGATCAGCTTGGGCAATCAAAAAGTTGTCTGGCAGGCTAACATCTTTCAATCAAACTACCGTTCAGTGTGATTGATTAAAAAAACTTCATAGTACTATCGGATACACTTCCATCTAAGTACCTAGAAAAACAGATACTTGAAGGATTAACTGAAAATTGCCAACATGTCCGATTGTTGCTCGATCAATTTTATGTTGGTTTTTCATCATTTTAATCATCGGTTGATGGTAGATTTAAAAAAATAAAAATCGGAAATTAAATCTAACTAAGAAACGAACCGTGTATGGCCACCTAGATGGAATAAGGAGGCCACTAGTGGCTCTGTGTACTTTGCGTTTAACCTAGCCATGCAGTGCAGCTAGTGTGAACAAGCCCTAAGTGCAGCCATTGGCGCTCTGGCGTGAGGTAGGGAGGGTTTGAAGGACCAGTGAAATTGCAGAATGCCCACATGGTAAACTGAATGAATGGATTTTATTTTTATTTTGCTTGTGTTTATTAAGACAAAGCACTATTAACCTCCCGGTGGTTAACCAAAACCAAACTCTGCCCTAGCTGAGATTTGCCACAGGCCTGCTGGTTACTTCCAGCGCCACTTCTTCGGTGACACTGAAGGGACAGGGGGCAGTGCTATAGACCTCCATGTAAATGGAGTGCCGTCGTTTCCTGCCCCACATTAACAGTGTACAAAAAGGCGTAAAAAAAATGTGTTATCCGCCTTAGTGGTTTGCTTATATCTTACCGGTTTCGTCTGCGATTATGCCCGTGATGTGTACAGGGGAGGAGGGAGGGTGGGTGGGAATGACACCCTTGTACAGTGTCATAGAAAACCGTTTAGGAGGAGGTTAACACAACACTTTTACTTGATTATTAACACTGTTAATATTGACAAAATAACACAATTAACAAAAAAATTATTCCACCACTGTATTTACTTATAATTGGTACATCACTTTGACTCTGTCATGTAAAAAGGAGCTTACTAGCCAAAAAAGTGGGGGCACGCCTGTTGTCATGTGTGTGTGCATGTTTGTTAGCAAGGATCTGTTAGTGGCCATTTTCTCACACATTGGGAGGGATCTCATTTATGGTTGTATCTAACCGGTGTCTGTGTGTTAGGAATCCCTGTGTGTGTTATGACCTAATGTGCATGTGTGTGTACATGTATTAGGAGGGGTCGTATCTATGTGGTAAGACAGAACTAATTCATGTATGAATGTGTCATCGGGGATCATATCTATGTGTTCATGCATCTCCATCTGTGTGTGTGTGTGTGTCTGTCTGTCTGTTAGTAGGTACTGGTGCTTTTGTGTCTGTAGTAATCTTATGTATGTTCATGTGTGCTAAGGAGAGTTCTAATATGTGATCAAATATATAAGCATCTAAGCTTTACCTGACACAGACTTGGGGTGCCTTCTTAAGTTTTGGACCACGTGGCTGTTGGCCTTGTTTGTTAATAAACATGCAGACACTGGAGCCATGTGTGCCAGGCCTAGGAAAGGTATCAGTGGCCGGCTGGAGTTGGGCCCCCACATATAGTAGGAGTATTGTTTGTCCCTCTGGAGGTCTGTGAGCTGCCCCTGCTATTAAATCTCTGGTTTTCCCCTTAAACTAATATTCCCTGCTGTTGGGTACCAGTTTGACCCCTGTTACTTTGTACCTCTTAGTAAATAGTCCTTATTTAATTAGTACTCATTTACTTGGTCCTCAGTTGCCCCCCCCCCCATATTTAATGGCCTGCTACGTCCAGACTCCTGTGTGACAGAAAACGCATTTCCCTCTACTTCTCGTGACAGCAAGTAGTCATTCTGCTTCCTTTTTGTGGTCACAGAACGTGTGGAAAAGTAGTTCAGCTGACTCCTATATTTGAGGGGTACGGTTAGGCTGCCAGCAGTGAACAAGGTCAGAGCTTTAATGAAAACAAGAACAATGGCTCCTTCTTACTACCTCTGTGTGCAAAACCCTTGCTCTGCCCCTTGTTGTGGTTCTTGGTATACAAAGATCAAATATGTGGTGCTTGAGTGTAAATATAGTATGTGTATATGTATATATATAAAATATAAATTTGACAAAATAAGGGAAATATTGCAAGGGAAATATAAACTGTGTGGTTCAGGATGGATCTAATAATCATGGATGTGTGTCAGGTAGGAGCTAAAGTGTGTGTGTGTTATGGTTACCACCATGCCTTTTTGCCCTGTGTTGGGAGCAACAAGGTGAGTAAAAAGACGCAGACAAAACACCTCTAATTTAAGTGAATGGGGTAGTGTCATCTTTTGCTCAAACAAAGCCGCATGCCCTAAACTGCAAGAAAAAAAACGGCAATTCCTTAGGAGGGATCTATTTTGTGTTAGAAGGGATCAGCTTGTTATATGTGCTTAAACGTGTATATTAGGGCTTGTTTCCACAGGAACACATGGATGTGTCGGCGTGATGCATCCATGCTGCCCAACCAGCCCATTGTTTGCCTGCGGTTTAGGGCGAATTGACAGTAAGGCTTTGTTTCCATTGAAGCGTTCCCGTGCAGTAGCAGCCGTGTGGCTGAACGCATGCCTGAAGTTGTCGCGCGTTTTTGCGGCGCAATTTTTTTTGTAATGCGGATGCGGTTGGGGCGCGGATGCGTTTCAAAACGCTGCAGCTAGCATTCAGAAACGCGCCCTAAACTGCATCCGCACCCGAACTCCCACAACCGCACCAGTGGAAACTATATTGAAGTTTCCAATGGATGCGGTTGTGTGCGGGGGCGGCCGTGCGGCGGCAACGCGGCTGTAACCGCACGGGAATGCTACAATGGAAACAAGCCCTAATACGTCGTATTAATTTGAATAGGAAAAAAGCAGGTTAACTGCTTTTCGGGCATCCATTGTGTATCAATTGAATGTCATTGATGGTGACTCCCAATCAACTGAGACCAAAACTGTATGGGTATCAAAGAATTGGTTCTGTATGTTAAGTCTGGTTGTATCTTATCTCTGTGTAATTTTTACCTTTAATGGGATATACCAGACCCAAATATAAGCCATTGTACCTAATTTTACCGGAAAACAGAATAGCTTGAGTTATAAGGCTATGGTCGGAAATGCAGCCGCTAAGGCATCGAAACACACATCAAATGTGATAGAGCAATGTTTTTTTAATTTGTAAGTTCCTACATCTCTTGCTTACATCTCCAGCTATTGGTGATAATACCATATTCAGGGGCTTCGCAATCATCTATTTTATATGTGTGGCAATGTGAGGTGTGTATGTTTAAAGTGGTTAATTAATTCTCATGTATCTGTTGATTTGATTTGTTGATATGACACATCAGGGATTAGAATAAGATAGCCATACACACAATCTTTGCAAAGGCCACCATACACCTTACAATCTTACCATACAATTTCTTTACAATCAACTTTTGTTCTACCAAAACCATGTAATATGTGGACCTTTCTAACCTTCCAATCACTATGTATTCTATCAGGTAGGATCCGGCACTACATAGTTGTTGGTAGATCTAATGAAAATTGTATAGAGTGATCTAAAGGTGTATGTTTTTTATGTCAATTATGAAATTAAAATACTGATTGCTAGTATTTGTAGAAATATAAAACAATGGTGTTTTATATTTCATATATGCAAAACGGATTTTTTTACTCGAATCCTTTTCAGTTAATGGCGGTCAATGTCTGCACGCATTCTATTAAAATTCATTTACAAAAACCTGCCCAATGCACCCTTTTTAGAACTTTTTTCCTTGATTTTCATCACTCAAGTGATACCTTTTTTAAATGATAAATATAACTGCTTGATGCTATACATATTGGAACTTTCTTGTGTTAAATCGTACTTTCTTTATTGTACAGATCGGGCTACAAACCCTCTCAACAAAGAGCAGAGCTGGGAAGATGTGGAGGCGTTCTGTCATCAGCTTAACCAGGACCTGGAGGGGTATGACTACTACTGCTATCGCTATGTGTTCATTTATAGGTGAAACAACCCTGTAATAATGAAGCTTGGTCCTCTCCTCTAAAACATTACATTAAGGCAACACTAAAATCATACATTATATTTTAGTGAACAAAATTTTGAAGTTGTAAGTCTTTATGGATAAATTTTGTATAATCCAGTGGTTCCCAATATTTTCCTGCATGATCCCACTTTTTTAGATAGGAACATTATCAATAACCCTCCCCCTACCCATATTACATGTAAAACAGTAATAGGAGACACCTAGGTTAATACATAGATACAGCATTGTTAAAATGTCTTGGTGAGATTTATCCAATTAACATGCACGATCGCCCATATGGGTCAGGGCAGAAAAGGGAAAGGGGGTGAGGGAAACAACAACTGCCCTCTACTCCTTCCTAATGCCGCCCATGACCCCTATTCAGTACAACATTGTCGTAAAGAATCAGCTGTCAGCAATGGCCACCTCTGGACCTTGGTCCCTCATATAGAAACCAGGTAAAACGCGTGTGCAACCGCTCAGCAGCTCCAATTCAAATAGATAAAATGTACTTTCAAACAGACACTGGAGTAATAACAGTTAATTGTATCATCAAATACCAAACACAGATGGGGGTACATGACAACAGGCAGCCATGTTTCCTGATCACATAGACCTTTGTTCATACAACTTTATTTCGTTTTCACACCAATCATGCAGAGACATGCATCATATATACACACACCAACCATACACAACCATTTATCATTCACATAGAGACATACACTACACTCATGCAGAGACAGAGAGACACACACATTGCATACACTCTACTCTGTCTGAAGCTAGCTCGTCCATGATTGGCTTCCTGCTTGTCCCTCCCTAAGCCCCCTAGCTGTGCACCCCCAGTTTGGGAAACACTGATATAATCTATGAGGCTACAACAATCAATGGAAGCCAGAATCATTAATATAGTAAAAATGAGATATAAAATCACAGTTAAAAAAAATTACAGAAGGAACAATGTGTGAATTTATTAACTCAGTAGTGTGTACCAAGCTCATGGTCTCCTGTGGTATAATCATCAGACCAAACCTGTGGCACTACTTGGCTTCAAATGCACCATTGTTTAATGTCCCAGAGGATCTCTACAATTAATTTCTGGTAAACAAGGTGACCACTCAATAAATCAATGCCATCATTTTGTAGCGCACTGGCAGTACATCACAAATACCAGTCCAACTGTTGTTACTTTTCTACAACCCTGTCTAGCACAAAAAAAAAATGTCCGTCTCCTGGTGTCTGTTCACCTGGGACGGTGCTGGAAAACACAAACCTTTGTGGGCTTCACCTTTCTGTACCAGTAGAGACAAGGAAACAAGCAAAATTACTGGAGAAATGTGGTCATTCATTTGTACTAAAACAGTTTGATTTGAATCTCAATCACTTTTGCACCTCACTGGACAGATTGATATCCCCATATATTCTGTGACTTGGTTATATGCTGAGTTTCTTCAGTTATTTACTTCTAAGTTTTAATGTTTGCCTTTTCCAGGCCTCAGCTGGCCACACGGCTCCTGGCACACAAGATTCAGTCTCCACAGGAGTGGGAAGCCATGCAAGCCCTGACGGTGACTTTTTTTTAATTTTTTTATTATTATTATAAATTTGGTAGATTTGGAAATGTATAGCAGGGGGAACCTGCTAGGATTAGTGTTTGTTTGGGCTAAGTGAAGTCTGAACCCTTCCACTTTTTGGCTGTTCTAACAGATTCCATTAAATTAGTAGTTCTGGTTTTAGGTTCTGCAATTAGCTTTTTCTTTTGACCAGTCAGTCTTTCTACAGTGGTTTACAGATCGAGTATCAAATATATTTGTAGGAATAAAATGATATTATTGCAAGTTGCTGAACACTTCCCCTTCAAGAACTCCAACTCTCAATTTCCTTTTTCTGCTTTGATGCTACCATAGAATAGGTACCATTCTCAGTTTTTTACAGGGGGATATTCATCCAGTCCTAAATTCCATTGAGCAGAGCATTTTCTGTCAGGTCTCACCCCCACTTTGTATTTTTTCATACATCTCTTCCCCAGTGCACACTTTGGCTCATCTTAACCTCCTTGGGCATATTGGGCTTTTCGCGCCATTTTTAATGGCATGATAAGCCACTGCCCGGTACTCCGCCGTGATTGCCAGCTCTCCCCCGGTGCTCTACACACTGCCGGTGATGCCAAAGACACAGGGCTGGAAAGGCTCTGTGTGCCTGCAGCTATCGAGAAATGCTGCAGGCACACGGAGAGCCGGTGGTTGCGCCTGATCCCGGCACGTGCGCAGTTTGATCGTGACTGGCTTAGGACGTAACGCCAGGGAGGTTTAAATACACAACCCGAACTCGCATATTAAGGTTTCTATGATATATAAAACCCCAGCACACTGTTTAGCTTCACAAAACTATGCATGATTTGGGATATAAACTGGTAAACTTGCTTTGAAGTGATGTGTAGAGTTCTGCTTTATCCATATGATGATATGGATCAAGTAGCGCAGTACATAGACTGACTGCTGTATTCTGAAACCTATACCCTGCTCACATTTACTTGGTTGAATTACCAAGTTCAATTATTTTATCCAATTAATGAATCTTCATTGTAACTATATATATATATAATATATATTAGCTTTCAAAGAGGATCTTCATATTTTCAGTATTGCTGACATAGACAAAATATAACTAAAATGCTGTTTGCAAATGTCTACATTCCAGCTAAGGCCCCCAACAAGCTGCACACACCCCCACGTAGCGAGCCGCGGCCGAGTTTCGGCTGACCGATGTGCGTGCACACTCACAGCCGTCGGTTTTAAGTGGCCCTGAGAACGGACATGCCCATAAATCTCCCTGTTCAAACTAAACTCCGGCACACAAAGGGTGCCCGCCGATATCTTTAGCAATGGGGTGCAGCGTGATGACATCACGCTGCACTCAGTCGCTTGTCTGTCGGCCCCCACTCGCTACGTGGATGGGGTCCTTTCATCTTCTATGGGTACCTCAGACTTTCGTCATCTGGACCAAACAGTTCTAGAAGTATATTTTTGATAAGTTGTCAATAAAACAAACAGACAAAAAAACTTTACATCTATTACCGACCACTGATCTTATTGTATCATTTATTTCAGGTCCTGGAGGCATGCATGAAAAATTGTGGAAAAAGGTTTCATAGCGAGGTTGGGAAATTTCGGTTCCTCAATGAGCTCATTAAAGTGGTTTCTCCAAAGGTTAGTATTTTTCATAAAAATCTGTAGATTATAGGAGAAGAGTTACAAAAAAACTTTAAGTCACCTCCCCAATTGATGTTAGTCATCTTTTCATCACCTAGGAATCTTGAAGATTGAACAACAATTCCCTGAAATGTAGCTTATCACTTAAACCTCCTGAGCGTTACGCATGTGGTGCGCTTTTTTTTAAAGGTCTTCAGGAGGTCCCAAGCACAAGTGATGCCTGAATTGTGCTGGAAAAAAACCTATGCCCCTCCATTAACATGGAGGTCTATGATGCTGCCTACCCCCGCGTGGCAGGTGAGTCTGCCCGTAGTTATCTCTGGTTGAGTTTCATGATTAATAAAACTCAACCGGAGATTACTCGGGCAGAAAGCTGAGGAGGTTAATGTCCAATTAAATACTTTTGTAAAAAAAAAAATGAAGTTTCAGGTCCATCAAAATAAAAGGTGCTCAATGTGCTACACTTTGTCCTTCTAAAGCAGCCATACTCTGAGTAGAAAAACTTTGGCCCTTCTATTAGTTGCAAAGTAGGAGACTTGCTTTCTGTGTGGAAGCAACAATCCCATTGCAGAGGTCCAACATCCAACTGATTTTAAGACTTGTAGCTTTCCAAAGGGGGTGCTTGTCCAGACAACTAGAAAGATACCATTGCTTTTACATAGGGAACACTTCAAAGCAGAAAATAGGTTGTAAGATATTTTACGGTTCCTAAAATTCCTTTAACTAGTTTAAAACCAAGGGTTCTTTTAAGCGAAATCTTGTGTCAAAATTTACAGGTCTGTAGTTGAAATACAAAACAAATCTCTTTGTTGTTCTGTCTTGTATTCACCCTGGTCTTATGTAAAGGTTTGTACTTTGTTGCTGAATAATGCTAATATTGCTGAACAGCCCAGGGAGACAATGCTGGATAACTGAAACGTCTATAGGTTTCCTAGTGTATTGCTTCTGATGATGATCCTTTTATTCATTAGTACCTTGGTACACGCTCTCCAGAGAAAGTGAAGCAGAAAATTTTAGAATTGCTGTACAGTTGGACGCTTGGGCTCCCCAATGAAGTGAAGATTGCTGAGGCCTACCAGATGCTTAAGAAACAAGGTGAGCTGATAAATGATCACCCATTGTGAAAATAGTTAGTGTACAGCAGTATACACCATGTTTACCATCATTTTCTCTCATCCTTGGTAGGAATTTTAAAGGAAGACCCCACATTGCCAGCAGAGGCAATGATGCCAGCTCCTCCACCGAGGCCTAAGAATGCTATTTTTGATGATGATGAGAAATCTAAGGTATTATTACAGTTTAAATGTATTTTATGCACACTAGCGACCAAATGAGTTTTAATGCACACAGAAACGTTAATCAAATCCTGATCTCCATCCGAAGACCTTTAAAATGCAGTTGTCCAACCCTGCGACTATAACCTTTAATTCAGGTTTTATCCTTCAAAAAGCGCATTTGTAAGGTCAGACACGGATGTTGGGTGTGAAGGCCTGTCGGGTTGAGATCAGGGTTTTGGACTGGCCAGTGAAATTCCTCTTCACCAGCATGTTAGAGCATACTAGGCCATCCCCAAACGCCCCGATCCCATTACGTTGAAATGAAATGTCCAAAATGTCTTGATATCCTCAAGCATTCGTTGTTCCTTTCACTGGAAAGTCAACCCCATGCACATTCCAGTTCTGTCGCTTATGTCGTAACTCCAGAGGGTTAAGGTCACCACACACGTAGCGAGCGGGGGCAAACAGATGACCGGTGGAGTAACGTGATGACTTCATCACACTGCATCCCTTCGCTCAGCATATCAGCGGGAACCCTTTGTGTGCCGGCCGTTAGTTTGGATGGGGACTCCGGTCCCCATTTAAACTAATGGCAGGGATCTGTTGTCCCATGTGGGCACCCGAGATTGATTTTGCTGACGACCGCGAGCCGCCACATTGGTCAGCGCAGTAATCAGCCGCGGCTCACTATGTGTGTGGGGGGGCCTTAAGTCTCCGGCATGCTTTACACCATTGAATCTAAAGCTTTGTATTGCACTTGGTAATATAAGGTTTGGATGTGGTTGCATAGCCATTGAGCCAAGTCCATGAAGCTCTCTATATACTGTTCATGAGATAATCTAAAGATTATATCAACTCTGGAGGTAAAAAGTTGGCAAATTCTAACCAGGGTATCTCTTCAGTATGTGCTGACCCCACTCTGTAGATTTACTTGGCCTACCACATTGTAGCAAAATTTTGTTACAATACCACTAAAGCAAGCCATACACGCATCAACTTTTGTTAGATCAGTTTTTTGTTTAACATTTTGAGAATTTTACTTTATAAATCAAATTAGATAGTGGTATAATGTTCCAAAATTATATAACATGATTATGGTTCTTTTGATTTTATGGTCGATATTACTTTTGGTTGATCTAATCATTACAGAATTTTAACAAGTGTCCCAAATGAAAAAAAACCAAAACGTTTATGCTGTGTGTATAGAAAACCCCATTATATCATATATCCAATTTCATGGCCCTTTGATAAATAGATAATATATACCTATGGTAAAAGGCTTGAGAACACATAAAAAATGTATCTGCTGCAAGTGGGTTGGGGCACTTTCACACTATGTACTTTTTGAAGGTGGTGCTAACAAAACACATGTATTAACGCATACAAATTCACTCGTGCTTTGTGCACAGTGCACATGTAATCCTAATGGACAATCACTTGAAAACTTTCTTGGGACTGTACAAAAGTTTGCCCATATTTATATGTCGATGATGCTTGGCTGGATTGAAATTTGGGTAATTTATAGGTATTGCTTAATAGGACAACTGTCATTAAGCAATTTCCTTGCCATAACTGCATTGCATGTTCTGCAACAATATTTAGTTAGGTAATACATAATTGCACAGCATCCTTATGAATACCAAGGTTTTCCAACAGAGCACTCCCTCTGCCTGTTTGTAGAGTATATATGGCAATATGGCTTGTGGTCTCCTACCCTTGTATCCTTCTGTATTGGTCTGTTACCCTTCATTTGTCTCTTTAAAGTTGCTTTGTGTGGTTGTATGTGAGGACTTTCCAAAACACTGGATAGGACAAAAGGATGCTGGGAGGTGAGGAATAAGTTATGCCATAGACACAAACAAACAAAGATTTCACCATTTGTATTTTCTAGTTTTCTCCTAAGCTTTT
>CM070037.1:76447011-76457619 GCA_036250615.1 Ptychadena robeensis
TTGCACAAACAGTGACCATGTCTGGAGGGTTCACATACTTTCAAGCAGCACTGTAAATGCTTCTGAAAGGGGAAGTTATGGGTAAAAGATCAAGAGACCGCCTATATATCCTATACATAACAGTGAAGGGATCCTATACATGATTGTGGAGCAGTGCAGGGATCCTATAAATGAGGCTGGAGCAGTATACGAATACCATAGATATGCATGATGTTTGTGTTAAGGTGTCCATCCACGGGTCGGTGCTCGTGAGATGGATCAGCCTTCGAGCTCAGCGTGATGCTGTCATAGAAGAGGCTCAGGGCACAGCACTCGTGCGTCATCTAGCTCAGCCCATTGCTTTGCATGGGAAACCGGGGTCCCCATCCAAAGCAATGGACATCGACCGTGATTTATGGTCATGTCCGATAACCCTGTTTGCAAACGGGATTGATTAATCCTGCTCGAAATAGAGGTGGCCTCATTAGATATGCACCAGATAGATGGCCGTGAGCATGCACATGCTCGAAGCGGCCATCGTTCTAGCACATATCTATTAAAAAATGCTTATACAAATCAGTATATATTGAAAATGTTATGTGCGGCCCTTAAGTGATGCAGAGGGCTGAGTCTGTCTGGTTGTTTATGGGCTGAGGGATGCCACTGGCCACCCTTGTAATTTAACTGTTTCAGTGCTGCCCCCACTGCTGCACTTCTTTCTTCGCTCTCCTTGAAGATAAAGCGACCACCTGGCACTCACCTAAATCAGATAAAAAATGCTGAAGAGAACACCCATATGCTAATCATCAGCAAGTCAATATGAATGGTACAGTATAGGAAAAAATATAATGACAGAAGAAAATGCTTTTCTCACATTTATTACTTACAGTCAATGCAAAAGAGGACACAAGGTGGTCTTACTGCATCAACAAGGAAATTTAAAGATATTTAGTGCTTTTGATGAAGGCCAAGGAACGTGCAACTTTATACACCAAAAATCCAGTGGCTTTCTAAAGCCCCCCATACACCTTAAAATTACTCCATACAATTTCCATTAGATCTACCAACAACTATGTAGTATAGTGGCCTCCCTGATAGAATACATAGTGATTAGAAGGTTTAGAAAGGTCCTCATATTACATGGTTTTGGTAGAAGAAAAGTTGCTTGTACAGAAATTGTATGGTGTATGGGGGCCTTAAGGATAACAGCTCATCGTTCTGAATTTTCCTAAAACTAGCCACAGATTAAATATTTTTTCACTGAATGAAGCAATACAAAGATGAGAGAGGTTCCTTTAAGGTTTGAGGTTGAATTTCCTCACATTGGAGTTTGGAATCTGGTAAGAATATGTGGTCTCCCAATGAAGATAAGAGCAGGCAGATACATATCCCTCAGCAATTCATTCTGTGGTACAATAGCCCACATTAAGGATTTAAAAAAATACAAAAATGTTGTCCTGTCAAAACAGGTCAACTGAGGTTTCCAAAGGAAAGAAGCAAATAAAGAGAATGTTATTGCATTGTCCACATAAGGTTTGTTTTCAAACTTTTATAAAAAAAAATAATAAATAATTTCTTAAAACACTTCTCTTCATACATTTATCAAAATAGATTACCAATCCAGTCTCTCAGGGACCTCCTGGAGTGGAAAGGGGGGCTCCACATTTCAGTGCCCCCTGTTCCCTCCTCACAGTTGGAAGCCCCCCCTCTTTTTTACAAAAAGGGGGGTTGGGAATAAATCATGCTGTAGTGCTTCAGGTATGCTACGACATGTTTCACTGTAAAGGCTTTTACAATGAATGAACTTGGGCACTACAAATAGGAAATACATTTAATCATTATAGCATATTTAGAAATTAGAAAACATTTACTTATTGATGTATCTATCAGTAAATACCTTCTGTGATTGGTTCTCCCCTTCACTCTTCTGATTTTTTAGGCACATGGAGGTCCAGTCGCTGACCGCACATGTCAGGAATCCCTTCATGGGAATTTTTACTATGTTTAAATAATGCCATAATATTAATTTTCTTCTATCCTTTTTAAATCTCAAACACTTCATTTCAATTCTATTCCATTCAAAAAACAATAGAGTAACCCTAGTCGATAATAGAAAAAGGTTTAGAAAAACAGTGTTTTGGGATTATGCAACAATGCAAAAGTAATTTAAAAAACGTATATTAAACTGGCAAAAGAACAGTGATGGTTTTTCAAAACTTTTGAAATAACCTTTTTACGTTAAACGAAACGACAAACAATATATTATTCCCCCTTGTAACATTAGGTGTGGCAACATCCCCATATTTGATTGCAAAAAACAGGAAAGTATGAGAGGGAGATGGGGGCGTTGTACCTACCCTCCACTCGCCATCTCAGAGATAGAGGTTGAACTCTGGGACTTTTAAGGCACATTTGGTTGATCAAATTTTTTTAAAAAATATAGCAGAGTTTTTATTATTAACAGGTTTCATACACATTTCTAAAAGATTTTCACAATGTTTTTACATGATTCCAGCTGTGGTACAGATTTGAACATATACAGTTTACTGTCACATAAAGTAAAATCAAGTCAGATTACATGATTCACATAAACACATATTTCATATTTGCAATGGACGTCTTCTCGACGCGTTTCGCAAAAAATTAGCTTGGTCAGGAGATCCCACCATCAATGTGATCTGTAACAGTTATCGGATGTCTTAAAATCACTCCTAGATACATAATGATCTTCTACTATCATAGGTGCATGATGTGTACTCACAATCGCTGGTCATGTAGTATGCTTGGTGATACCCCGGGTAGGATGGGCCAAAGGTGGTCACCGCTAGGCCAACCACCCACATGCCAACCGACACAGGAGGCAGAGAAAGCGGGGGATGAGGACAGGGGCCAGAAGTGTCCGCAGCCACCCCAACACCACCGCCAAGACGTAGCCGCCTGAAATCAGAATAGAGCCTACATGGAACCTTGAAACCTTAAAAACTAACCACCACATACTCTAAAAATGTCAAAGGAGTGAGTGACTAAAAATAAGTGTAGACTAGTGATAAATGATTGAAAAGTGTGTGTTGTTGCATTGTAGCCCAGGTGTATGTGAATGGTGTAAAGTAGTGTGAAGGGAGAGGGGGGGCGAGGGGGGGGGGCCATGAAAGTGTGAACCAGAAAGCTGTAACAAACCAAATGGTGTAATGCATGTGTAGTGTTAATTGACAGGAGATGGGATTTGAATGGCTACTGTGTACTGTGAAGCTAAGACATACCCCACCCTCCCTAACCTCAGTGAATGAAGCTGCCCTATTTTACCTTGTATGTAAGTGTACCTACCCCATAAAACGGATCTGAATGTTGTGCTGCTCTGAAACAAAATGTAAGTGACATTCCTACCCCATAAATACCAAAACAAACACACTGACCCAAAATGAAACCCCTTACCTGGGGGGTCCGATAACTGTTACAGATCACATTGATGGCGGGATCTCCTGATGAAGCTAATTTTTAGCGAAACGCGTCGAGAAGACGTCCATTGCAAATATGAAATATGTGTTTATGTGGATCATGTAATCTGACTTGATTTTACTTTATGTGACAGTAAACTGTATATGTTCAAATCTGTATCACAGCTGGAATCATGTAAAAACATTGTGAAAATCTTTTAGAAATGTGTATGAAACCTGTTAATAATAAAAACTCTGCTATATTTTTTTAAAAATTGTGATCAACCAAATGTGCCTTAAAAGTCCCAGAGTTCAACCTCTATCTCTGAGATGGCGAGTGGAGGGTAGGTACAACGCCCCCATCTCCCTCTCATACTTTGCTGTTTTTTGCAACATTTTTTCTTTGTCTACCTAGAAGAACTAATGCAGCCATAGAGTGGACATGGCAAATATTGATTCCATTTATTTTTTCTGTGTATAATTATAGGTTGTTGAAAATAATTTATATATAAACATATACACACACCATTTGTTTAATATTTAAATATCCCTACTTTATAGCCACTATTAAATTACAGTACTGCTAGTAACAATGACATATTTATGGGCTTTCATACAAAAAAAGGGCAACTGTCCTTATATGTGGTGCAAACAAGGAAGTTACTGCTTAACAGTCAAAACAAAAGTTGCTGGTCTGGATAACCTAAAGAATTTGAGTTTTTGACAACACAGTGGAAGATAGAGAAATTACATTCCTGTCATCGTTCAGAAAGAGTTACATTCCAAACACTTTCAAGAATGAATGTCATTAAATGTCTCTTCTACTCTGCCTCACAAACAAAGCTGGTGTCTCTGCCTATTTAAAAACATAAATAAATTAAATGGTGTGATACGGGAAAAAGTAAATACACCCTGGCCTCATAAGCTGATATCTCCTTTAGTAGAAGTTTCTTCCCCAAGACATTTTGCATATCTTCCTACCAGTGGCTTACATTGTTAAAATCTTTGAGCACTCCTACACGCAGAATTCCTTCTGTTACAAAAGTTTGAAACTTCTCATTTTCGATACCCTAGCACAGTGGTAGGCAAACTTATTAGACCAAAGAGCCAAATCGCAATGCTGAAGCACTTGAAATACATGTTGAGAGCCAGAGGGGGTTTGTGCGGTCAAAATTTAAAAATGACGTCTTCTTTTCCTAAAAACCTTCTCTAAAATTAACTTAATAAACGTAATAAGTCTTAGTTAAGCTTAAAACTTTATATCATACTTAATAACAATTTTATTTTAAAGATATACTGTGACGACAATGACAACCCCTGTGAACAATGGTTTTGCATCTCCTTGGAAAGTTTGGGTAAGTCAGGTTTGCATGTTGTTATTTTAGTCACAAAGCCCCCCTTGAAGGTAACCATAGAGCCCCTCCCTTTATGGTAGACCCAGAGCCCCTGGTTATTTGTAGCCACAAAGTCCCCTCAATATAGGTAGACAGAGCGCCCCTTTTTAGGTAGCCAGACCCCCCCCCCCTTAAAGGTATCCAAAAAGCCCCCTGTAGGTAGCCATAGAGCCCCTCCCTTAATGGTATACAGAGAGCCCCCGCTTATTTGTAGCCACAAAGCCCCCCCATATAGGTAGCCAGACCCCCCCCCCCCTGTAGGTAGCCATACAGCCCCTCCCTTACGGGTAAACAGAAAGCCCCCACTTATTAGTAGCCACAGAGAGCCCCCCCCTACAGGTAATCATACCATTCATACTTACATGTGATGCATTATACCTTAGCGCACAATACAGTGCATTAAAAGCCCTTTCATACTATCTTCATACACACATTTATGAAAAATTACATGTGCTAAAAAATACTTTCTTTTTGTAATATTCCCCCCAACCCTCTCTTACATCTCCAAAGATACCTTGTTCAGGGGCTTTGTGATTAACTTGCAAACTCAGATAGTGAAATTTCCAAAAAGAAATTGCACCATCTCTTGTTAAAATTTGTAAAATGTCCACAAGATCGGGGTGCCTTATTTTCAGGGGATGCCCAATTTTTTTAGCATGAGGCAAACATTTAAGGGTGCCTTATTTTCAGGAAATGCCTTATTTTCAGGGAAACAGGGTATGATGAACAGACCATGCAAGTTCATTGGGTTCATGTATATCAACTTTATCTCTAGGCATAGTTTGAATAAAGATTTCATCTGTATCTGTATTGCACTGTATGGGAGTGTACACATCTCATGTGACTTTATTTTACATCATGTTCACATACTTCCCTTTTCACCATTTCTCTTTAGCAATGTTAAAATATTTCATTCTGGCAGTACAGCATATACAGATGTTGCAAGACAATTGAAAGAGAGAAAGAGAGTAGAGAAGGGAATATAGAGTTAATGCGAATAATAAGAGTAATGATAGAGATGTGTGATAGAGATAAGGGAAAGAGAGATAGTCGGGGAGGGGTGCTGCACTTCCACAGCCAGTTGACACACAGAACCTACTAAGATTTCTCTGAGCTAGGAGAGGAGGAGGAAGAAGACACACTAATATACTGAATATAATATGAGGAGGTGGAGACAGCAGCTGCCTCACCCAGAAACACAGAGACCGAGCAAAGGAAATTAGACTGCAAGGTCAGAGACACCTGCAACATGATTCAGAGACATATCAACAAAATGAGACAGCTTGCTATCCATGGCCCTGCCAGGTGGGTACCTAAGTGACTCTAAAGAGCACACTAAACTTTTCTGCATCTCTGCCAACTTCTGCACATGGCAGCAATGTGTTTTTTATTGGGACTCTTCTAGGGCTTGGCTATAAATATTTTATGTTGTTAACTTTGTGGGAGGCGGGTACCCACACTAAACCCCTTCATATAATTGACGCTTCTCTTGGCATATGGGGTATGCCCAATGCCTGGCAAACTTTCCCCTCTGACACTTCTGTTCAGGATTTTACAGGTCAAAGTACAGACAGGTATGTGTTTCCTTTCCTGTATACCTGTAATATGTGCAATGACCTGAGATTTGTGTATCTGCTATAATATTTGCTAAAATGTGTGTGCAAACTATCTGTGATATATACACAGTAAGATGAGTAAATCTGTGATATGGACAAAAGGTATGTACGTCTGTATTACACTTACTTTCAGACATGTATATATGTGTAACATGTACACACGAAGATAGATATACCTGTAATACATACACAGTGGGACTTATATTTATAATATATGCACATCAGTATGTTTACATCTATAAATTACATAGCGATGTGTACGTTTGTTATAAGATGTGTATATGTGCTATATGTAAACATACTGGACATACTACATGCTATATGTAAACATACTGGAATGCGCTGATCAATAATATGTACACAGACTGATATGTGTATAGCAAGGCATGCACACAGATATGCATACAAGTAATGTCTACACATCAAACTTTCTGTGCTGCGTATGGTATATACTTTGTCTCTTCTGTTGTGTATGTTATGTGCTGTGCCCATTATGCTGTGTATGATATGTGCTGTTCACACTGTGCTTTGTATGGTATGTGCTGTGTCCATTTTGCTGTATATATCTATTGTGCTTTGTATAATATGTGCTGTGCCCACTGTGCTGGGTATATTATACACTGTGCCCACTGTTCTGTGTATGACATGTGCTGTGCTCACTGTGCTGTGTAATGTATGTACTTATGTACTATTTATGGTATGTGCTGTACCCCACTGCACTGGGTATGGTATGTGCCCAATATGTTGTGTATGGTATATGCTGTGCCCACTGTTCTGTGCATGGTATGTACTGTGCATATTGTGCTGTGTATGGTATGTGCTCCGACAATTTTGCTGTGCATATTTATTGTGACTATTGTGCTGTGCCCACAGTGCTGTTCATGGTATGTGCTGTGCCCATTGTACTGTGTATGGTATCTGCTGTGCCCACTGTGCTGGGTATAGTGTTTGTTATGTACGATGTGTTGTGCACGGATTGCTCTGTGTCCATTTTGTATGTGCTCATTGTGGTACTAGTTATAGTGTGTTGCATGCTGTGTGTGATATTACCTCTGCCCACAACGCCTTCCTGTGTGTTTGCTTCTTCCATATTTAGTAAGCTACAGTCAGGCCATAGGTAATCTAATGTGAGAGATTGATTTTATTTTCCAATACTACTCTGTGATCAGACTGTGGCTGCCGATTGCAATGTCATCTAATGACATGTCCTCCACCCACATCACTTCCCTATTGTAAGGCTGAGATTCCAACATATGTTATGTTCATGTAATAAATATTTGTACAGCATTTGCAAGGTTTCTAACAGGTTTTATATTATAATGTTCACTAGAGGGAGAGCTGGAGTTGCTCTCTGCATGCTTTCAGTCGATCCAATTGTTGACTTGGGTTCCCAAACTGGGGGGCAGGCACGAAGGTATTCCAGGGGGTGCTGGCCCTTATTCTTAACCTGTGTTTGAATACTAAGGGGGGCTCAATAATGTTCCTAAATAGAAAAGTGGGGTCCTGCAAGGAAAGTTTAAGAACCACTGACTTACGGGTATTGTCAATGAATTGATAAGTTTACTTCTATATATTAAAGAGTGACTCCAGATAAGGGGTGTAGTAAATGATAGATATGTTCAAATGAAACACTAGGTTTCTTTTGAGCAGGACTGGCTTAAGGTTATTTGTGTGAAATGAGACTTTGATGCCCCATTGACTGGGTGCCAACCACCCAAAAAAGCCCCCTTAATAGCATTACAGTGCACTTTATTGAGGCTATGAATATGATCATTTGCAGTAAGGTGTGCTAACCAACAAGGTAGAAGCACTTTTTATAGTGTGCTTTGGAGCATTGTTTATTAACATAAAAAGGCTGCTTTAATTAAATGCGGGGCAACAGGTGATAAAGTTACCACGTCGTGGTTGTACACAGTCTCTATCAAATTAATGGGCCGCGTTTTCTATGGGGCTTTTTGCACACAAAAACAAGGCAAAATACGCACCAAACAACTTGTGTAGACACAGCCTTACTGCATTTGAACCTTTGACTACCTTGCTTCCTCAAGAATTACATGTTTTATGTCTTCATTGGAATATTTTATTTTCACTTGTATATTTGTCAAGTCTTAATATCTGTTAATGTATAATTGCACACATTTAGCACACCACACTTATATGTATATATAAGCCCACATTTGTAATTTGTATAAGCACACGTTTATAATAGCACACATTTGTTTAGGTCAGTGGTGGGCAACTTGGTTGATATGGAGGGCCACAAGTGCAGGCCTCTGCGTCACTAAACATAAAAATTTCAATCTATACTGACTTGTATAAGTATGTGAAATTACAGCAGACATAGCTAGAAGACATTGTTTTACATTTTTAAATAACAAAACTTGTTTTTTAAAACACTGCATTACGGTGGTGCACATTTTGTGGCATATACATCATCAAAGGTTATGTGCATTTGAATCAAAGGTTATATGCTGCATATATATCATCAAAGACTTGATATCTATGGAGCACATAAACTTTGATTCCAAGGTTATGTGCCCCTATTCTGTTCCTCTCCTCCTCTTTTCGCTGTAAGAAGATCCTGGGAGAAGATGGTTCAGCAGGGGATTGGTGGACAAGTGAGTCCCTATGCATTAACAGTTCGGTTTCGGGGGCCGCAAGTGGAGGACTGAGAGGGGGCGCTGAAGAATGCCTGGGCCTCAGGTTGGGCAGCTGGGGTTAAACCATTGGAAAAAAACAAACAAAAAATTAACCAAAACATTCCTGCTTTCATCAGTTTTCAACATGGTCCACAATTTCTCTTTGGGTTAAACTTTGCCTAATTGGCCCCTTTTTTTTTACAAAATGGGACTTTTTGTATTGATCGGCATCTTCATATTGCAGCAGTACTCAAATTCGTTTTAGACCTTCTTTGATCTCCTTGGCCGGATCATTCAAAGTTGACTGCCATGTAGAAGTATGCTTTCTGACAAAAACACTGCTTTAGGACAGTGGCATTGGACAGTTAATATTCAGAGCTCTACTGTATGCCTGTGCCTCCCTTCAAAAAGAACATAAAACTACACATGCAGGAGAGACCCAGGGCTGATCATAGCAAGGACTGGCCCATTTTGGATAAGGCTGCCAATTTACCAATGGCTGCAAATATTGGCTTTAAGTAGCCAACTACAAGTAGGAAAGTCTGCTCTAGTTCTAAAACCTCTCCTCTCATTTAAGCTGGGTGTGCACACTATGCAGGCAGGGTATGCAGACGAAATACAAGAAAGACTGAGTGTCACTCAGCACATTATTACATCTTCAGCCTCCACCCAGTTCCATGGCTTCCTAGTTTAACTTTGCTAGTGGATCAGTATGGTGACTTTCCTCCTTTTCTGCCTCGCTACTAAATAATAACTACCGTATTAGAAGTATGTCCAACTGTGTCCCAATGCAGTTCCCCTAATTTATATAAAGTTAAAGCCAACCTGGTTTATTACTAAAATATTATTTTAGTCTAAAAAAACTAAATAATACCTGCATGTAAAAAGATTATGGCATTTGCTGAAATATTTAATTAAATGCATATATGATTACTATACAGAGAATATTCAGGAGAGATTCCTATTAAACCTCTTCATGTTTTGGTGTGTTGGCCCCATTCATTATTGTGTAAATAACATCATCTACCCTATTCCACAAGCACGCTACCTTGGTGTCATCTTCGACTCTGGGCTTTCCTTTATTCCCCACACACAAAACATTGCTAGATCCTGTCACTTCCATCTCCAAAACATCTCCAAGATCCGCCCCTTCCTGTCCCCAGAGACCACCAAACTCCTGGTACAAGCTCTCATCATCGCTCATCTTGACTACTGCAACATCTTCCTCTCTGGTCTTCCTCTAACTAGACTAACTCTCTAACTCTGCAGTCCATCATGAATGGCGCTGCTAGACTCATTTACTCCTCTAACTGCTCCTCATCTGCTGCTCCTCTCTGCAAATCTTTACACTGGCCAAATGTCCAGAGAATCAAATTAAAAGTTCTGTGCCTTGCCTTCAAATCACTTCACACCTCCTGTCCTCCTTACATCTCCAACCTGGTACATAAATACACCTACTAATGAAATCCCCACAAATCATCACATTCCCGGCTACAGGACTTCTCTAGGGCCGCTCCTACTCTCTGGAACTCTCTCCCTCACCCCA
>CM070037.1:76471092-76496149 GCA_036250615.1 Ptychadena robeensis
TCTGTGGCCGATTTTGCGAATGATCACCATGCACATTCGGGGTAATCGCTTGGTGATCAAATCAAAATGAACGCGCCCATCTGGAGCAAGTACTGGCGCAGTCTGATCGTAAATCAAACTGCGCCCGTGCCGGAATCAGGCGCAACCGCTGGCTCTCTGTGTGCCTGCAGCATTTCTACAAAGCTGCAGGCACACAAAGCCTTTCCGCCCCCATCGGCGTCACCGGTGACGCCGATGGGGGCGGAAAGGCAAAACACTGTATCACTTTTGGTACAGAAATCTGCACCTCAGTGAACCGCCAGGGAGGTTAAATGAATATTAGGTGTTAGGAATGTTTTTTTTTAATTGGGTCAATAATAATTTTCTGGTTAGTTCATCACAATAAAGCTAGCCATACACAGTCGGATTCCATGGCCGATCGATCACCTATCCGATCGATTCCGGCAATGTCAGCGGGAATCGGAGGTCCGATCAATCGGCCAATTAAGTGTGTCCGATCGCTACATACCACCTTGTCCCACGGATTCCTGGATGATTCTGTGTCCGATCGCTTACTCCACAAATGGCAACTCCCCCTGATGTGTGCAGAATCGGATCAGAAAGACCAACAGGATCCGATTCTGGGCCCCCGAACGATCGGACGTGATCGGACGGACAAGGTGGGCTTCACGCGATTCCGGGATGATCGTTTCGCGTGCACGCGCCCGGGATCGATCGTCCCGGAATCCGATGGGAAACGGACCAGTGTATGGGGGCCTTAAGGGCTCATTTAACCGCCTGGTATATGACCAATTAGTACAATTGACAGTGAACGTGACATGAGGCGCCTACCGGTGTTTTTTCGGGCTTTTGCCCAATGTACCCGTCACAGGGTCTTTATCTAAATGACCTGAGACTCGCAGACAGGAGCAGCCAGTCATTTTCCAGGCTGCTGTCAGTCGTGTTAATGTAGCCTTAGGCTATGTTCCCACTTACGCGATCATACTTCTCATAGTTCTCATCTCCGTTAGCCCCCCTGCTAAGCACATTCCTTGGCAGAGATCCAGACGGAGTCGATCTACATACCTTCCTACCGGACCGGCTGTTCTCACGGTGCTGTACCAAGCTGCTGGCCAGAGGTTGACATAGTGCAGTACGTCAACCTCCGGTTGGTGGATAGGCGGAATGCCATGGAAGGCGCTTAGCGCAGGAGGGGGTTGGGTGTGGTGACAATTCAGTGGAGACTTACCCTAATATGTTTTTTTTTAAAAAGCCTAAAATGTAGCCTAGTAATCCTTCTCTGTCCATGCCTTTCTAGAGATTCAACTATGCTGGACATGGTTTCTGCTTCTCCCATCTTGGTGGTGTCAATCGTTGAAGGTTTGATAAGCTGCTCTGCAGAAGTGTTCCCAGGAGGTAATGTAGACACATATAGACAACCTTTGTTAGAACAACCTTTTTTCTATGCATTTTAGTGAGATCTAAAATATATTCTCTCAGTTGTATTATAACAAGGTCCAAAATTGCCAAGCAGTTACCAACTGTAGTATTTCTTATGGAAACCAAGAAAGTCATGTAGGGAATTTTTATTTATGTCTAACCCTAAGGACCCTTTCACACTATGTATTTTTAAAAAGGCATGAGATTCTGCATATATACAAAAATGCATAGCATTAGCATTTTGCATTTGCGTTTTTGAACAAAGCATTGAAAAATGCATAAAAAATGCTTGCAACAGGGCGTTATAAAAAAACACATGCAGAAAAGCTGCGTTTTTCACGCAACACATGCAGTGTGCATAGTTACATGTTTTTTTTTACCCGAAGTACTGTAAAAACGCAATGCGTATAGTGTGAAAGGGCCCTAAGCCATTATTTTGTCTTAAGCAAGCTCAGCTTTCCCTTTCAATTTGGTCAATATATAATGTATACGCACTTGCAACTTTCTTTTAATAGCCTTAATAATACAGGTAGTGTTTTAGAAGGGTTACATTGCCATAAAATTAGCAATCCTTTTGTTTACTGCCTAGCTCCTTTCATGACAATAGCCCTTCACTGCCTGGAATGTAATTGGTTGATGTACAAATCACCTACATCTATTTCTACAGTATATTGTGTACACAGTAATGACCACATCCTGTGTTTTATATTGAAGATGTAGATTTTGGGGTTTCAGCAGAAAGTGCTACCCCCTCACAAGCAGCATCCACGACAGAGATTTCTGGAACTTTGCTGAAATCAAATCTTCCAAATTCTCAAACACCACCTGACAATTCAGAAATGTGAGTAACAGAAGATTACCTCTTTCCTTAAGGCTTCTTATAATTCTTCCATTTATTTCTCTTGCATCCTATATATCTCTACCTCTATATATAAATTTCACTATATTTTGCCCCCGTATTTCCCTTTATATACCCTTAATTCAGTTCATATAACCCTATCCTACCATTATTTCCATCCTTTTATGCCATTTAATCACATATAATGGATATACAACTCGATTTTATCATATCCCTTTTATTATTCCCTACCCTATACATCTCTCCCAGTTCTCTTCCTCATAATATCTAGTAGGACAACTTTTCCATGCCAATGTCTTTTAAATGCCTATACAAGCAGACCTTTGTGAGGGTCTCTAAGCGATCAACAGTCTACAGTTCAGGCCAGATAATCCAATCTCTGCTGTGGTCTTTACCTATAGTCAAGCCCCCCCTTGAATGGGAGGCCTGACTTTGGTTGCCCCGTATATCACAGTACAAGGGCAACTCAGACAAAGAATGAAGGGCAGCCAAAGGAGCGAGCTGGGCCGCAATGTAATACTTATGAAGGTGGGGAACACCTAGACCACCTAACCTTATGAAAATAAAGGATATTGGCCCGGATCCTGGGTCGGGTAGCCCCCCAAAAAACAGAGACGTTTCCGCTGTCCAATGCGAAAGACGTGACGGAATAGGGATAGATAGGACATGAAAAAGGTACAAGAGTTTAGGAAAGTAGGTAATTTTTAAGCGCTAATACGACCAAACCATGACAGCTGGCACATGGACTCACTGCTGAGTAGACGGGCAAGCTCCTTGAATAAAGGTGGATAGTTGGCCTTATAAAGAGAAAGATAATGGGTAGTTGCGCACAACCTTCAGCAGTGATTACACAGCTATAGTGATAGCAGTGGCCAGAAAGGCCCTCAGTTGGTGTATGGGTGCTGAGCAAGGATCACAGAGTAAAATGGAGTCAGTATGAGGGATGGATGTTTAAGTTGTGTGTAGGTGTGCAGCTCTTAAAATGGAGGAGTGTGGCCCCCTGTAACAGACAAATAAGAACAAGGACAGAGGCGCACAACCTAGTACAACACATGGTTAAATAATTTGGAATAGGATAAGATAAAACAAATTGAAACAAAACAACAGACAAAATACTCACATTGAGAGAGGTTTACAAGGGTGGATCTCTCAGGGCTAGGTGTTTTCAAGGAGGACCTCACTTCCTGGTTGGGGATGAGATCACTTCCTGCTTACAGATACTGGGGGGGGCTCAATAGGAACAATGGTACACGTTTCGAGCAGATGCTCTTTTTCAAGCAGATGCTCTTTGGTTGAAAAAGAGCATCTGCTCAAAACGCGTCCCATTGTTCCTATTGAGCCCCCAGTATCTGTAAGCAGGAAGTGATCTCATCCCCAACCAGGAAGTGAGGTCCTCCTTGAAAACAAATGGCCCTGAGAGATCCACCCTTGTAAACCCCTCTCAATGTGAGTATCTTGTCTGTTGTTTTGTTTCAATTTGTTTTATCTTATCCTATTTCACATTATTTAACCATTTGTTGTACTAGGTTGTGCGCCTCTGTCAAATGTATGCCCAAATATGCTAGGGGGGGTCCAAATAAACTTGTATGTAGCCTGAAGGGTAGGCAAAGCAAAAAGGGTAATAGAAATATTGAAAGCCTTGGATTTGCCAATTCGGAAAAGCAGCGAGAACAAATTAGGCAAAGAAGAATGTCTTACAAAAAAGTTTGTGACGAACACCAGCTACCTCCAAATCCAGAGATATCTGGATGCTGATGGACAACTTGAGTCAAAGGCTCAAAATAAGCATAATGGGGGACAGCAGGCAGCCCCAGCGAGTGCCACGCTGGATAGGAAAGGAAGCCATTATAACCAATCCGGGCCTCAGGGTGGGCGTACAAGGCAAGACTTCCATGCAAGAAAGCCATCCTGAAAGCCCCATTTGCGAAGAGCGAAATGCAAATATTGCCAGGACAAGGTATCAAAGGCTTTGCGGACATCAAAAGACAGAAATATAGAAAGGACAGAACGCCAGACATTATCCGGACATTATCTCCGGCTTGGTGACATGTCACAAAGTCCACTTGGTCACCATGGATCAGCTGGCCCAGGAACACATTAAGTCCAGAAGCTAGAACCTTGGCCAGGACCTTCACATCATTATTTAACAATGAAATTGGTCATTAGCTGGACCAAGCGTGAGGATCAAGTGTCAGGTTTCAGAAGCTTGCTTTCTGGGCCTGAAGCATATCTTGGGGGAAGCTACCACTCTGCTTGACACTATTAAACATAGCAGCCATGCAAGGGGCGAGGAAGGCAGAACATTTTTAAAAAACAAAATGGAAAAGCCATCAGAGCCGGGTCGTTTCCCGGAAGCCATGTCCTTCAACAATTTCCAAAGGATCAATATCTTAGTCAAGAGCTGTTAAAATGGAAGGGGCTATGTGGGGAAGGTTTAGTGGGTCAAAAAAGGATTCAGCCTTTATATCACTTTCATATAGCCAACATCATATTATACTCCCACTTTAGATATTAAACTGCAACATAAATTATATATACCATATATACTCGGATATAAGCCGACCCGAACATAAGCAGAGGTACCCAATTTTAGAAAGAAAATCTGACCCAAGGGGGGGGGGGGGGGGGGGGGGGGGGGGGGGGGGGGGGGGGGTTGCAGCGGCTAAGGCTCAGAAACACACAGCAAATTCAAATTTTACTTGATTTTGAACCTAATTTATGCAAAAACAACATTTTTCAAATGTCCCCACAACCCTTCTCTACGTCTCCAGCAAATTTGCTGATTATAGCATGTTTGGGGGCTTTGCAAATCACTCATAAAGTCCACCTACAAAATACAGTGGGTGGGCCCGTGGGTGGGCCCGTGGGTGGGCCCTCCCCTCCCCTCCCATTCCATCCAGGCACACACAACAAGGGTTTACAACAGCAGGAAGTCTGAAATCAGATGTGTCTTCACAAACAGAACTGAGCATATAATTGTGTGCCGGCCATAAGCTGCAATGAAGACGCCGTCTTCATTGAAGCTTATGGCATCGGCTTCCGCCGGCCAGAGATTATCGGACATGTCCGTTCTCTGGCCGGCCGAGCTGTGGGGCGACAGGGATCTGTCGCCCCATGTGAGCACATGCCGATAAGCGGTCCATTTTTAACCTGACCGACGGCGCGAGCGCGCACGCCCGTCGGTCAGGTTAAAATTCGGCCGCTTATCGGCATGTGTATGGCTAGCATTAGTAAAGCAAGGCAGAAAAAATACACAAGAGAAACTTTTTTGGTGAGGACTGTCATCGTTAAGAGACCTCCTTTGAGGCTGAACCCCCAGAATATATATTGGTTATCTCTATACTCCACGTTCACAATATACATTATACTATTCTGAAATGCATTCCTTTTATACCTTTATATATTCTACCCCTATTTTGGACTACTATATTTCTCTGTATTGTTTTCTGTATCGCACTGTACAATTTTTCTTTTATTATTATCATCACATATACGGCCCTCACAACTATTACAATACAAATGGACATCATTAGTGTGCACTTCTTCTTATAATACATTACTTCTTGTGTCATCTATAGAGACAGTGAAGCTTCTAGTGATACCCAAGAGTTATCTGCTGGCAAATCAACTCCTGTGAAGATGCTTCCACTTGATGAGAACTATTCCATGGGGACACAGGGAGAGGCTAGCCCCAGCACAGCCAGAAAAGGTAAGAAAACTATTGGCTGCTAATTTTTATTGTGACACAGAGATTCATATACGAAATTGAAAGAACTCACACCCTATGTGCCACTGTGGACTCCTGGTACTTACCTTAGACTCAAATATGGAATATGTCATGAAACAAAATTTGAAAGATGTGGTCATACAAAGATTAATAGCTTTTTCTTAACACTGCATGTTGTATAAAGATCTGATGTTGATTCTTTTTTTTGTGACTTTAGAATCTTTTTTTAATCTCAAAATGTGCATGTGTGACTGTTTAGCACAAGTATTTTCAGGATTCGTACAATAACCTAGTTAGTGTAAATTCTTTTTATAATAAAAATTTTGATGTGATTTTTCAAAACGTATTTTAAAGAATGAACAAGATAACAGGGAACAATAAGAGGAAAACGTACCGGTTAATAGTAACAATAGATAAAAAGATAAAAAGTAGTAAATTCAAACCTATATTAGTTAATTGATATCAGCTATAACTTTCTCAGCAGATCAACCATGCGTGATCACAATGTGATGCGTCAGATTCCTGGTCAATCTTGCCAGGTGGGCGCACACGATTTTCGGCCGCTGGCTGATTGGCAGCAGCGTGTACAGTGGTCGATCAGCCAAAAAATTGGGCATGGCCAGCTCAAGGAATAATGAGTACAACCAAAACAATTTAACACATAATCAACAGGGATTTCCGAAAAAAAAATAAAAACCAACCCTATATTTTCTGAATAAGATGATTACAAAAAAAGAGTCAGAGACACTTCATTCACATAGCAATTATAAACGAATGAATATGTATATACAGCATGTTCCAACAAAAATGGTCAAACTGGACCATGCAGTAATCATCATGTTCCTCCAGCCAATCCAAAAGGTCAATGTCAGGAAGGAGGTCTTAGTTCCAGCAGAATGTGCAGGACTGAAACTTAAGCATATTATTATTATTATTATTATTATCATTTATTTGTATAGCGCCAACATATTACGCAGCGCTGTACAATACATTAGAGTGGAGATACACACAATAACACACAGGTACAGGTAATGACACAGGAGGAGTAGAGGACCCTGCCATATGTCTTTACAATAGCAGTACCCATTCTTAGAACCCACTGACCACCTTTTAAAGATTCACATTTTATAATCTGACTCAAACAATTTACCCATGAGCAGCTTTTTACATATGCAAAGAGGGATAATTTTGTGTCACATAATATATTTACTGCAATGTAGAATTTAAATACACAACTCATGCTGTCAAATTACCCTCATTACCTAGCTTTAGCATGGTTATTTACATTTAAAGACACATATATTCACAGAATGAGCTTGCTCAACTATTACAACAGTAATAGCTGAGTGAGTTAATGTTTTTTTAGATGAGTTCTGTATTTATATTCTGCCTTGCAGTTAAAAAAACATGTGACACAGAATCATCCCTCCTCCTTTATGTAAATTGTGGATCCCAGGTTTGTTAGTTTGTTAATTGTTAGTGCCAGATTGTAAAATGGGTCTTTCAATCAGTTGGTCAGTAGATTTAAAGAATATTGAAACATGCAAAAGTTACAGCCCTGCACTCTATGCTAGGAACTAAGCCCTGCCTCCCGATACTGGTCTTTTGGTTTGGCTCGAGGTAGTGGAACAAAACCCAGCCTCCTGTGCTATTGACACAGGGAGTTCAGGATTTAAATGTAAAAAAATTAAAAAAGTACACTTGATCATACTTACATTTCCCATCTGATTTAAAGTCCTTCTCAACATTACAGATAACTTTCAATTCCTATTCTCAGATAAAAGAGATCTCCAGTATGTTGGGATCAGATGAATTTGCAGCAGTATAAAGTTTAACCTCCAGTGAAGTAACGAATTTAAGAAAAGAAGTTGGTAAATGATTATGTGGTACAATAAGGGTTAGGCTCAACTTGGACAGTTTGGGAGTGGATGTGGCGCAGATTTTTATTCGCACCTGAACCGCTCCCGTTACCTCCAATATGCCTTGTGCCACTGCCACCGTTTTTTTCATGGCCACTCTGCACTGCTCCTAATCCGTGGCTCAAATGCATGCCCACGCTGGCCATGTTCATTGATTTCAATGGATGCAGATCGGGCGTGGTTTTGCGGGTGCAGTCATTAACTGTATACACAATAAACTGGAACAATACTCTAAAAAGATTATCTGGTGGTGTATACTATACATGTTTATACAGCTACTTAATGTGTTCAAGCTTTAAACCTTTTTGACAGCTTGAAAACATCAGGGTTACTGTTTTGGGGCCAGACTAAAATCCTTAGAAGGCCAAATATGGCCCGTGGGCCATAGTTTGAGAACCAATGCTTTAGATTGTAATCTCTGAGCATGAGGCATTGGAAGCTCACAATGAGATTTGAATGATTAAGCATGATTTGACCTAAATACTTTGAATTGCCATTTATCAACTGATTAAGGCCACAACAATATGATTGGTCTATTGTAGAATATGTCTCACACTACTGTGCATTGGCAGAAGTAAAAAGTGGCCTATGTGTGATTAAGAGCACCCCTTACAAACACAATGTAGAATGTATATAATACAGATCTTTTTGTCAAAATTATTCTATTAAAACAATTTTTTTATTTTATAGTTAAGAGGCCAGCTCCTCTTCGGCCCAGCATGCCTCCACCTGTACAGCCTCGAGCAGCAACGGCCAATGATTCAGGGGATGAATTGCAGAACCCACGTCCTATTCCAAGGAGGAATTTCGGTGGGAGCCTGAGAGTGCCCAACCTGCCTCCTCCCCACCCACCAGCACCCAAAGTTGCCAATGTTAAGTCTGAGGCCAGTGATGCTGATGTGTCCAAAAAAACACCTCCCACACCACTGCCAAGAAATCGCATTCAGTCTACAGATACCTAAATAAAAGAGAATGTGCCAGCTGCTGGAGCTGACCAGAGTACATCATACCTTAAGAGAAGATGGGGCACACTAGGAAGGAGAAATAATCTTTCCTTCATAATGTAATTCACATCAAGGGACATCAGGTGTGGACAAATATACAATAATAAGATGAATTGCCAATCAGAACTGCTGCACTGACATATCATTCCAAATAAAGAAGAATTTATAACTTTGTTCTTTGTATAATATGGGACTGGCTCCCATGTATTAAACACTTTATTCTTTCTAAACTCTTCAGTGTCTGTCTTCTATGCAGCGGCCAATCACATACATGGAAAAGTAAACCTTAAAGTATAGAATAGACCAGGTATATTGTGTATACACACTGTAGAATCCAAAAGGATGCATTAACACAATCACAGTACAATTGAACTTCGTAACTTCACCCTCAAAGTTGAAATGTCCAGGGTACACAGAACTCCTCAAATTTAGTCAAATCCTTCCAAAGTCCTGCAGGGTCCAGGATTGTTGATAGGTATGCAAGTATAAGATTGCAATGCAAAAAACAAGGCTGTAGAACTGCGTAGTGTGCAGAGAAGGACAACTAAGAAAATAAACAGAATGGAAGGATTGAGGAGAGATTCCTGGAATTAATGTATTCTCACTTGGTGGATATGGAGAGGTGTGATCACCTTCAGACCTTTGATGCATGTGATTCCTTTCTGTTCCTTGTCTGGTTGACAACAGATACATTTAGTGCCTTGACCTACATCTGCTTGTGGAAAAAAAATGAGAAGTCCACATGCCAGAAAAACAGTCAATTAGAGAGGTCCTTGTAGATGTCTCAGGAATTTAAAGAAAAGAGAACACATGGAATTTCACACATAGGAGTGGACTATTGGCAGATCAGAAGATTGAAAAGGGTGAAGCAAATTAAAATCTGTATAACCTATGGACACTAATGAACCGTGGTGGATTTGGAAGGTCATTGTATTATGTTGCGTCACCCCAACCCCAAATTAGGCCTTCTGATGATCTTATTGTTCCATTATTCTGTCGCCCATAGCCAGGTGTACTGAAATCACACAGTGGTGAAAAGAAGAAATCTGTTATGTTTGGTTACATGTAAAAAACATTTTACGATCTAAAAATTTGCAACTGACACAGCTGATGGTTATCATGGGTGACCTTAGTCACCTGTATTTCAATTTATATAAGCATTACCTGCAAGACCTGAGAGCTGGAAAAAAATATACCAATATATCATGTATAGGCACATTTGTATATATGCACACTATATACATATATACTATATGCATACAGAAGTAGACACAAAGTTTACAAAAAGTTTACAAAAAGACACCAAACAGAACTGTGCACACAGTATGGAGACCACACAGGGATGTTCACACAGTGTATATATATATATATATATATATATATATATATATATATATATATACAGTATATAGATCCCTCAGTAGGGTATTTCGTGCAATATGAAGACACACTACATAGGGCTTTATATACACAGTGTATGAATGTACACTGAACAGGACTGTATACAATGTATACAGTCTGTGTAGTGGGGACCTCTCCCCGGTCACTACCAGAGAGGAGGCACCCATCATTGCAGAGGGAAAGTTTGGTTTGGAAGCTGCAGTTGGAAGGGTGGTCCAGCGAGACCATAACCCTTCCAGCTGGAAATGCATAGCTCGTTGAACTGGGTAGAGAGGAGGAGGACAGCATATGTGTCTGTTCCCGGTCTCCCCATGATCAGGGCTCAGCAAGAGCGTACAGGTGGCTACCAAGTGGAACAATTCCCATCCGGAGTACAGAACTGTGCCGATTGGTCACAGTCGCAGCTGCACCAGGGAAAAGTGAAAGTGGGGTGGATCCCCCCCACCAGAGCGGAGAGTTCAGTAAGAGCCCAGGAGCGGGAGATGGCTGGAGCTGGGTGGAATATCGGAGGCTCCCGTGGTTGCCCTTGGGGGCGGATTGCTGTTGAGCCCGAGGTCTGGGAACTGGACTTCAACATCTTAAGTTGTTGCAGCTACAGTGCAGTGTGAAGCCTCAAAGACTGCACTTCTTTCTAAATAAGACTTCAGTTGTGTTCAAAATGATTCAACCCCCAATGCTGTAAAGGGTTTTAGGGAATTCAGTGTACATTTTTAATTGTGTTCAGAATGAAATCTTACAAGGACTTTTTACAGAACCAAATGCAACTAAAATGGCATTAGGCGTCCGCCGAATGGTTTTCGGGCTTCCGTGCCATAGGGGCCTTACTTAGACGCCCTGTAATCGCCTGCACTGTTTTGCAGGCGATCACAGGGAGTCGTTTATCCCACAGCTGCGAGAGCACAATGTCGGTTCCCAAGCTGAAAGCAGTGTTCATTCAATTTTTTTCGATCAGGTATTGAAAACACCTGTGGATGTCAACGAGCAGCAATCAAGCATAACCACCAATTAGGCAGATTTAAAATGACTGTGATACTCAGCTCCTTCAAGACATTTACTAGTGTGTTTACAAACATGGTGAAGTCAAGAGAATGATCCAGGAAGACAAGAGAAGAGTACATTTCTCTTCACAGGAAGAGCAATGGCTATAGGAAGATGTTAAACATACCAAGAGACACCATAGGAAGCATCATTCGCAAATTCAAGGCAAAGGGCACTGTTGAAACGCTACCTGGTCGTGACAGAAAGAAGATGCTGACTTCCACTGCTGTGCGCTACCTGAAGTGCAAAGTGAAGAAAAGTCCCTGTGTGACTGCTGAGGAACCTAAAAAGATTTGTCAGATGCGGGTACTGAAGTTTCAGCTCAGACAATAAGGCGCACACTCCGTAATGAAGGCCTCCATGGCAGAACTCCCAGGCACACCCCCTTGCTGTCTCCAAAGAATAAGAAGAGTCGACTGCAGCATGCCAAAAGTCATGTGGACAAACCCCAAAAGTTTTGGGATAGTGTTCTGTGGACTGATGAAACAAAATTAGAACTGTTTGGGCCCATGGATCAACACTATGTTTAGAGGAGGAAGAACAAGGCCTATGAAGAAAAGAACACTGTGCCTACTGTGAAGCATGGCGGGGGGTCAATCATGCTTTGGGGCTGTTTTGCTTCTGCAGGTACAGGGAAGCTTCAGCGTGTGCAAGGTACCATGAATTCTCTTCAGTACCAGGAGATATTGGAAGGAAATGTGATGCAGTCTGTCACAAACCTGAGGCTTGGGAGATGTTGGACCTTTCAACAGGACAATGATCCCAAGCATACCTCCAAGTCCACTAGCGCGCAAGCCTAAGAATGTGACTGAACTGGAGGCTTTTGCCCATAAGGAATTGGCTAAAATACCCCGTAGATCGCTGCAAGACACTTGTGTTACGCTATGCTTCACGTTTAAAAACTGGAAAAGGATGTTGTACTAAGTACAAAGAATGAATGTCACTTGGGGGTTGAATAAAACTGATAATGATGTGAGCACAGAAAAGACATTTGTGGTTATTTCATTATTAATGTTGTGTTATATTTGTCTGACTTACAAGTGCCTCTTTGATTTCATTGTAAACAAGATGACTGAAATTATCAAAATCAATGTCAAAATGGCCAAAACACTCAATCTCAGTGGGGGTTAAATAATTTTGAACACAACTGTAAACAGTTCCTAATTGTTGTGCTTAAATGTGTTGTGTTCGGGGAAAAGCGACGCCCCATTAACATGGAGGTCTATGGTGCCACCTCCCTGCCTCACCGATGATGCCGAAGACATGGGGCCGGGACAGATCAACGTGCCTGCAGCTATGCAAAATCACTGAAGGTTCACAGAGGATGGGCGGTAACGCCAAAGAGGTTAGTAAAGCACAAGTTGCACTATACTGGTTCTCTGAGTGGTTCCTACTTCACTACCGCACACCTGCTTTAACTTCACCTGCTATTTAACTTTAAATACACCGTGTATATTTGGACACTGAACAGAGAGAGACTGCACAGAACTCTATACTCACAATATAGAAACATGTGCATGGGACTGTAAACTCAGTGTATAAAAATGACAGCCTGTAAACACATAGTGTACAGATGGAAAATAAAAAAGATTGGATACACAATATACTGAGAGAGACTGCTCAGGGCTATATATACATTACAGTATATAGACCACACAGGACTGTATACACACAGAATACAGATGGACACTGCAGTGGACTGTACACACACTGAGGCCACAGAGTACTATAAACTTACACAGTATAGAAACACAGACTGCCCATAGATATGCACATAAGGTGTACAGAGAAAGACCACGTATATACATATAGTACACAGAGAGACCCGAGCAGGACTGCATATGGCATAAAACCATGGTGCTGTATAATGGGTGGCAATGGGCACGAGAATTGTTCTGCATCTCTGTGTCCCTACTGCCCTCACATTTTCATTTATGTCTCAGATTTGTGCTGGCAGTTAACATGGTTACTTAGCCCTTCCGTTTTCCATCCCACCAACCACATGACACACAGGCCTCCCGACTAAGAGCTGCCAAACCACAAGAACGGCTTTTCACTTTCCAGCCAAGCGACACATCTGCAGAATTCAGCAATGTAAAATTATCCCGCGCACCCTTTCATTTCACTATGGAAAATACGTAAAATAATGAATGAGTAAGCCTGGAAAATTACGGAAAAATAGAATTTCATTTCAAAGAAAGCATGGCAGCATATTCTACTGTAAACCATTTATTTTCTGTACCAGAGGAGCTTACACTCTAAAACCTAACTGACTCTTTTTGTACAGAGAATGTGGAATTTGTCACATCATTCATTATTGACTATGAATTGTAAGCATTTTTGAGACTCTAAAGCATGTTGGCTTACCCCCTACCCCCCCCCCCTCCCAACCAGGCACCCAACATATGCCCACTTTGAACCCCGAGATCTCCATCAGCCTTAAAAATACAGCCCTGAAACTTTCAGGTTCAGCAGCTAACATCTGAGACTACAACCCTCCAAATTTCCCACTAGAGTTTTCAACTAGCTGTCTGGCTGTGCGTTGAATGCAAATACACTGAATATGCTATCATCACCAAAATGTTTAAAGTGAAAACATCAAAAAAAAAAAACTTGAGTCTTAAATTGTCACCTCTAACTGCAGGCCTTCATAGTTATATTTCAGTTGTCAGATAGCACTTCCCTCTTGCCAGATATTGCTATCTTTGCATATGTTTTCTCTCACTATGAAGCCCAAGATGCAACCCCCATACTAATTTTTCAGCTATCAGAAAATGCTTTCCTCAACAAAAAAAGACATATTTAACCAAAAGGGGCTACATGGTAAATTCAAGCTAACCTAAATTGGAAAAAATTGCAACTGCAAGATGTTCTGGGACTTCTACTCTAAAGCTAGCCATACACGTGTAGGATTCCATGGCCAATTGATCACTCCCCCGATCGATTCCGGCGATTCTGCCGGGAATCGCAGGTGTGATCAATCGGCCAATTAAGAGTATCCATCGCTGCATACCACCTTAATCCAACGGATTCCGGGACGATTCCGTGTCCGATTGTCCACCTCACAAATGGCAACTCCTGATCTGGGCAGAATCGGATCAGAAAGATCAACATGTTGGTTCTCTGTCGGATGCGATTCTGGGCCCCTGAACGATCAGACATGATCGATTGGACAAGGTGGGCTGCATGCGATTCCGGCACGATCGTTTCGCGTGCACGCGCCCGGAATCGATTGTGCCGGAATACGGTGGGAATCCGACACGTGTATGGGGGCCTTAAAACATATTATGCACGGATAAATAGTTTATTGACAGCTATCATATAGCCAGCTCAGCACATCCTTCCAATAACAGAGACACAGTTTTGCATGTGAGCCAAGTCATCAGGGCTGTTTTATATTTTGCACAAGTCCTATCAATAACCAGCACACTGCTTTCATTAGGCTGTATGGCTCTAGAGAAGAGGTGGGCAAACTTATTGACTTGTGGGCCACATTGGCTCCTTAAATTTGCTAAAAGGGCCAGACTAAGAGCCTGTAATGGCTGACCCACCAAAGGTGTGCCACTTCCGTGCATCCCCGGTGTCACTAATGATGGCAGTGATGTTATTTTAGGCGATTTCCTGAAAAAAATAAAAAAGAAGCTAGTTCTTAGAGACCAAATTAGTCTCCAAGTCCCTTGGAGTATCTAGTCTCTATATTGGGAAGCGATCGGTGGGATACAGTATGGTACCCTCCTCTTGCACTCCAAACTCTGTTTTGGTTAATTCTTAGAGACTGCCTGTTGTCACCACGAGGATGCGAGGAGACAGTGTCATGATCACATCACTGCATTGTCCCCAGGACACCTCTAGACATTATGTGCGCTCATTACAGAGAACAAGCGGAGGGGAGCATCTTTTCAACAAGGTGACAATGGCCCGCAAAAAGGAAGGTAAAAGAGTCCCCTGGCTAAGGCATATAAAAATGTGCAGGTAAATAAGTTACTCGCTTTAACTTTATGCAGTGTAAAGGCTTACTTGCTACCAAAATAATGTAGCAATGCAATATCATGTAATGGGTTCAAGATTCAATCTGAATGTATAAATTTAACAAAAAAGTTATGTGTGTGAAAATCACTGACAAAAATTGACAAATATATATATACACACACAATGAATGGCAAAAAAATGCAAGTACCATCATCACCATTTTATCAATAATCTTCAGGCTTAAACTTGCAATACTGTATGTGTCCGAACAATAAATACAAACAATAGAAATGGTTGAGGTTTATCCATATGCAGCAATAAGGCTAAATTTACACGGTCGCTTCTGCAGCTTAAGGACCGGCTCTCCTGGAGCTGTGGGGGAAACGACCTATCACGAGTGCCTACAAAGTTGTGCAGGAGCCCGTTTCAGGGTAAGGCCCGAAAACCAACCGACGGATGCCTGTTGTTGTGATTTTTGCTTGTTTACCCAAAATGTTTGAAGAGTTCATTTTTAGAGTAGGGATAGGTTAGAAAGGTTGTAGTATTTCATGAGATTTACCTTTTATTTCTCATTAGGGAGATTTATCTTCATTTCCTTCCCCCCAAAAAATCCTTATTAAAGGATCTCTCCTCTATTTCTATTCTAATGTCAATTCACATTTCAAAAATAAACATTACTTTTACTTACAATACAGAGAGTCTCTTATGGGGAAAGAGAGAGCAATAAAACTTGATAAAGGATCTAAACACCCCTCAACACAGTACTGTATATACAGTAGAACATTTTTAACCCCACATTACTAAAGGCATAATAGCAACAATATACAGTGTATGCACAGCATGGCTTGACAAGTTGGTTGTTTTTTTTTTTGGGCTGGGTCATGTCCTTGTTGCTTGAGACTTCTGGTAGCTTGAGTTCTGGATAACAATGAGTGTACTGTACACTTTTCTTTCAATTCGTTACATTTTATTTTGAAAAAAGGGGAACATTCAGAAAAGGAATTGTTTATCAGTATCTAAAGTCCATAAATAACATGTCACTGGTATCTGTGCTTACCATTTAGTTTAATAGGCCACCTAATAGATGGAAATATGTAAAAGTTCAGCAAGACTTAAGGTAGCCATGCACACACTGAATTGATCTTTAATAAGATTGGTTCCTATGATTGAAAGATCATCTGACAGGGCTTATTCACACAAGCCGTCTTAGCGTTACCGCAAGGTACAAAGGTTTTCCTGTCCTGCCGTTTGCATTTTTACAAACGCTGGCGCATTGCCCTGAATGTGAAAGGGCCCTGAGTCTAACATCAATCAAATGTACCACCAGACAGTGTGATTGATGGAAAACTGATGGATTCCTTTCCAAAGGCCTGTGAGCAACCCCTCAGATTTATATAATGTACTAACATATTCCAACATGACAAATCACAGCTCTTTCCAAATTATGCTCAATTTCATCGCGTTTTGTTGATCCATAAAAAATGATCATTTCCTTACAATGGACTGAAATCGTTCAAACAGACAAATAAAATTGTGTATAACCAACCTAATCTTCTAAGATGCAACATGCAGCAAGAATGGAAGTAGCGGTACATTGTAGGGTAATGGGCAAGGGTGTCCTTAGCGCAACAATATTTACAGTGCTGAAGAGGATCGATATCTATAGCATCCAGCATTCTATTAGGACTCCAGATGGCATTTACGAACTACATATTATACAATGCATCTCCAAAGATACAATTGTCTTTTTATATTTTCCTGGATTGTGTCCAATAAGGATAGCTGGCTTTTGTCATTGTGACCATTAGTCATCAAGGCAAAAGTAAGATGAACTATCATTGCTTAGTCACACTCTGCTCTGCACTCTTTATTCTCTGGCATTGTAGCTAACGGTTCTGAAATTTGTTCTCCAGTCTAGGGAGTTCTGGGTGTGGTGGCTACACCCCTCTTTTCTGACTGGTTATAATTTAGGCAGCCTGTCTTATATATGTAGACGAAGAAGTGCAGCTGTTCAGAAGTTTCTTCGCAAGAGCAGCACGATGGCAGCTGATGTGAGTATGAACCCAGGCTGCTGAAACTATGCCAATGGCTATTATAACTGCTTTGCAGTGGTTGGTATAGTGCTGTTGGGGGTAGGCAGCAGTGGGCATAGCACTGCTGGGTGTGGAGGGCGGTCAATATAGTGCTGTTGCATGTGGATAGAGGTGGGCATAGCACTGCTGGCTAGGGAGAGTTGTCAGTATAAGGCTGTTGGGTGTGGGCAGTGGTGGGCATAGCACTGCTATGTGTGGAGTGGTCAGTCTAGTGTTGTTAGATGTGGGCATAGTACTTCTAGATGGAGAGATTGCTCAACATAGTCCTGTTTGGTGTGGGCATCGCACTGTAACATGTGTAGAGTGGTCAGTATAGTAAAGTTGGGTGTGGCCAACGGTGGGCATAGAACAGCTGGGTTTGGAAAATGCTCAGTATATTGCTGTAGGGTGTTGACATTGCTGGGCATAGAACTTGTGGGTGTGGAAAGTTGTCACTATAGTGCTGTTGGGTGTAAAAATGGTAAGTCTAAGGAGTGGTGGGCATAGCCATGGGTGTGGAGAATGGTCAGCATATTACTACTAGTTTTAGGGTGTGTACAGTGGTAGCTATAAGCTTTCTATAGCCCTAATGGCTGTACAGAGGAGTGGGAATAGTGCCTCTAGGTGTGGACAGTGGCTGGTATAGTGCTGTTATAGGTGGAAAATGATGAACATAGTACTGCTGGTTGTGTGCATTGGTGAAAATATTGCTGCTAGATGGGAGCTGATGTGGAATATGTGGTATAGGGTAGATGTATAGTGAGGGCAATGATGGGGATAGCATTACTTGATGTGGGAAGTGGTGGGTATAGTGCTTCTGGTTGTAAGCAACGTAATGGCTATAATGATTCTGGAAATGGACAATAGTTGGTATAGTGTGCAGCATGTGGGGATTTGTTGGTATATTAGTGGGAAAAATGGTGGAAAAAGATGGGGATGTTGTGGGTCTGGGATATGGCTTATGTCCTTCCAGTTTTTCAGATTACTTAAAGTGAGATGCATTATTTCTAATACTATGACATAGTAAGCAGAGTGTATACTTGGTAATATGTAAATATATATGTAGAAGCAGACACTGGTCTCTGTTGCACTTGGCCTTCGTGGCTCATTATTTCCATTCCTCCCCCTCCCCTTTTTCTTTTACATCTGCGTGCGATTACATTAACCGTTTGCTGTTCAGTCTCTTTTTCTTCATGGAAATAATGGTTCTATTTTGAGACATGGTATGTTTAGCCCTTCTGAACATTTACCAAATTAATCCACTGGCCCCGATCATTGCATTTAACTCTATACCTGCTTGCCTAAAAAGTCTCAACTATTATCACAAGTAACTCCTGAAAGCTTGTGACAGTCATTTGATGTGCTCATAACAAAAAACACACACTTCTCTTCTTCTTCTTGTACATACTGAGTAGAAATATGAATAAACACACAAGGCATATAAGCTCTGAGCTGGTAATTAACTGCCACCATCGATGTAGATAAAGCATATATGTATTCTGGGCAGACAACATACACAATATATGGATTACATTTTGTCTTTGTCCATTTTTATATGCAACTGTAATTGAACATTCACTATAAAATGTTGATCTGCTGGAAGTCTATGAACTCCTTCCCTCCCACACAAAGGAACAGAATACAGACAAAGCCAAAATGTGATGTCAGTGTTGGGCTGCATCCCAGACACCATTCCATATTTAGCTGGACTAAAGTAACTGCAACATCTCAGACTCCCATAGGGAGTGTAAAAATCCTTCTCTATAGAGTTTATTATTAATCTCCCCCTCCGTTGTACCAAGTTTAATAATAACCCCCCCCCCCTATAGAAGATGCTGTAATAACCCCCCTCTATTATACAAAATGCAGTAACTCACCCCCCCCCATGATAAAGAGTTATTTTATAATTAATATCTCTGCCTCTATTACACAGAAAGCATTATAATCTCCACCTTGGTTTTGCAGGGTGCAGTAATATCCCCCCCCCCCCCTTATACTATAAAAAGAACAGTCATGATTTCCCCATCTATTTTGCAGGGTGGGGTAATGATCTTATTCTCTATGATTTAGGGTATAATTATTATATCATGTAATAACCACCTCCCCTTCTATTATTATACATTATTATACAGGGTGCAGTCATAATCCCCTCTCTTTTACACTGGATATAATAATCATCTCCTCTTAGATCTTACAGGGTATAATAATTTTTCACCCTGTATGATATAAATTGTATGCTGGCTGCCAAAATGTTTCCCTTCTCCATTATTAGGCTGCATTCAGATGGTTGGTTTGAGTGACAGTAAGCAGCCAGGCGGCTGTGTGCAGTGTCTGCATACATTGTGTGGATAGTCAATCACTGACAACCACCCCAATGCAATCCTTATGGGCAACTGCCCAAAAATCAGTAGCCAGCTCCTTATGCGGTCAGTTAATCAGTCATTGAAAACAATGCATTTTTTTACTTATTGCCTACATGCAGTCTATAGCCCCCCATACACCTTTAGATCACTTCATACAATTTCCATTAGATACCAACAACTATGTAGTATAGTGGACTTACCTGATAGAATACATTTCATTCCTTTAGAAAAGTCCTCATATTACATGGTTTTGATAGAAGTTGATACAGTTGTACAGAATTTGTATGGTAAGATTGTAAGGTGTATGGGGGCTTAAGTGTGTAATAATACTCTCCCCGGTTATATAGAGGATACAATATGTATCCTGTATATTTCTGTCTGCTGTCTTGTATAGTGTGTAACAATTCTCTTTTCACACAGGGTGTGGTCTTGAAGAACCTAAATCTCAAATTGGGCCATTGCGTAGAGGTGAAGGGCTTCATTCCCCAGGACTGTAAAGGGTAAATTAAAACACAAAAAAGCACATGAATTGTTTTATTTATTAAGTATTCAGCGTCATCAAATATTTGTACCTAGATAAAACTAGTTCTGATGACATAACAACAATCATTGGGATCACATGAACATGTGACAATAGTGTGACTGTAATATATGCCTGTACCAGTCCTGGGCTACAAGCCAGGTTTGGTGAGGGTACAGAGTCCGCGTCCAAGCTGCACCATTCTATACAGATTTTCACCGGTTTTCAGGATAGGGGGCCATTCCTTTCCTACCAAAAAATGTACACCAGACAGAGGTGACCTATTTTTTAGAGGACAACCTATGTGGGAGAGCGGTCAGACATGAACTTGTTTATCATCATTAGCAGAGATGGCACATGGGGTTACTGCATAAATTCCTGTGCCCAGCCATTTTGGAAAAAGTCCAAAAAATTATACCCGTGTGGTGATGTAAGCAAACTTCAGATAAAATGTAATGTTTACAAGTAACATTTTTAATCTATACCGACTTGAATAAGCATTTTATAATGAAAAAATGACAGTAGGCTTTGCTAGATGACATTATTTTTCATTTTTAAAAAACCAAAGTGATTCAATGATACTTCAAGCATTAGGGAACACTGTAGTGCGGTAACATTGTGATAGTGACATTTTGTGTCATATATATATCATCAAAGGTTATGTGCCTCTATTCTGAGGTTATGTGCCACATGCAATAATCCCCCGTTAGTTGGAGGAATAGTGGGAGCATAGGCACACATCTTAGAACGGGATATTCTTGATGAGGTGAGGAACTTGCTCAGGCGCTGTCTGGGTTGCTGATGTTGATGTTGTTATCTTGTTTTTTCTTAACTTTGTAACAAATAAAATATTGTTAATTTAACTAGAGATGCACCAATTGCAAATTTCTTGTCTGATTTCCGATTTTACAGGAAATGTGACCTGCTGATTCCGATTTGTTTTTTTAAGAACTAATGTAACGTAATGAATGCATATGACATTCATTTACATTTATTTTCTTATCTACCATATGTTTTGGACTATAAGACACACTGGACCATAATGCACGCCCAGTTTTTAAAGCAGGAAAAAAATATTTGATATATAAAGGTGTTCACATCAATTGGGTTAATGCAATATTTAATGAATGCAATATCAGATTCAGCCAGTAGATGTCACTATAGCAGCAGTACACACACAGCACATGATGTCACCTCTTCACTGATCAGAAGGAGGGGGGCAGGAGGCGCCCAGTCTTCTCTGCTCTCCCTCTCCTCTTTGGCTGCGTGTGTCCGTGGAAGCTGCAGTGATCGCAGTTTCCTCGGACACCGAAAGAGAGATAGGTGACAGTTCATATATCCCTCTCCTCATTGCTTATGCCAGCAGGGCTCTGTTGGCATAAGCAATTATACAGTTTAGATGGGAGATCCAGTCATGGGAGGCTCTCACATTTGATAGCTCCCCAGCTAATCTCCTTGCCGGGAGAGCTGGCGGCCGCAGGGGTCTCGCATTCTGACCATAAGATGCAGGCACTTCCCCCCCAGATTTTGGGGGTGAAAAAGTGTGTCTTATGGTCCAAAAAATACGGTGTCTTATTGAAATCTGCAGCTGCACTGTAACAACAATGCTGAAGAAACAAAACTAAAATTGCCATATAACACTGTAAGTTTCAACAATCATATCCTGAGAACCTTTAATAGTACAATCATGAAACTTTCTGGGTCAGTAACGTACCCCTATTACTACTTACACCCGAGTCTCACCCCTCTTAGCATAATTTGAGCCAGTCTGGGGTCAGGTTTCACCACAGGGAGGGGAAGGCAGGTATCAATACGAAGGTGTGTATTATCCCAGAGACAGCAGTGCCCAGGGTGGGGTGGCTCGTATGGGCAGAGAGCTCACCAATCAGCAGGTCACCGTAAGGGATGATTATACAAAAAAACTGCCGATTTCGATCACTAGCCGATCAATTGGTGCACCTCTAAATTTAAAATTTTGCAACATTAAAAATCTCACTTGGAATCACCAGCAATAAAAAATAAGCAAATATGTTTATATAACAAGGTTTTATGTAGGGTATCCAATGGGCAAAATGTGTAGAGTAAAATCCATGGCTGCCTATAGCGTCTGTTCATACAACTGCATTGCATCAGTCTGTTAGGCTATGTTTCCACGACGTCCATCGACCCCCACTGTGTGTTAAGTGCATTCCTCCACAGGGAGGTCAACTGAGCCCATATATATGACCTGCCTGTCTCATTGGCTATTTAAGTGGCATGGAGTTGATACTCTGGAGAGGGCACTACGTCGACCTCCAGCTGGTGGATCGGCTTCACGCTGTGTAAACAGTCAGTGCAGCAGGCAGGTAATATATATGGGCTCTATTGACCTCCCCCATGAAGGAATACGCTTAACACAGGGGGGGGGTTGAAATTGTGGAAACATAGCCACAGGAAGTGAATTGCATTTCCCACAAAGTCCTGCCATGGTGTATATGGCAGCACCCAATCATTACGTCATAGGTGGAAATGACCACTTAAGAAAAAGTTGTACTATTCAGAGCAGCTTTTTCAGTTTAACAAGTCCTGGTCTTTTAGTGTCTTGGTCTTTTTTGTAACAGTAGGTACTGATACAGTAAATGTGTATGTTTTTAAAGCTTTGTTATTGTATCAACATTTTAAATCAAATGTTGACTCAAAGATAATGCAACCACATCTTATTAAAGTGCAGTTTTGGTAAAGTTACAAATTTCTAGTAAATTAATTTTAAACATGATTTCGAGACCTCTCTGTTTCCCCCTCTAAGCACTGATTCACAAGTCCTGACCTCTCTACCCCCCCCCCCCCCCCCCCCCCCCCCCCCCCCCCCCCCATCACTGCACTGACTTACAACTTCTCTGCTTACCCCTTCCTAGCACTGACTAACCAGTCCAGACCCCTCTTCTACAACCCTCCAGCACTGACTAACTACTATTAATATTATCCTGTATTTATTTATATAGTGCCAACATATCATGCAGCGCTTTACAGAGCATATATCACTAACTTTCTCTGCATATTGATCTAATGTCCCTACCATAGTAATGTATATTTTACAAACAGTCACACAATCTAATTCATATGTAACAAACATAAGAGATGTTGGGGGTCTTTTGGGGAGACTAATTTACCTATCAGCATGTCTTTGAAGTGTGGGAGGTAACCAGGGTACCTGGAGGGAGAACATGCAAACTCCTTGCAGATAGTGCTAACCCCCTAAGTCATGCTAGTCCAGACCTCTCTGATTTCCTGCTCCTAGCACTGACCCACTAGTCCAGACATCTTTGTTTCCCCTCCTGACTCACCAATCCAGACCTCCTAGCACTGACCAGTCTAGACCTCTCTGCTTACCAAAACTAGCACTAATTCACTTGTTCAAACCTCATTACCCCCCCCCCCCCTTCCCCTTCTAGCTCTGACTCACCAGTCCAGACTGGTGAGTCAGAGCTGGGGGGGGGATTCTGAAGTTTGAACTAGTGCAGACCTCTCTGCTACCCCCAACTGGCACTAACCCACCAGTGCAGACTGCTCTGTTGCTCTTCTATTCTTAAACCTAGCAGTTTATCTGCCTCTGCTCGCAATACTGTAATCTACCAGTTGTCCCTACCAGTAGTGATTTGGCAGCTCGGCTTCCCTTGTATCTACCTTATATCACACAGGACTGTACTCATATTAGAATAATTGTTGTTTTTGTCATTCTAGTTTTGCCATAAACTTAGGAAAGGACCCTGCAAACTATCTGCTACACTTTAATGCTCGATTTGACCTCCATGGAGACTCTCACAAGATAGTCTGCAACTCGAAGGAGGCCAACGCCTGGGGGTCAGAGCAGAGAGAAGAATTCTTCCCTTTCCAGGAGGGGTCTGAAACTACGGTATGTCTATGTTGGGAGGAGAATGACAAATATATAGTACAACAAAGTATTACCATGCATTTATATATGTAACAATTGTCTGCAAATTATTGATGGTGTATTGCAAAAGGGTATTCAAGACTTGACATAAAGGTCTCCGCTTCAGCTGATCCCAAAAGAAAATCCCTTGGATCAGAGGCGTAGCTAGAAATGACTGGACCCCATAGCAAATTATTTTTTTGACCCTCCACCAACCAGGACCTGCCACTCCTATCTATATATGTGTTTTCTTTGACATGTAAATGTTAGAGAAATTATCACATTTTTTTTAAATATCACTAAAAAGTCCCCTGTTAAGGGTCAGTGAGGGTGAACAACTGTTTTCCAAATAGGAGCTGAATCTCATCAGCTTCACATTACATGCCACTTGTTGACTTGCAACATCATGATTTTGCAATTTGACCAGGAGCAGGGATGGTGGCAGCTCTCTCAATCTGTACATAATATATGAAAATACAGAAATTCAGTGGACGGAGGTTAAATGTTTTCTTAGCAGGTTTATATATAGCCATTCTTTTAAAGGCTCAATTTACACATGCAGAAGTAGGTTATAAATGAGGGCTTTGCTAATGTCGTTCACAGCTTCTCTTAGAAAGTGGAAGGTAACTGACTAAACCATGCTCTCTTCACTAGTCTCCAGAGATACGTTTCCAGCATTGAACACAGTTATCTAGCGCCACCTAGTGACCAATTTTGTGTATGACAGTTAATTATCCTCTGGAAGACATAGGAAGACAATTCATGTTTCCGGGACTACAAATTGCAACACCCTGCAGTGTTATAAGCAGGGCCGTTTGTAGACATTTTGGTGCCCTAAGCAAATTTTCTTAGTGGT
>CM070037.1:76526756-76540087 GCA_036250615.1 Ptychadena robeensis
GCAAGCCTCCCACCTTCTCTTTTTCTCCAAACCACCATCTTGGAACTCTGCTTTCATGCTGCTATTATTCTACCTAGGCTATACCATCGGTGAGATATCCGCTCCACTTGTTGAGCTGTCGGTACATCTAATCCAGGACCGAACAAAAATCCCCCCATCCCCCTGAGCCACATTACCATCAACGAACGTGGTAGGGTCCCGTTCTTTTTGGCTTGGGTATGACAATCTAGAGGTAAGGGAGGTAGGCCTGGGCTTACTATTCTCCTGGAATGTCTGTTTTTGATCATTTGCTCCTTATTCCTTCTCTTTTGGGCCCCAGATCTTCGGGGTTGGCTCTTCCATCTTAGGGCCCCTTAAGTGGGCGCAGTCGGGGCATCCTCTCCTCCCCCCCTGAAACAGGGAGCAAAACCCTAGGACCCGCTCACTGGACTGGCTGGCAGGTCATAAGGCATACATACTGGGACAGTCATGAAGCTTAAGTGATATTGAAGTAAGGAATTTTCTATGTACTTATTATCATGCTTAATATGTGTTTATTATGCTGGGCAGTCACCATGGCTGTGTATTGTTCTGTTATATATCTGATTACCTAGTGCCTGTGTGGAGGTATTTGATGACCCCCTGATTGAAATATTGATGTAATATCCCAAAAAAGAAATGTTATGCATGTTTAAGTATTATATCTCCTAATCAAATATATTATATATATTTAGATATTCTTACCACGTGTCTCCCTGAAGAAGCCCCAAGGGCGAAACGTGTTGGAGAGTGGAGAAATATTTGTACCACTTTATTCTCTGTCACCAGATGTATATAGGATTGTAATGTCCTTTTTTCTATATATTAACCAATTGTAAAAGTATCTCCATCCAGACCGCGCCCGCACGGACATCTTAGTGTGGACATACTTATCCCTATGTTTTTATATTTGTATAACTAGTCCTGATTATAATAAAGACTTTTTAACCAAAAATATCAGTTTGAGGACTATATGTTGACCCATGTACCCGCAATGCCATAGTTCTTAGATACAGAATGGGCTTTATTCATTTATAGTCCATTTGTTAGGGTTTTTTCATTGTTATTAATCAATTGGCTAGGGTACACCCCAATGAATAACGTGGCTTGATCTCACCTTAGTTTTACTATATTGTTGGAATCTACACATGTATGACCAGCATTACACAATGTTGTGCTGCATTGCTGTGGGAGTTTCAGGCTCGCTTGCAGAATTCTCTTTGGGTAAGAATAATAATAGCTGATCTGCATACAGCAGACATGGATACACTAGCAATGGAAATGTCTGGTTTAAATTTTAGAATGTTGGTTGTAGTCTCATCTAACGCTTGGACATCTTCTTCAGTGTAGATACCTGTCTGTTTTTCTTCCTATTCTACTCCTAGGAGTGTCATGATAAAGCAGAAGTCTTTTACTGTGTCATGTTTGATGGTTTATGTTCTTGTTGCCCATCGCAACCAGTATGTTCATTGAGGTTCTTAAGTCTGTATGGAAAAAAATGAGCTGTGGTAGGGGGCTCTCAGTAAGAATGAATGACAGCATGATGCCCTGGGCCCCCCATCGGCAAGTTTTGGAAGACTCTCTAATGCTCTGTTCTAGATTTTGTATATATCTATTTATAAGTATTTTAATTTCACCTGATATAATTTGTTTTTAATCATTTTGTTGGGAGTTGTCATTACCTGTTGCTTATGTGTCAACCTGCATTTGGGCACAGTGTCCTGGAGCAGGTTTAGGGAATTGAATTAATGAATCTCATTAGTGTTGTGTGTTGGGCCTCCCTGGAGGTTATTCTTCCGGCACCTAGTAAAGAGGCCAATCCTTTTCATCTCAACTTATCTGGAGGGAGTGAGAAAGTATTGTATTAATAGAGACGTTGAAGCCTCTGGCTGTACTAATAACCTACTTCTCTCTCTATACACTGCTACACCCTCCGTTCATCACTGCAGTTCTTTCCTCATTAATCCTGGAACTAGTTCAGTCAGGAGATGGCAGAGCAAACTTTGTACCAGACTAATGAATTTTTTGATGTTGCTGACTGTGTGACACTGTAAATCTGTACAGCCGCAGGCAAGGGTTGCATAATGTGTCTGTTGAACAATAGAATTGAAGTCTAGAGCAGAGTACACACATGTAGATATGGGCCAGATCGATGGCCGCTTTGAGCGCCGTGCACGCTCACAGCCATCTATCTGGCCCATATCATATGCGGCCATCCCAGTTTTCGAGCGGGACCACCGCCCGAAAACAACGATATTGGACATGACCGGTCATCACGGCTGATGTTGCGTTGCATGGAAACCGCGGGTCTTCATGCACAGCATCGGCTGAGCTGGGGAGATAGCAGAGCTGTGTCTCCAGCTCCTCTGATATCTAACAGCAGCGTGATGACGTCATCACGCTGCTGCAGGAAACATCGGACGGCTCAAATATCGAGCAGTAAGATGGTTACAGAAGGTTGTTTATATGGTGTAGGGTACCCAATGACGGTTGTTGGTCGATTTCCTTTATCACTCCTTGCCTAATTAGTTACTTTGAACTGTTGTAGGGAGTGACCTAAATACCAGTAACACCATACCCCTTGCCTGAATCATTTTTATAAGAAAAAAATGTTTTGTGTAACCTATGACTGGGCCTACTTCGGCTTTCTTTTGTGTATCCCATTAGGTTGACTTTAGAGCTAATGGAGATTTCATTTTAGTATTAAAATCAGCGATGCCCATCACAAATAGTTCCTTTGTTATATAGTCACATGATAATGTGTTTCTAGCCTCTGCATACACCACTGGAGTTTGTTTTCTAGAAAAGACTCTGCAGAAATGTATTGTTTCCGTTACAAGATTCCAGAGTGAACCAAAATATCTCACCTGGACGCAGCACAAAATGTAAAAAAAAAACAAACAATACAAAATCACAGCTAAGCCATTTATTTACTACAGGGTCCCAGAGTTTGTACGCGAGAAACGATTTGGAAACTGGCTGAAGGATGCGCGTGATTGGGCCATATCCAGGAACCGCTACTGGGGCACCCCCATACCATTGTGGGTCAGCGAGGACTTTGAAGAGGTTTGTGTTATTTATTACTCTTGTATGTTGCCTTACAACACAATTGATCTGTTCTGTGACACTGCTATAGCCAAGTATATATAGTTCTCATAACCACTCATGTGGCCTTCTGCCCTTCCCTTTTCCTCTTTTAGGAATTCTGGGTTGTCAACTTAGATGTGTTCCAAGTTAATCTTTCTCCGCTTTTCATGTTTCTGGTTTTGTCTTTCTCTTGCGTGGTTTATATATCTTTTTGAGTGCTCAGTACATGAATGATGCAATATCCTATGTATTCCTTATGAGTGTCCTGTAATCCTGTAGGTTGTATGTATTGGCTCGCTGGCAGAGCTGGAAGAGTTAACTGGCAAAAAAATTACAGACTTACATCGGGAGAGGTTAGTTCTGCAAATTATACTGATATACTATCAGTTGTCCATTTACTCAAAACATTTACCTAAATATATAAAATCAATCTCAACAACAGCCACCAAAAGCATGTTAGTTGTGTGGTCTTTATTCGAGGTAAGCATTGATGTTGTACCCTATCTACAGGTTACTTTGGGCATGCCCATTTTATAGTTCAATACGGTGGTGTCTTACAATGTACTCAGTTCTTTAGTCATTTGAGTTATTGTGTGTAAAGGGGACCATACAAAGGTGGATTTTCCTGTTTGGTTAGTAAAATCGGTAGTTTGAAAATCATATTTTTTTGCATAACATTCATAGTGGGACAGTTGGTGAGAAAACATTTCTGACGATTGTTCAAGAATCTGACAGGTTTTGTAGGTTTTTTGAACAATTTGAATGTGATTGGATTTTGGAGCATGCACACACACCTCCATGTTCATTAACTGAGAAGGAATCAAATTATTCTGTTTTGCATTGATTACAGTGTGAGACAGTATGATCAATTTACATTTGTTTGACATTCATTAACTTATTTGCGCCAGTTGATCTAATTGAAAACTAATGTAACATCATTTGCTGCATGTGTGGCTAGCTTTAATAACCAGTTACTTAAATCAAACCCTAATTTACTATACCTTAGCCATGGCCTTCACTTTTTCATTATTGGGTTTCCTCAAAAGCATGATTCCAACCTCTTCTTATATAGCCCAGCCGGTTTCAGCACAGAGAACTACCTCATTTCATTCATGTAGGTGTCATTTTTACTGCAAGATCTTTACACTGAGAGTTAAAACAGATCCTATACTCAACTACTAGTAAATCGTAACACTTACACTCAAAGCAAACATGCATGCAGTCTGTAAAAATAATAATAATTTAAAAAACCTGATCTGTTATCCATAAACCTTCATTGTCTGGTGGCGCTGGGGTCCCCTCTTCTGCTTGCTGCAGAGAGACCTGGAAAGGAAGATGTCCCTGCCCTCATGACTCTTTATTCTCTCTGGAGAGATGTTTCCCATGGCCATTCTTTGCACTAAAACAACAGCAGAGGAATTTTATTACAGTTCTAGAAATGGTAACCCGCCAAGGTTCGAGAGAACTGCAAGTACCATAGATACTCTAGTATAAGCCGACCCGAAATATAAGCGAGGTACCCATTTTTAGAAACAAATTTGGAAAAACCTAATTACCACATATACCTGGGGGGGGGGGGGGGGCGCTATACAGCAGCAAACTCTCAGAAAAAAAGCAAATGTGCTTTTGTTGGAGCTGTTATTATTTAATTCAGCAGATTTTGTAAGTTATTTATAAGCCCCGAATATATCTCATCACCAAAACTGCTAGAGATGTACAGAAGGATTGTGGGAACATTGTAAAGAAAAAAGTATTACTTTAGAATATGAATATTTTGCACAAAATAAGTTCATATTAAGTCAACATAAAAAACTTTGACTTTTCTTTGGACTTAATTTATGCAAAAACTACATGTGCTAGAGCAATATTTTTTCCAAATGTTTCCTCAACCCTTCTCTACATCTCCAGCAAATATGGGGATGATAGCATGTTCAGTAAGTATAAATATTTTTTCGGCTTCTGTAGAATTTTCCATAATCATGCTGGGTCAGAGGTTAGTAAAATTTTTATATTTTTCCTTCAAGATATAGATCCTTTTTTAACATATCATATTCTAGTGTGGTGATAATGATCCATTTTACCCCCATACCATACCACCATTGAAACACTTTTCCTCTGCTAGTTAGAGCCAGATGGAGGTTGGTACCTTAGATACCTTGTCACATCTGACCACATGACCCTTCTATTCAGCTTTCTGAGTACCTAGGCATTTCCTCATGTCGAAATTGTGCCTGTCCATTTTGTGGTTGCAGCATATCTGAACCTAAGCTTATAAGGGGTTGTTCCAGCTACAATGGTGGCATCTATCCCACAATCCACTTCCTATTATGGGACCAATCCTCTTCAGCAAGAATCTGTGCACCCACTTTCTTTAGCAGGCAGAAATATGTTTCCATGGATGATGCGCCTTTCTGATGTATGAGATAAGGGAGTTTTCCAGTGGTCCAAACTGGAGTTTTAAATCAACCTCTTTGGTTTCTTTAGTCACTGGACTAGTGACTAGTGAAAGTTCAGGTTATTAGATCGGGGTCATGTCTCCTGTACCTGCAGGGAGAAAGTTTGTTTTCCAGGTTACAGGTATTTACCATATAATGGTACGAACTGTCCTGTTGTCCAAAGGGAATTCCTGTGATTGGCTTTCTGTATGATCTCTTGCTAAGCAACCATACAGAACGTTGTATAGATTCCTCGTACACACCAGCTATTTGGGTAAATAATCTTAAGACAGAATTAAGAGAATCTTAAGAAACCAATGCTGCATCCACCAATGGAAATAATCCTGGGAACAATTCAGGCCAGAGCCTCAGGTTCCAAGTTCACACATTCTAGTAGTGGACTGAGGGTGCTACCCTTTCAGAAAGTCCTATTTGCACAGTTTCACTTCAGACAGCTGTGGCACACTATGTTGGCAGACAAATCTCATTCTCTAAGCCCCAGGACCTAGTTAACTTGCTAAATATGAGACAAAAATAATCTCTGGTATTCTGAAGGATGCTCAAGCCAGGTGCCAGCCTAAAGGGCTAGGGTTCAATAGAGGAATGACATTTTTGAAGACTTGAACATTGAGTTCTAGACTAATATGATGGGCATTCCATCAGTATGCAGTCTAATAATATGGGTTGTGTTGACTGACCTCTTTTTGCCTAAATCCTGTAGGTGGCAGTGTAACTGAAGGTATAAAAATCCCAGTACCAGTCGTATGACAAGCTCTTATGCCATTTCACCATCCTCTGATCCTATATACTCTAGTCTATCCTCCTACCATACCTTGCTTTACCTCACCTTCCCCCCACTGTTACTCTAACTAAACTTGACTTTTTACCACACTTTTCTATTATCACAAGCACAAATGTATTTCATACATTGCTTTTTGCCATACATTGTACTAGTCTTATATTATAGTCTTATATCATACCCTTCAATTACTTCCTTGCTTTGTTTTAACAACATTCCACTATTGCACCACACTGCTTTATATAATGCACTGTGCAAATCATACTGTACTTATCACACACCACCCTATTCTGCATTACATTCCACAACCTCTCCTACAGGTTCCTTGCTTCTTGCTATCCTGTATGTCCCTTATCACACTCCTCTAGCACCATAATCCTTTTCAGTCACTGTTTGGAACGCCCAGATATGCAAGATTCTTAGTTGATGGACTTAACCTTAGTCTAATATGTTTGTGCTTTTTTTTCTTCTTTCTTAGTGTCGATCAGCTCACCATTCCATCTCGTTGTGGGAAAGGTGTCCTCAGACGAGTGACTGAGGTATTTGATTGCTGGTTTGAGAGCGGCAGTATGCCCTATGCTCAGGTACACTACCCATTTGAGAATAGAAGAGAGTTTGAAGATTCTTTCCCAGCTGATTTTATTGCAGAAGGAATTGACCAGACACGTGGTTGGTAAGCTGTGTTGCCTTTGTATTTTATTTTATTGAGGCTGTTTACAAAGAACCAAGTTTAACTTCACTGTTTCTCTAATCTTCAGGTTCTACACACTGCTTGTACTCTCTACAGCATTGTTTGGTCAGCCACCATTCAAGAATGTCATCGTAAATGGCCTAGTCCTGGCCAGGTAGGTGTAAGTGCCATCAATATAGTGCATTCCTCTGTTGGCAAAGCGGCAGTTAACCGTCATGCCAAGTCAACCAGACATATCACTAGCCCAGTGCTGGGAGTGTGGATGGCAGTGGGTAACGCCTCTTTCCTCCCAGAATGGGAAGGTGACACCAGGCTTTTCCAAACAGCTTTTTTTTATATACAAGCCTTAAAGAACTTCAAGTGCAACTCCGCAAAAGGACTCCACTCCCTTTAAAGGACCACAGATGCAATGTCAGTGTGAAAGTTGCAACATAGTATTTAGCTTAAATCACCTACAACCACCTAACAATGGTACAGTACTGAGGCACTGTAAAGCTGTTACACACAGTCATGCAGGTCCTACAATATGCTGTCAGTGTGTGGCTGAGGCTTTAGCATGCAGACTATCTCTACTGTCAGCAGTGAGTAAGCAGTGCTGGGTAACCTTCTCACCGATTCTCTATATGCCATAGCTAGGGGAATGGTCAGGATAGGTATAATTTGCTGGTACCAGCATGCTATGGCAGTGTATGGCTAATTCTTAATAATAATGTCGACAAGCATGTAGCGCAAAGATATTTGCCCCTTAGTGTCCTGTACTTGCAGCAGTTACCTTATGCCATTGGTTCCCAAACTGGGGGGCGCGAAAGTATTCCAGGGGGATGCTGTCCCTTATTCTTAACCTGTATGTGAATGGGGGCTCCATAATTCTCCTAAATAGAAAAGGGGGGAGGCTGCAAGGAAAGTTTGGGAACCACTGCCCTATGCTATGTGTACACATGGCTTTAGCTGTTATCTGGAACTTGTAAATAACAAGGTGTCTGTCTCCTGTAGTATGTGCGAAGTAACTGACCGTCTCTTGTAATATTTCTGCAGTAATTGAGCATCCCCTATGCCATGTTTATTGTCTACAGTGCATTTTGTGTGCTGCTAATGCCACCATGGGTTCCCTGCACCAGGAGATACCAAAACTAGTGACACTGCTGATGTTGCCTATTTTTTGTTCCTTTTACATTGCAGTGACGGTCAGAAAATGAGCAAAAGTAAGAAGAATTACCCTGACCCAATGAATGTCATCAACAACTATGGAGCAGATGCACTTAGGTGAGTATAGATCTTTTGTTGTTAATTTGTATGTGTGTGTATGACCTCAAACTATGAACAATTCAGATAGATAAATAGTTAATTTAATAATAAACTGAATAATAATAAACTTTAATAAAAAGTTATAGTTAATGCCGCTTCAAGGCTGGATTGTTTCTTAGGGCTTGTGTCCACTGCTTCCCACTGCAGGGAAAAGGATCCAGAGAGAACATTCCCCATTCTGATGAATGGGATAGTGTCCACTCTGGGTTATCACACCGGTGCTCCCACAGCAGGAGGATTATCTGGGAGACCTGCCAAAGTGCTATGCTGTCGTTTTCTATAATGCACTCTGTATGTTTGCATGACACACCATTCTTGGCCAGAGCAGTATAATACATGCAAAATGTATAATCACTGAGGACTGTGGTGGATGTCCCCTGGCGCCAGCTTCCTGTTGCAGTTAGGGATGCTGAGAGTTCACAGCAGATAACCATTAGCTTTGTCTGCTCACCTGCTGGTAGTACTGTAATGTCATGCAGCCAGTATGTGACAGAGATTGATCTGTTATTTGTTACACTGCTGCCATGGGCTGCATTGCAGATCATAGTCCAGAGAATTGCAATTGTCTACACAAGCTGGAACAAGCCTATCACATAGTATACATTTCTCCCATAAATTCACGGTGTGCTGTATCATATATATACATAGATGGGTTTAAATGTGATACGAGAATCGCCTTAGTTCATCAATCATGTTTTCAACGCATATGCAGTGCTGTGCAATGATTGGAGGGTGATTTCTCACTTTGACTTGACATACATTAACATTGATTGTATGAGTGAGTGCATTGCATGTTCTGAGCTCTGTTGGTCTCTAGGCAGCTTTCCGTGCACTGCTGTATTTGCAGTCTTACCCCTCTCGTCCTCTACATTGTCCTCTGCGGTTTGTGGATTAGGGGAAATGTGTTCTGTATCAGCATTTCTTCTCATCTCTTTTTCTGCCAAATTGTATCCCGTCTCCTTGTAGACTTAGAATTTGTTTATACAGCAGTGTAAACTGTCAATGCTGCAGCCGGGTTTTCCTCTCCATTAAAGGTCACTCTGTATATCTGTCTGGCTTTGTGCCTGGGGACAACCTGGGACATTATGTTGTCATCACCAGGGAATTACTCTGCCTGGAAGGAAAGGAGTGTAATAGGTTCCAAAAGTATTACAGGGCATGTTGGTGTCATCTTGATGTTGGAATAGGGATAAATAGGGGATAGGTGTTGCTTAATATAATAGAAATATAGAAGTGGATGCTTTGCCATAAATACACACAGGAATGGACCCTTCAATAATTATGACAGGTCGACATAATTGCTTCTTGTTATCATGTGTCAAAAATTATAGCCTGAGAACGAGTGTATCCTGACAAAAGGCAGGATTGCTAATGGCCACCTCCATATTTTTGTCTTCTGGGGTAGACTATAGGAAGTTGCTTTGGGTGATCTTAAAATTAATAATAATAATCTTGGTAATTGTGGGACTTTTACAGGTTATATCTAATAAATTCTCCAGTAGTTAGAGCAGAAAACCTGCGCTTTAAGGAGGAGGGTGTCCGCGATGTGTTGAAAGATGTCTTCTTGCCCTGGTATAACGCCTTCCGGTTCCTGATGCAGAACATTTACCGCCTACATAAGGTACTAAAGAACGTATGATTGTGAAAATCTGATATCTTTGCCAGCATTGGTCCACAATGGTAGTTCTGGGTGCTATGAAGAGGAAAGTTATTAAATTGTTTCTGGAAAGTGGCAGCTGTCAGATTGCTGATCATCAAGGTGTATGTCTGAAAGTCATAGTTGTTGGATTGCTTAAGCTACCCATTCACGCAGCGATCCCCAAGCGATTGTAGTGTGATGATGCCATGCTGCAACTGATCCTTCAGAGAATCAGAGCACACCCTTTGTGTGCCGGCTGATACTTTGGATGGGGGCAACTGCGACCCGCGGGCAATCTAGCTGCCGATCATTTGCCCCGCATGCCAAACAATTAGCTGCCAAATTGCCCTTGGATCTATGCCCGTATGGGGGGCTTTAGTGTGTTAGATTGCCATGTGGTGTTACTGTGTACAATTGGATGGCCATGTGCTGTGATAGTTGTCAAATTTCTGCGCACTGTAAAGAGGTGTAGTTATCAGATACCTACTGTGACTGGAAGTAGGATCATCAGTTGCTGTGATTGATCCAGTTGTGGAATCACTTTTAAACATCTGTGATACCATAGTTTGAATGCCAGGTGCTGTTGTGGCTGTTGAATTGCCCTTTAGGGAATGTTTCCATGGCGTATTGGGCTTCGTAGACACCCCCCGCGCTAGGCGCATTCCTTGACGGGGATGGTAACGGAGCCTATTCATATACACGCTTACTGCACCTGCTGTCTCTGCGGCATGGAGGTGGTCTGCTGGTCGGAGGTTGACGTACTGCACTACAGTAACCTTCCAACCGGCGGACCCGCTTAACGCCGTGAAAATGCCCAGTGGGTTAGGCATGTATATGGATGGGCTCCGTCGACAGCCCGGCAAGGGATGTGCTTAGTGCCGGTGGTGTCAAAGGAGCCCTCCATGCCTTGAAAACATACCCTTACTCTGTGGTGGCTGTGTTTGAATGCATTTAATAGAAAGCACTTCAGTATTGGGCATCAAATTCAAAACCAACTTTATTGTACGCAAGCTGATATCAGGACCCAGAGTGGGATTGACCTGGATGGTGTGCATACCGAACCAAAAGGCTTGGGAGGAGAGTTCTTTTTATACTGTTGGCAGGCTGGACTGCATTGCATGAGTTTCTTGTAGCTGTCAGATCCGTGTGCTAGAACAGTTGTATCTTTCAGATTGCTGGATGCTGTGATGGTTGCAGTGTGTGCTGTGGTTGTTGCCCCTTTCTGTGAAAAGTGCTAGTGATGTAATTGTTGTAGTGATGGGATCTCCACGTGCTGTAATTGTTGTAGTTGTTGGATCACAATGTGTTGTAGTGGCCACTGTTCTTGGATCAGCGAGTGCTTTGGTAGCTGTGGCTGTTCTTTCTGGCGAGGTGAATGTTGTACTCCTCTTTTTTTTTTTCTCTTCAGGAGGAAGGTGTGAACTTTTTGTACAATGTGAACTCCACCAGGACAAGCACAAACATCATGGATAAATGGATTGTTTCTTTCACACAGTCTCTTGTGCAGTTCTTTAAGTCAGAGATGTCAGGTAGGCATTTTTGGACAGTTGGGTGCATTTACTAGTCTTTGTTTTCCATTCTCACTGTTTTGCAACTCTTTCCACAGCTTACCGACTCTACACTGTAGTACCTCGACTGGTGAAGTTTGTTGACATGTTGACAAACTGGTATGTTCGCATGAATCGCAGGCGGTTGAAGGTAAGCACTTTGTTTGCAGCATCGTTGCATATCTCTAAAGTCAAGGGATAATTTCTTTCCTTCTATTCACTTTGTCTCTAATCCACAGGGAGAAAGTGGCACAGATGACTGTCTCATGGCCTTAGAGACACTGTTTAGTGTTCTCCTCTCCATGTGTAGACTAATGGTAAGGCTTAATTGTGTTCACGTTTCTTTTTATTGTACAATAATTAGGTCCAGTATCTTACTGTGGCAACAGAATAAAGCTTATGTTGTTACCTGGAATTTGGAATTTTGGGCAGGGTCCTTTTTCTTTTACAAAGATTTTTATTCGTTTAAAAAAATCCAAACATACAGAACATAGATAAAGGACACATAGTATTAGACTGTGACGAGGTACAGAAAATCTAAAAATGTACAAAGTCCAGAGACTTCAAGTGCTCAATCCAGGGGAACCAGATCTTCAGGAATCTTCAGGAGTGTCAGATAAAACTGAGGTAAGATGCTCATTATTAAGAGACTCTCCAGGCGCTGCTTCACTTCAGAAAAGGACAGGGTTGGTTGCCTCCAGGACCTTACAATCATTAGCAAGGTGCCTAGAAATGCATGATGCCAGTTTTGCAGTGGAATGGTGCAACTGGGGTGAAGGTCTATTGAGCAGGGTGTCCTAAGGTATTTTCGGTGGTGGCGTGCACAAGGCTATAGCTCCTGATCCACAGTTTAAGCACCTTAGGACAGTACAACCACACATAAAGAAAGGTCCTCTCTGAAGAAATTAGGGGAGGTGGATGGTGAGAACTTGGTAATGCAGGCAGGAGAAGAACAGGCCAGTGATGTCACTGAAGTGAGTATGTTAAAACCGGGAGGGTAATGTGGGGTCTAGAGAAAGCCAGTAAAATATTGTCAGCAAATAACAGAACTTTATGATGTACCCCAGCGATCTTTTTAGTCTTGACATCGACATTGGAATGAAAGCATGCTGCCAGGGGTTCCAAAGCCAAGATAAGGGGATAAAGGACAGCCGTGGAGAATGCCACAATGAAGTATAGCCACTATATCTGAGGGATGCTTTGGAGAAGGAGTAAAGGGCTCTGATCCAGAGAAGATCATTACAAAAACCCAATTTGCACAGTGCAAAAAGTATGTAATCCCAGGAAAGTGTATTGAAAGCCTTACGGATATCCAGGGACAGCATCAGTGCTTCCTGAGAGCGAGATTGGGCAAAGTGAATAAGCTGGATTGCTTGGCTAACATTGTCACCCACCTGATGGTAAGGGAAATGAAACCTACCTGCACTCCTTGGATTAAGGAGGCTAGAAAGGAATTCAGCCAAGAGGCAAGGATGTTTACTAGAATTTTGGTGTTCACGTTAAGAAGCGAGATACAGTGGCTTGCAAAAGTACTTTTCCACATTTTGTCACATTACAGCCACAAACATGAATCAATTTTATTTTTCAATTTTTATTTATTTAATTCCACGTGAAAGACCAATACAAAGTGGTGTACACGTGGGAAGTGGAATGAAAATCATACATGATTCCAAACATTTTTTACAAATAAATAACTGCAAAGTGGAGTGTGCGTAATTATTCAGCCCCCTTAGTCAATACCTTGTAAAAGCACCTTTTGCTGCAATTCCAGCTGTCAGTCTTTTAGGGAATGTCTCTACCAGCTTTGCAC
>CM070037.1:76578133-76591804 GCA_036250615.1 Ptychadena robeensis
ACCACAAACAAAGACATTGAATTAAACCAATACAATTCTAACTAATACAATTTCTGCCATTCCTATATATTATTAATATTTTTGTTGTCCATAACCATAAATCTACACAGCCACCTTAGAAGATCTATCAGCTGCTGAGACAATCTGAGGATATGAGCATGGACTTGTGGGAGAAAGCTATGGTGGTACAGGTTCCTTTTGGGGAGGAGGTAGTGGTAGACCCTGGGCAGGGGGTGGTGGTCCCTGAATTAAATTTATCCTCTATGGGCTAAACTTGGTAGTAGAGCCCGAAGCCCCTGAGTCATTTCATTGCCTGAACTCTGGCTGCAGTGCAACATGATACAGTGCTGGCAAGAATCCACAATTCTATGGCCACCCAGTTATGTTTACCCCCTAGCAAGGTCGTGATACAGCCTAATTCATGGCCTTAATTCATGATGTGATCGCACCTAGTCAATTTAATGAGCCCACGTCAATTTAGTGAGCCAGGGCCCCATAGAGAGTCTGGTGTGGACTGGGACACACATAATGCAACAATAAAGTTGTCAGAAGTGTTTTCTCAGGGGGACCATGAATTGGGCTGTTGCCACAAGATCAAGCACATAATCCACACTGCTGGGAGTCCTCCCATCCATCAGAAATATTAAGGCTCAAGACAGCCTTTGTAACGACCGTGGGACCAGTTCAAGTGGATGCCTTCGGACTGAACAATGCTCCCGTAACTTTCTAAAGAATAATGGAACATTGCTTGGGGTACCTAAACCTGAAAAGCATCCTGATATACTTGAATAATATAGTGGTGTTCTATCCTTCCTTTGAAGCACACCTGTCTCATCTTGATGCTGTCTTCTCCAGGTGACACCAATATGGATTGAAACTGAAACTGAAGAAATGCCACCTGTTCAAAAAGGAGATTGAGTATCTGGGTTATGTGTTATCATCCATAGAAGGGGTGCAACCCAACCCAGACAATGTACAAACCATGCATGACTAGGAGTACGGACAATGGTGACCAAAGGCCTAGGCCTGTCAAGATATTATAGCTGCTTTATCAAGGGCTATGCACAACATGATGACACCACACAAGAACTATTTTGCAGATTTTACACTGCCTTTCTGGTTGAGAACAGATGCCAGCAAACGCGGCCTGGGCATGGTTCTCTCCCACGTCCAAGGGGGATAGGATCAGGTGATTGCATACGCCAGCCAGAGCTTGCATAAGAGCTATCAGAATCCAGTTAAATATAGTTCGCTAACTTGAAACTGAGGCCTAGTATATGATGTCACACAGTTTGCAGAGTACCTGACTGGAGCCAAGTTCGAAGTCTGGACTGATAGCAACCTGTTGGTAAACCTAGAGACAGCAAAATTGGGGGACCTTGAACAGTGCTGGACTGGCTATGTTTGACTATTACATTATCATCTCGGTAAAAGTAATGCAGCCACAGACGCTCTATTCAGACGTCCCCAGGCCATGAACTTTCGGGATCCTGATGTGAAGTAAGAGGATGTTGAAATCAAGGCCCTCATAGGGCTACAGCCTAAAGATAAGTTCCAGGTGTTGTGGGACTATGATTGGGTAGAAACTTGGTGACAAGACCTTATTGTGGCTCCGCTTCACTGAGCTGTGCAACAACCCACTGCCAGAGAGAGAGAGAGAGACATATGGCCTAGGGAGACACTCCAGCTATTGAAGGGCTGGGCAAAACTCATCCTATACCATGGCATCCTCTCTCGGAGAACCAGGTTCCCACATGAAACACATGTCGCATGGCAAGTTTTGCTTTCCTAAGCTCGAGCCAGGGCAGTTGCAGAGTGGATCCAGATTCTGGTCATTGGGGCTTCTGAGGGACATAAGACAAAACCGAAACCGAAGTGCCTCCGATAACCTGGACCACCTCAGCCCAATTAGAAGTCTTGACTATTGATTTCTTGTCACTGGATACCCTTTAGAAGATAGTTATCCCTTTGTGCTAGTGACCTTTGGTAATCTGTGTGCCTTGCGTTAACCCTAGCCACACCAAAGATAGGTGCTTGTGCTGAGGTTTTCTATTGAAAATATTCACATGCATGCTGCCCACATTGTTGCAAATGTTGGGATATCAGCGTGTCAATGCTCAGACCATTCACCACACACTGTACTAAATTGGTCTGCATAGCTGTTGTCCAAGAAGGAAGCCTTTTCTAAAGAGGATGCACAAGAAACCCTGCAAACAGATTGCTAAAAACAAGCAGACTAAGCACATGAAATACAGGAACCATGTCCTGTGGTCTGATGAGACCAAGATAAATATATTTGGTTCACATGGTATCAAGTGTGTGTGTAGTGCTAACCAGGTGTGTCTTGCCTACAGTCAAACAGGATGTCAAGGTTTGAGTTCTGCCAGAACTGGGGAGCTACAGTTAATTAACCTCCCTAGCGCTCTTGCAAGGTCCAGATTTCTGTACCAAAAGTGCACCATAGACTTTTTTTGTGTTGTAGGCTTGTAACTTCCAAAAATCTGTCCGTACAAGGGTCTAATAGACATTCTGACTATAATAATGTTTGAAACACACAATTATTATAAAAAAGTACATAAAAAAATTATAAAATGTATCATTTGAATGCTTAAATCTCTTGAATACTTATTTGGTATGAAAGATTTCAAAACAGTATTTATTGATTTCAAAACAGTATTTATGTTTGTTTATAATAACATTTTTATTTTGTTTTTGTTTTGAATTGTATTGGATACAGTTATCACTGTATCCAATACAATGGCATTTGGCAACCCTCTGAAAGGGTTAACTTCAAAGATCACATCTGGAATGACAATGGGGGTGATATTCCAGGTGTGCTGGATTTCCCAATTTGCATATGAATGTCCCGCAGCCCCCCGCCCCCCAGCTTTATGATGGGGCCACTTGGGCATGGAGTTTACTTCACAGGTAAGCTTCACAGGTTACCACTGCAATTCTCTTCTACTACTTCATGATAACATCACAGAGCTGGTGGGTGTTAGAGACCTTGAGCTCCACCACTTTTCATTTATAGATGGCCCACATTTGCCCAGTAGTATTTAGAACTGGAGACATTCTTGACCAGTGCAGCACCTCTACCCTAATCTTCTTTAGCAAGGCATGGTCATCTTGGAGGTTTGTTTTGGGTCATTATCATGTTGGAGTCCTGCCCTGCAGCTCAGTTTCTGAATGTAGAGCATCATTCTCTGCTTCAGTATGTCACAGTACATGTTGGCATTCATGGTTCCCTTAACCTCCCTAGCGCTTCTGATGGCACCATCTCGTCCTGCACTTGCTTATGCAGTATTGCAGCTGACGAGATGTAGCCGTCCAGCTAAGCTCAGATCCCCCGGCTGAACACTCTACTCTGTGCTGTCCGGGGATCTGAACTAAAGCAAGCCGGTTGTGTCACCTCTCTCCCAGCCTAATTTGCATATGAATGTCCCGCAGCCGCAGACAGCACAGAGCAGAGTGTGCAGGACGAGATGGTGCCGTCAGAAGCGATAGGGAGGTTACGTTTTTTTCCCTCTGTTTCCGGCCGGTATTCCAGATGTAAAAACTTTCTTTTTGTAGTGTTCCCTAGTGATGAGCACCATAGGCATTATTAAAATTTGTGACTTTTCTCGAACTATTCACCAAATATTCAAAGTAAATTCGCAAATTAGGGGGGGGGGGGTTAATTCTTAGTTCCGGACAGTCGAGAACAGTGCAGTGTTGCGGTGTGAGGTCCAGGAGGTGTTCGGGGGAATTAGGTTGATGTGAACATTGTCACACACACATTTTGAAGGATTGTGATCTATTTAAACCTCAGAAATTTACTTTAGTTTACTCCTGGCTGTTGAGGTAAGAGTGAATTCCATGGTGAGATTAAAAGAGCTGTCTGAGGCATTTAGAAAGAAGACTGAAGCAGCTTAATCTAAGAGGTTTAAATCCTTGACACAATATACAATAATAACACAATATAAACTGTTTATACTAGCAACAGAATAGCTGCAGATTTTTGCAAATACATTTTTTTATTTGATTACTTCTTCATAATTCTCCTATTAAGTATTATGGTGTCACAAGGGTATTTTATGAAATATTGTCCTTCTGTTGACACAAATGGTAGGAATATGAAAGTTCTGCTATGCTGCTATGGACATGGGTCAAAGACTAAAGTTACGCTTAGACAACATAAGCCATGGTTACTAACATCTGACCAAATTCACCTCTATGGACATATTTGTATTGCTTCCTCGGTTCAACATTTTGCCTTTTTTTTTTTGTGGAATCTAGGACCACTTAATGACCAGGAGTTCTGCCTCCTCCAACTAAAGCTATCCAGGTGACTGTGGTCAGATAAGGGAGAAGAAAAGTGGTAACGAAAGACCCTGCCAGTACTAAATCCATGCACATAAGTTCTAAGAGCACAATAACCTCAGAATCAGAACCTATTTTTTGGCTTTCTATAGTTGTAACAGGTGCAGATGGGAACGGGGTAAGCAGGTGTATCTCGCTGCTATCTGCAGACAATCTCCACTGCACTCCTCTCACACACCTGGTCCTGTGGCTGGACACCGGTCATTTGCCTGCAGGACTCTTGTGTCACAGTACACAGTACTTCAATAACAGGAATGTCCACAGTAGCAGTGACTTTTCAAATAAACTGGGGAACTTTATAGTAATCCACTATAAAGGGGGCAAGCGGGGTTTTAACTGTAGCCCAAGGGGGGTCTACAGGGTAGATTCTTTAGGAATCAGTTGCAAACAATAGATCACTCACTGCGCCAGCCACTGTGGAAGTTTCACTGCCATTCATGGATTGCTAGACACCCGATTCCTCCTTAGTCAGGGTAAGATAATAATCACATTCCCAGACAGGTCCTCTTGCTGCAGGCTGATTGCCTGTCCCGTGCGGTGATGACACAGACCAACAGCGTGAACTTCTGCAGCCCTAACTTTTATAAACTAAAAGCAACTCCCCCTCAGGCACATTCCATCATGCAGAAGGTTCCAGAAGAGTCTAGAATCCGCTCTGTCCTTTAAACAGATACAAAGTATTGAAATGCTCTAACAACAGGATTAGGTTACAGTGGCACATATCACACCAGACAGCATGCTTAACCCTTTCCTGTGTCTGTTTACCTTTTTTCCTTATTTACAGCTCAACTCCCAGGGGAGGACATTGCACACCCCAACACACAATTTAAGCAATTCCTAATGGCACCCAGGAGAATTGGGAGTACCCTTAATGGGGACTTTAAATTGGCAAACCTACCTAATATGATTTGGTACAACAATAGTGCAAATAATAAACATGTCTTTATTTTTACAGAATTTTAACAACAATGGATCTAAAATCAAAACAGCGACAGAAGAACTCCCAAAGAATAATGTCAGTCATGATACAATATGGCTATATGTATATATCAGAGAAAAAACACATGAGAAAGTCATTTCCCCTGGGTTTATAGATAGTAATCCATGTGCCAACATCCCAATAAATTGTATAAGGAAAAAACATAGGGGGATTGTCATTCCTTTGTTAGGGGAGGTTCAGCTTAGGCACTAATAGTAATTTAGGTACAGAGGCTTCTACACTCACTTAACCACACGCACACTGGTACACAACACACACTAACACATTATACTCCCCTTTGCACCCTACACCATGACTGGTTATTTTCATCACACATTTGTCTAACATTACACTCACAGATTTCACCCACGGACACTAGAGGTTAGGTACACTTGATTTTCTTTTCCCTCTCCTGCGTGATAGAGAGAGGGGGGTTGGGAGTGTTAACACCTTTTTTGCTTTTGATTTTTAGTTTTGAATTTTTTTGTTTAATGGGGATTCTTCTGGTCTCCAGGTGTCTCTGACTATCCGGATATCTGGGGGATGGCGGTGTGTTCGCCCTGCCTTGTCGGTCCCCCGTTATCTCTCACTCCCTTCGGCTTGTGGGTTGGTTTAGGAAAATGGGGGGGGGGGGACCCGTGGGGCTCAGCCTCCATGCCCTCAGCTGCTCCATGGGTACAGATGACCAAGCCACATCAAAGATTGGTTGCTATCAAGCAGCCTGTGAGTATTCAGAGTTAACTTGAATGTATTGGATGACTACTGTATAGATTTGTTTACTATAGGCTTTGATACGAAATTTCTCTTGCTAGATATTGTTAAAGAGTGTGCCGGTTAAATTCTCCTGAGGAAGCAGATTTAGCGAAACGTGTCGAGATATTATCCGGCTACAAATATCAACTAAAACGTGTACGATATGGATGTGGTTTCTTGATAAAGACTTTGTATTACATCACTATGCCTTGTGATTTTAATAAAATATATATATATTTTTTACCTACTCCTTCATTTAAAACCCGTGCCTTAAAAGTCCTGGAGTGCAATCTCCTCTCCCTTTTTTTGCTTGTTTTTTCCTTATATGTATATATTAGTCACAGCACAAATTCAAAAAGAGACCCATGTCTAAACGTTTGTGGGGGTTCAGCTGCGCTATTCCGGGGGTCAGCTTGCTCTCGGCGTCGGCCCTCCTCCTCCTGCACATCCTTTCATTTTTGGGAGTACTAGGCTCCCGCTGTCCAGATGGGCCCTTCTTTATTGTTATTATCACTTTATTAATTTGTTGTTAAAATTTTTTTAATTTGCACACTGATTTAATATTTTAACACTCTTAATTCATATGGAATTATTGTTATTGATTACGGGCATGCAACAATGGTTGTTTTTAATAGTTTAATCAATAATGGGTTTGCTATAATCATTATTAGTATTTTCAAGACGTAGACATGGGTCTCTTTTTGAATTTGTGCTGTGACTGATAAATACATATAGCCATATTGTATCATGACGGACATTATTCTTTTTGGGATCTTTAATAGATGGTTTTTTGTCCTGAGGAAGCCCTGTACTTCACGAGCGAAATATGTTGGCAATATTAAACCATGGTCTGCAACCCAAAACTCATGTACTAAGTGTCATCACAAAGTTTGTACCCATATGGGAGTTCTTCTGTCACTGTTTTGATTTTAGATCCATTGTTGTTAAAACTCTGTAAAAATAAAGACATGTTAATTATCTGCACTACTGTTGTAACAAATCATACAAGGTAGGTTTGCCAATTTAAAGTCCCCATTGAGGGTTCTCCCAGTTCTCCTTATCATTATCCAAGGGGATACATAGTTATAGAGAAACACAGACCCTTGAGCACACAAACCCTAAATATCCAAGAGGACGTTCTGTAAAATACACATACAATGATCATTTTTCTTCTCTGTAAAAGGCCAAATACATTTTTAATAACAGTTTATGTAAAATTTACAAGCATATTAAAACATTCATAAATGTCTATTTTTATGCTACTGAAAGCTGAGATTATGCTGCCCTGGTGCCTGTTGGTGAAGATCAACCACAATGTAACCAGAGCCGAGGACAGACATGTTACTGATTGTAGACCTTTACTATCCTTGTAACCATTAACAGCCTAAAACCTGTGACAACCACAGTAATCCACCACATTTAAACTCCATGATGTATCATGCTATCATGGGAATAACAAGATTTTCTGAATCTTCAGACCTGCTACAATCATATCCATATTTGTATTCCAACTTAAAATTTAAAACTTAAAAATATTATGAACTATTCACAAAACAATTGTCATTATTACCTTCATTGCGCAAATCTGCATTTGTACATGCGAATATTGGGACCGCAATGCACGGTAGCTTCGATGTAAAAAAACTTGAATATTCACTATAACAGAGATATAGCAATATATTCAAAATCTTCATAAATGATCCAAGTGCCGATATTCTCAACAAGAATTCACATATTCGTGATCAACACTGACTATCCCTTCCTTTTTCCAAGGAAGTCCCTTTTCACCAGTTTACATTGTTGCTTACCCAACAAGGACAACCTGTCCTATGTCCTTTGTCACTGTCATATTTCAATCCCTTTCCAACCAGAAAGCATTGTCATAAGGATCATCTCTTCTTTACCATTCAAAATGCTTTAGCCCTTCGAAAAGCAAAAAAGTATCTGTTACTTTTCACCAAGATAGCCCTGCCCCCTCTGACACATTACAGCGATTTATTTCTGCCTTCTCCATTAAGCAGCAGCACCAGCCCCATCTGATGCCAATAGGACCTACCACGGTGGAATATAACAAGATATTACATTCTACCATCCCACAAAAAGAAGGGATTTATGCATATGGTGGTATGAATATAAGAATCAGTGCAATATGTATATTGGTAGGTCATTTTCTCAATATATGATTCCACTTACATATTGCACATTGGAAGAAAGTATATGTAAAATGTGTAATAGGAAAATGCAGGGCAATATATTATTTTTACTGCATAGATGCATTACGCCATCATTTCTCCCCCTGCAGGACTCCATGAGGTAATGAGGTAATGATTATTTTGTGTTTACTCATTCTCATACATAAATATAAACAGGTGCCAAGCAGCCCGCCAATTAAAATACATTTTCTGTCAGTTTGCGGGAAAGGCTTCTCGTTCGACTTCAGCGAGAGTGACGTTTTCAGTATTTGACCTGAGTAATGTGACTGGACAGGCTCCAGAACTGCAGGCGGATTCCCTGTGCAATAAATGTGACTTCTGTATAATAAGGTGTCAGCAATGGACATTATCTACAGCACTAAACACGACTGCTCTGCCAAGATTTCCTCACTCTTTAAATGAGCAAAATAATTTGTTCTATTTTTATTTCCCAGGGAGTTTGCTTGTTGAACTTCAAGAAAAAACTTTTTCTTCAGACGTCCTGAACTTAAACAAACTAGTGCCTTGCCGAGTAGATGCAGGCCATGTCCACTGAAACCAGATTCTGTCTGTAGTCACAATACATAAGGTGCATTCATTATCATTACACAAAAAAGACTTGTATGATAAAGCATGCCAGTTTACCTAGTAAAACCCAAAAATACTAAGGGTGATCTGCTGCCCCTATAATTGAGTTACAAATGTACTTAATCATATTACAATATTTTTGAAACTATAAGACACACCTGACCATAAGACACACCCAGTTTTTAGAGCAGGAAAACCAGAAAAATATTTGAAGTGTTCATATCAATTGGGGAAAACTACCAAATTTCAGCCACAAGGTGTAACTAGACTTCACAGCACATTGTCATCTTCCTCACAAATGGGGAAAGAGGGCCCTGCAGGGGAAGCTGTTGTCATGTCTCCTTTCTACTGCTTTGTGGAAGCTGCACCATGAGTAACAATACAATTCATATGGGAGATCCAGCCATGGACAGAGCTCCCATCTGACATCTCCACCACCTCCCTGGCCGGGGACCCAAGGCACGACTCGTGCATTCAGATCATAAGACGCAGACCCCCCCCCCCCTTGATTTTGGGGGTGAAAAATGTGTCTTATAGTCCGAAATATTTGCTCAATATCAAGGGAGTGCTGCTAAATGATATTTAAGGGAATTAATGTTTATCACCATGTCATGCCTGGGGTTCTACACCCCAGAACAAAAATGCAATGTAATGCAGCTTAGCAGTCCTTACATGTTAATGTCTTTATTTATAAGATTAATTAGTGTAATTTGCAATATTGCTTGTCTATTGATAAGAAATCAAACACACTGTAAAATTGACCAACCAATAAATGACATTCCTTTTGCAAAATATAATTCCTGTTTTTAATTTGATTGTCCTGAAGATAAATGTCAGTGCCAGATAAATATCTGTGCCCCTGCTCATCAACCCAATTGGTACTTCTACAATTGGGAGAAAATTCATAATCTGACAAAACCAAGGTTTATGCCCATTTAGATGTGGGTTTACTATGGACATATTATATGTACTGATAGGATGGATTTGCACTCACCACCAAGGACCCCAGAATGAGATTAATCTCCCACAATGCAGAAATCTAACTGTAAAGCATAATCTTTTTGAGATTAATTATTCTTGAACAATTTTTGATGGGATGTATCTTCCAACAATCCCACCAATTTCCTGCAGTAGTACAAAAGAGCTATTAAATGTTTAGATTTTGTTTGTCTTGGAGATGAAAACAAAAATCACCCATATAGCCGTAGGCTTAGCCTCTGCTAATTGTTGTGATATAATTTACCTGCACAAGTCCGCTGTCTTACTCTTCTCAGGCTGCTATGTATAAATCATGGCCTACAACTGTGCATAGACAGTTCTGGGAGCACCAGAGCACCAATAGCAGTAAACATAAATGCTTTTAGAGTCTTGGCTCCCTGAGGACAGTGAAGAGTAAGTAAGCTCCAAGCACATTACAGGTCTGAATGTTTTCTCTTCTGTCTTCCTGGAAAGAAAATAAATCTGTCTACTAAGAGGACTCCCACAAATAACCAGGAACTTTCAGAAAATGCTGTTGGTCATGCAAAAGTACTCCTAAAACCTCTGTCCAAAGAGCACCAGAGGCCCATTCTACTAAATGAAAAAATAAATAAAGTCTATGGGTGAAATTATATGTGTAATATGTACCCCCAAACAGCCTTGATTAACCCTGATTCAAGCTACCCTGATTGGCCCAAAAAATAAAACATAAAACCAGATTTGTACTTAGATTACCCCCAATTAAAAATTAGGGCAAGAACTATTAAACTATTTATGCCTAAGGGAAGGGCAACAGCTACAACTGAATGCAATATAGTTGTGTAAAATTCGTATACATGGGTGCATGTCCGCACAAAGCAGAAGGCAACAACACCCGGAACATCATCTGGTACCTTTGGAGAATTTTTCTAACACCCTGTTCCATGTTAAGTATTGTGCCACATCCCATATATATATATGTACAAAAAGAGAGAAAGAGAATTTCCGGATGGGATGCAACCGGCTCCTATGGATGTCTTGGCGGGGAAACCCTCTTCAGCTTGGGGTAGGTGGTTATATAGGTTTCTGTTTGTGGGGTTTTTATGTGTGTTGGTGGGTGATTTTTGTGAGCTTGTTAGCTTGTGGGTCTATGCATACACACTCACATACTGTATAATTTTTTCACAACAGACATACACATTAGTTTTCACTTAGTTATTACACATTTCACTCACATATCAGACTCACATTAGGCAATTAACACAATCCGGTACCCTTGCACCCTGTTTTGGTTGGGGGACCTACACATCACATTTCCACTACACCACCTTACTCACCAGCACACATATACACATATTTAGGACGCACATTCTCACATTTTTTTCAACACTTTTTTGTCTTGGGGGGTCATCACAATAATAGGCTAGATAGGCCCCAACATGGGGAGGTTTACCTTGCCTACACCTGGGGGCCGTATTTACATTAACCCATGGTCCACCTCCATCCGCAGGCAAACGAGTGCCCAGCGCTATGGACTCCTTGTGGTCCCCCGTTATTCCGAAGCCATCTACCACTGGGGATGTGATGGTGTCGTGGGGATGTGGGCTGGCTTCCATTCCACGGCTCCCCCGAGACCCTCCCCATCGATGATGAGCTCCTCAGCCCCCTTAATTGACCATACGACATAGGCAGTTTGTGAGATAAGAAAATTCAAGGTCTCGCTCTTAACTAAGCAATGTCGCATCCATTGTATTTTTTCGATTTGCAAAATAATTAATACAAACCATAACATTTTCACTTGTTTAGATGGGAACACAGATAATCCTGAAGAAGCAACGCAAACGCGTCGAGAAAAATGTTGTCCCGTGTCTGGCCCAACCTGTTTTTTATGTACCCCCCAGAGAACCTGTTTGGCGCTTTGTAATGTTTTTTTTTGTACACTTTGAATTTTCTCAATGTTTTACGCTATTATTGACCACACTGTCTAACTCACTGCGTAATTCTCAACATCATACAAACATAGCTAGAATACAAAATGATATCGGTAAGACATCATTACATGACAAAGCTGTTTATACCTTGTGCCCCCGAAGCCCCTAGTCTTCACAATGGGAGATGAGGATGCTGATGTGTAAAACATCGCCTCTTCGTGATTCTCTTGCTCTCTTTTTGTACAATCATCTGGTACCTGGTATGAATTTTTTTATTTTGTAAAACAGGATTTACAATGACATACAGTGGGGCAAAAAAGTATTTAGTCAGCCACCAATTGTGCAAGTTCTCCCACTTAAAAAGATGAGATGGGCCTGTAATATTCATCATAGGTCGTAGACAGAATGGGGGGAAATAATCCAGAAAATCACATGTCTGATTTTTAAAGAATTGAATTGCAAATTATGGTGGTAAATAATTTGGTCAATATCAAAAGTTAACTAACCTACAGAGAGCTGGGACCAAAGTAACAAAGGCTACCATCAATAACACATTACATCGCCATGGACTTAAATCCTGCAGTGACAGATGTGTCCCCCTGCTTAAGCCAGTAAGGGCCCATTTGAAGTTTGCTAGAGAGCATTTGGATGATCCAGAAGAGGATTGGTAGAATATCATATGGTCAGATGGGACCAAAGTACTAAACTCATCGTGTTTGGAGCAAAAATAATTTACATCAGAGTTACATCTAAAGAACACCATACCTACGGTAAAGCATGGGGTTGGAAACATCATGCTTTGGGGCTGTTTTTCTGCAAAGGGACCAGGATGACTGATCCGTGTAAAGGAAAGCAGGAATGGGCCGTGTATCGTAATATTTTTAGTGAAAACCTCCTTCCATCAGCAAGGACAATGAAGATGAAACATGGCTGGGTCTCTCAGCATGACAATGACCTTAAACACACTGCCTGGGCAATGAAGGAGTGGCTTTGTAAGAAGCATTTCAAGGTCCTCAAGTGGCCTACCCAGTCTCCAGACCTCAACCCCATAGAAAACCTTTGGAGGGAGTTGAAGGTCCATGTTGCCAAGTGACAGACCCAAAACATCACTGCTTTAGAGAAGATCTGCATGGAGAAATGGACCAAAATACCACAACAGTGTGTGAAAACCTTGCGAAGACTTACAGAAAACTTTGACCTCTGTCATTAGCAAAAAGGATATACAGTGGCTTGCAAAAGTATTCACCCCCTTAACTTTTTCACATTTTGTCACATTACAGCCACAAACATGAACCAATTTTATTGGAATTCCACGTGAAAGACCAATACAAAGTGATGTACACGTGAGAAGTGGAACGAAAATCATACATGATGCCAAACATTTTTTTACAAATAAATAACTGAAAAGTGGGGTATTTTCCACCTTAATTCGCAAACAAATCTTTAAATGGGAGAACTTGCACAATTGGTGGTTGAATAAATACTTTTTTGCCCTACTGTACTTCCCAATGCCACACTCATTATATCATACAAAAACCCTAGAAATCCTGAACCATCAACCTGTTTTGTCATCCCAGTATCAAGAGAAAAATAAAAATTTTGGGCCAATGCCAACAATTTTCTGTAGAAGAAGAGAGAATTAGAAAACAAAAAGCCCGGCTATACTATCACCTGTAGTCAAAAATATCCAAATTTGCCCTTACTGACTGGGAACCTGTGCTCATGTCTCAGCTTTGCAGTCAGCTATTCTGATCCAAGTCACAACTTTATCTGCATCAACCCTAACCCTGTACCACAGTCTCAGATTTATTCCACCAAACCCAAACCAGCAGTTATAGCAATCACCCACTGTTAGAATATAGAAATAGGCTTTGTACAAAATATAATTTGTAAATGTAATATTTGCCCA
>CM070037.1:76606031-76624870 GCA_036250615.1 Ptychadena robeensis
ATGAGAAGGCGATTGCTTCATAGTGATCAGACCAAAAGCGATCGGTTGAATAATTTGTCCCCACCAATTCCCCACCTCTAGGCGGGGAATTTGAATCGGAAAAACTGGATGTGACGTCAGTGACGTCACATCCGGTCCTTGGAGCGCAACCTGGAACGCATAGTTCCTGGTTACGGGCGCAGGATGTGACGTCACTGACTCCAAGCCGGATTTTTCACTACAAGACCGGCTGCATGCCCGGTCTTGTAGTGAAAAGATTCTTCCTCCGGCACGATCTCGCAGGTTCTGATCCTGCCGGAGGAAGAATTTAGATCTTCTTCTCATCGGCGAACGGGGCGTGTCGAACACCCGTACTGTCCACCGGCGAGAGGATGGGCGAACATGCATCCCTAGTCATCCCTAGTAATCACTCATTGCACTTTATTTTCCCATTGACTATCATTGTAGAAATTCTTGGTGCGGATTTATTGGGTGAAAAAAAAATTTCTTGGGAGTTTTGCCATGGATTCCCCTCTGTGATGTCATTGTCCAGGTGTTAGACCCCTTGAAACAACTTTCCCAACACTATTGTGGCCAGAAAGGGGTCCCTTTGTTTTTTAAAATTCGCCTCCCATTGAAGTCAATGGCGGTTCGCGTGTTGGCCGGGTTCGCAAACTTTTGCGCTAGTTCGCGTCCGCCGTTCGCGAATGTGCAATTCCGGGTTCGAGCCATCACTACACTCTACCCCACACAGTGCAGCTAATGTGAAAGGGCACTCAGAGAGCAATGGTTCCTCCTTGCATTTGTGTGCCCTCTTTATGACTGTGGGGGTATTACATTTTATATTAACAGATGCAAGAGCCTGTTGCACGTCCAGTGATGAGATTTTAGGCTGTGGAGACTTTATCATCTGGCTCTTAGTGTAAACTTCAGAAATTTTATTTTTAAGATTAAATATCCATATGTCCAATAATATTTTTTTTCACATCAATGTAGCTCTGGAAAAAATTTTTTTTGGAAGAACAAAAGTGGATTTTACAGAAATTCTAATGTAAAATTATAAGGGGTATGGGGGCCTTAATAGAGATGCAATAAATAGCATGGCTTAAGGACATACATGGTTTCATTTTTCTGTTCAATCGAATTAAAAAAACAATCATTTAAAGTTGATTGTTTTAAAATCGTTTTCTTTTACCTGAATTGATCAAGCTAAAGTAATCGAAACAAAAAATCGATCGAGCAGTGATCTGACATGTTGGTAAATTTCAGTCAATCGTTCAATTATCTGACATTGAATGTTCGTTCTTCTTCCTGCCCCCTTAGCCGGCCAGAAGAAGTCCACCTGTTCGCGGACGGACACAGCTGATGTTCGGCCATCCCTACTGACAGGTTTTCTAGAGTTTCTCAAGCATAGACCAAAGGAAACAAATCGATCAGGTTAGAATCGATCATGTGGTGGTAAAAAGGAATTGGTTTGTATGTTTGTACAGTCACAATTTATGTGTAATCCATTCAGCCAGGGCTTTTTTATAGGCATAATTTCTTGTTCTGATCTGATTTTTGCTGATCTAGTATATTGATCCATTTTTAATTTAATTTGCTATGTATGATTGTGATGATTTTTGTGATGGAACTTGGAAAACACAATTATTTTGAATTAAATAAAACAATGCAGTGGTCTTTTTTTCCTTGCACTGTATTTATCTATTCAATTGGCACACCTATTGATCTTTTTATAGTTATATCCCCTGTAATTTGATCCATTTACTCTATAGCCATTTCCTCCCCCACCCCATTTATATTTTGAAATATTCTATGGGCACAGTTCCGCTATATATCTATATTACACGCAACCACCCTCAATTTTTCTTACTCCCTCCTAACACATACTGTATATACACAAAGCAATAGACACACACCTCCCCTATATGTAGCTTGTTATGTGAGGCTGCAGTGAGAAGGGAATGTTTTATTTATAAGAAACAAGCGCATTGAGGCGTAACTGGGGTAGGAAACCACTTGAAACTACATTTCTGACATGCATTAAATCTTATTATCTGCAGATTATAGAGACAGAACAACACAAATGCTGTCAGACAATAACTGCATGAATTCTTAACAGAGAACCTAATGACTGAAAAAATAATCATTGTTACAATGTTTTATTATGTATCAGCAGAATAAAATACACTGTAGTTCGTTATAGTACAATTGCTACCAGTCTGGGGCTGATTTGTATCTAACAGGGTCCTCTCTAGTCAGAGCAGCAATGGATGGAAAGATGAGAGAAAGCATTCATATTCCGAAATACACCTGGAATAAAGGTCCAGTCTGGTCTCCTACAGTATTTCACTGACAATTAACAAATGTAGAATCTCATTTATCTTTACATAGACCATCCAATTATAAAACAATACTTTGCTTACTCATCTACTTAAAAAAATCTTAAACATTGTCCAGAATCTTCTCCAAGAATTACACAAATTGCTTGTTTTATATGCTATGGACATTGAACGAGAATAATTCAATGATATGAGCCACTAATATCTGTGATCTGTACAGAAACTAGACAGTATCATACAGTATCTGTATAATTATATGTTATTAGAACAAATTTCAACTGCAGCGTGGTGGACATGCTCCAATGTGTGATTTACCAACAAATGATTTATCCCAAGTAAACACTGATACTGCATGATGCCCAGTAACATATCCCATGTATACAACAATAGAATAGTTTGATAAATATTGATCAGTTTTTGTAATAAAATGACATGGCCCAGATATACAATAAAACTGCAGTGCGGTGCATTCTGACTCTATGTATTACAGCGACACCTCCCAGGTATACAGAAGTAGTGTGATGAATATTGACATTCTCCCAGTTACTGTTACCTGACTTGTGTATGAGTGATACTGAAGTGAGATTCACATTGGGCAGATTTAGCATTATAGTCATATCCCAGGTATTTGATAATGACATAATTTGATGCATAGTGACAAGTTTCTGTAATATAGGGACTACTGTGTAATGGATATTGTTCATCCTCATTACAGATATGTCCCAGGTATTCAGAAATACTGCAGTAAGATTCACTAAATTTTTGATTTATAGTTACACGTCCAAGGTAAACAATAACAACACAACATAGAATAGTGACATTTTTGTGAACCCTTTGGGATTATGTGGCGCTTGGCATGAATTGGTCATAAAATGTGCTCTGATCTTCATCTAAGTCACACCAATAGAAAAACACAGTCTTAGGCTTTGTTTCCATTGCGTTGGGACCCCTCCGCTAAGCGTACACGCTTAGCGGGGGGTCCCAACGTAACAGATAGACTTACCTGCTTGGCGGACGGGTCTGTCTTCATTGCGCTGAGCCGATCCGCCGGTGTCAGGCTGAACGTAGTCGAGTACGTTCAGCCTTTACACCGGCGGATGTGTAAACAGACCATCCGCCGGCAGGCTGAGTCTGTGAGATACGTCGGGACCCCAGCTAAGCATATACGCTTAGCGTAGGGGTCCCGGCGTACAATGGAAACAAGCCCTTAAAATAATACTACACAAACATTATATGTTTTTATGTTTTTATTGAACATAACATGTAAACATTCATAGTGTAGGGGGAAAAAGTATGTGTACCCTAGCCTAATGACTTCTCTAAGATCTAATTGGAGCCAGGAGTGAGCCAACCTTGAGTCCAATCAGTGTGATGTTATTGGATGTGTTGCTGAAAGCTGTCCTGTCCTTTAAAAACACACACCAGTTTGGGGATTACTGGTTTCAAGAAGCACTGTCTGATGTGAACCATGCCTTGCAGAAAAGAGCTCTCAGAAGACCTATGATCAAGAATTGTTGACTTGCATGAACCTGGAAAGGGTTACAAAAGTATCTTCAAAAGCCTTGATGTTCATGTGTCCACGGTAAGATAGACTGTCTACAAATGGAGAAAGTTCAGCACTGTTGCTACTCTCCCTAGGCAAGGTCGTCCTGTAAAGATGACTGCAAGAGCACAACCCAGGATGCTTAATGAGGTAAAGAAGAATCCTAGAGTGTCAGCTAAAGACTTTCAGATATCTCTGGCACATGCTAACATTTTTGTTGACACAGTCATTTAACAAAAAATAGCTTCAACAGAACAAAATATGCCTTCTGGAGTGGCCCAATCAGAGTCTTGACCTCAACCCTATTGAAATGCTGTGGCATGACCTTAAAAGAGTGATTCACACCCAAGAATATTGCTATTGCTAAACAGTTTTGTGAAGAGGAATGGTCCAAAATTCCTCCAGATCGTTGTGCAGGTCTGATGTGAAACTACAGGAAACATTTTGTTGAGGTTATTGCTGCCAAAGGAGGGTCAAACAGTTATTAAGTCCAAAGGTTCACATACCTTTTAAGCATTTAACTGTCTTTACTCTCTGCTTGCGTCTTTGCTTTCCTGGCATTAAGCGTAGCCACACTGACACAGAAGTGGCAGAGCAAAATGAAAGAGCTTGAGCCCAACTCACACACAGTGCAGATGCAGATCGAAGAGCTGCCCATGGGCTGCATCTGGCCCATGCTGTGGTAAAGAGACCTGGTGGGAGGGAGTGGTGCCCCTCCTCCTGTGTTTTCAGGGGTCTGGTATGCTCTGTAGGGGGGAACCCCATGTAATTTGTGCGACCCCCTTTTCCAGAGCATACCACGCCCTAAGCCAGTGGTTGGCAAGTACGTTGATATGTAGGGCCACAAGTGCAGCCCTCAGCATCACTAGAGGGCAACACATAACATCGATCCAGACCATGTAGACCTGGTTTCCCTGATCAACATTGCCAATTATACTGATGTAGGACCGCCAACGTTGATTAGGAAACTGGGTCAGCCTGTGACCACTTCACAGGTGAGTTGCCATGCCCTATGCATTAACAGTTTTTGGGGGCCGCATGTGGAGGACCAAGGGGGGCCGCATGTGGAGGACCAAGGGGGGCCGCCGAACAATGCCCAAAGGGCCACATGTGGCCCCAGGGCCGCAGGTTGGGCACCTAGGCCCTAAGCTAAAATGGGGCCTATTTTTTTTTTTTTTATATTATTTTTTTAAATTAAATGTAAATCCCACTTTTTTATTAGATGGGGGTGGCCAACTCAAAAATATGTGTTGAGCTGTACTGTAGCATCTGACTGTGGGATGAGGGCTCACAGTTTGCTTTCATGTTAAGTATGGGAGTTGGATCAAACATTGGAAGTGTTCGCCCGGTTGGCGGACTGCAAACATGTGAGAAACGAAGAACTGGCCCCTGGGAGAACTGTTTGGCCATCTCTGCACTATGCATGTGTGCTACCTGTATGGGACGGTGTACTAGAGACAGTGTGAATTCCTCTGTTGGGCATGCAAGCAGTGGTGGTTCACAACCCTTGTACACTGGCTTGGTTTTTGGGGCCCCCTTTTTGTTTTATGTTCACCCACTAAACCCTGTATTATAGTGACAGGTTTGTATTTACTGTGATGAAAATTTGATTTTTTTCTATATAGTAACATATCCCAGGCAAACCAGAGTAAGGGCTTGTTTTCACTGATGCGGTTTGCTGCGGTTGTATCCGCGCGGCTGCCGCCCCTCTGACCGCATCCATAGGCAAAGCATCAGCCAGGCTCCACTGGTGCGGCCGAGTGCGAATGTGGATGCGGTGCGGTTCTGAACGCTCGCTACAGCGTTTTCGTGCGAAAACCGCAACTGACCGCATCCCTTAACATGGGGGCTGCCCAGAGTCTGCATCCGACCGCACGGACATCCGCATGACAAACAGCTCGGGGTGCAGACGGGAGCAGCTGTAGCCGCGCAGATACAACCGCAGCAAACCGCAGCAAACCGCAGCAAACCACATCAGTGGAAACAAGCCCTAAGGTTAAATGTGATGAACCTGGACCATCTACAGTATATATTATAGTAAAACGGTATACAATTATAATAACCAGTGATCTACATTAAACATTCAAACCATCCGGTGTTCCTTGCAGCAGCATGATGACGTCATCACGCTGCTGTCAGATATTGGCGGAGACGGGGAGACAGCTCTGCTCTCCCCAGCTCAGCCGATGCTTCGCCTGAAGACCCGCAGTTTCCATGCAAAGCAACGGACATCAGCTGTATTAACGGTCATGTCTGATATGGCTGTTTTCGAGCGGGATTGATTGATCCCCCCTGAAAACAGGGATGGCTGCATATTATATGGGCCAGATAGATGGCCGTGAGCGCTCACGGGGCTCGAATCGGATATCGATCTGACCCTGCTTTATACTTCAATGTGATGTACATGACACAGTTAATTAGTGGCATATTATACAATTATATTGCAGTGTGCTGTAAACACACTGCCAGATTTCTAAACACACAGTACACTGACCAACATGCAATCAGATAAGAGGATAGATTTTCTTTTATGCAGAGTGATGTGTAAAGCCCCCCATACACCTTTAGATCACTCCATACAATTTCCTTTAGATCTACCAACAACTATGACCTCTCTGATAGACTGTATAGTAATTGGGAGGTTTAGAAGCTCCTCATATTACATGGTTTTGGCAGAACAAAAGTTGATATTACAGAAATTGTATATAGCACAATCAAGCCTTTTTAAAACAGAAGGTATTTACATGGCCCAATCCAGCACAAATCCGAAAACTTTAGGTGGAAGCCCTCGGTTTGGGACAGTGGGCGGAGCCATGCAAATTATTCCTTTTTGCCCCATCAGCCAAATGCACATCCAGAAACCGCTGGTGTACAGTGCAAATATAGCCTTTTTGGTACAGAGCCATTTATTCCAAACTGCATACAGTTGTTTCAGGCTTGTTGGCCATCATCAGTGCAGTGCATGGAAACCATGGCTCTATGATGTGGGGCTTGGAAGCCGAACAAAGAGACGTACCCGTGAAGGTTATGGTGAGAAGGGATGAAAGGAATCAAAAAGCCCTCAACTCGAGCTATGCACTATGCACTGCTCGAGTTGAGGGCTTTTTGATTCCTTTCATCCCTTTTCACCATAACCTTCACGGGTACTTCTCTTTGTACAGAAATTGTATAGTAAGATTGTAAGATGTATGGGGGCCTTTAATGTTTAAAAACAGTGTTAGTAATTTGATTATAGGGTTAATACATGTTATTTGTAAATACCTTAAGCTGGGCATAGACAGGACGATTTCCCTTCGACTGCCGAGCCGACCTAGCGGGCGTGATGACGTCATCACGCATGGCTGCTAGTGCAGAGAATAGGCCGCGCACCCTTTGTGTGCTGTCCCCATCTGAACTTATGGGATCCAATCTGAATTATCCATCATGTTGGACTACTGTGCGATCCGACATGATGGCAGATTTTTGGTCAATATGACCATTTGGCGCACCCGATTCCCTGCCGACCCAACCGCCGATGCGCGAATGAGCACGGCATCCGATCGGCTGTTGGATCGGGCAGAGATCATCCTGTCTATGCCCAGCTTTATACATACCCATTTAGCAACAGTTTTGTATCCAATCACCTGATTTTGAATTATCAGTTTATTATGTATCTTTTCACCTGATGCATTTAGCTACCCTAACCTTATATTTCACAGCTGTGGATATATAGATATATGTATTTGGATGATGGTGGACTTTGCCAGCAATGTTTGTGTTTCAGCACAGAATACGCAGCTAATCTATGGGGGGATCCAATATAATTAATCACATCCAGACACTCAAGCAAAAGAGGTCAGGAGAAAAGTCGGTGACACAGCTGTGCTGCATGTATTATTCATTGGGTGTGGGGGGCATGTTATTGGGACCAAATATTACTAGCTAATGTGCTTTATACTTTTATCATACCTGTCACTGCCCTTCTTACCCCTGTCATTCTGTCTCTGTATCACTCTGCCACTTCATCTCATTTATCTCCAGTACCTATATCTTAATTTTAAGTCAGTTGATCCAACCATCTGTAAAGATTACTGTACCTCCAATTAACCTGTCCATATGTCCCATGTAAAACAATACCTACAGTAGCACTGCTGTGGTGTCTCTAGGTATGTACCTAATGCTTCTCATCCTGAACCAATACTTATAACTCCTCTTCCAGCAGTGCCCCTCTACCACAATGGAGATGTATACCATCATCTTACTTTACTCTGGAGGCTTATATCTCTTTTCAGTCTACACCAGTGAATGATCTTCTCACGCCAACCCATGCATCTAAAATTTTATATTTTACTGAACCTGTACAATAAGTACAAAATATATAAAATATGTGATACTGATGAATTTAATATATCTCTATTCTGTACAGTTTGAGGATTTAAATCAAAATTCTCATTTTGAGTTCCTTCTTTGCTGTACTTTTTCAGTATTTCATCAAATGATCCCCTATGGCCACACTCATTTAGACTACTTGGGCATTCACCTCACTGCCATGAATTACCCGCCCATACTTCTAAACTATCAATCCACCTGGTTCATCTAAAGCAGTGGTGGGCAACTGAGTTGATGTGGAGGGCCACAAGTGCAGCCCTCTGGATCACTAAAGGGGCGCACATAACATCAATCCAGAACCCCCCCCCCTCCACATATCTCAGCAGGCGGTGGACCAGCTCCCGACAGGCCATCAAAAGCTGACAGCACCCCGGAAAGCTGGGTCAGCGTGTGACCACTACACAGGTTCACAGAGTTCTTATGCCCTATGCATTAATAGTTAGGTTTTGGGGGCCACATAAGAAGGACCAAGGGGGGGGCGCAGAACAAAGCCCAAAGGGCCGCAGGTTGGGCAACTAGGATCTAAAGTTTGTCCGGGATTCACTCAAAATGACCATCCAAACTATTCTATATCCAGGGGTGCACATAACTTTTTTAGTGAGCTCCTCAGATGAGTACCAGGAGAGGGTGTTTGGTACGTACCCCATATGTAGGCTGGTCTTCCTCATTGTCCTCTGCATCATCTTCCTGCATGGTAGGTTCTGCTGCAGATGGACCTCCCTGTTCCTGATTGTGCCTTCAATTAGTTGTCTCCATCCACAGGTCACCTGCTGGCTTTTAGTCAAATGTTACTCTCACAGTACAACACTTTGAACCCCTAGATCTCATACCTCAGTAGTACAACCCTGACATTTTCTGGGTTAGTAACTAACCCCTGAGACTACCTGCCGTCCAAATGTCAACCTTTCATAGTCATATTCCAGCTGTCATACAGTACTTTTCTCTTGTCAGATTTTACCCTTAGATGTGCCTACTCTGACTTTCATCCCCCAGATCTCCAACACCCAATCTTCTTTTTGAATTAGTAATTTACATTCCAAATTTCATCACAGGGTCTCTAAAGAACCTTGGTTGGCATTAGTGCATTAAACTAGAATGCAATTCAACTGATTGTATCCTGCTGGTGGCAAAAATAAATATAACTTACACCTGGAAGAAGTCATTTGTAAATTTTTCCAAGTTTCCACACCAACTGGGTGCATTTATTCTTAATGAGCAAATCAGTAGTACTTTAGTCTCCTTGTATAAGACATGCCCATGAATGCCGATCTCCCACTCACAATAGTAACAGATTTCTGACACTATCTAGCATTTTCCTTTCTGGCATTTTTACCTTATATCCCATGTGCTCCCAGCAGTTCCCCTCACAATTTTCCCTCACTATATCCCACCTCTTTTTCCTTTTTACCTTTGCTGCTACTTTATCTTTTGACTTGAAATTATCTTTGTGAATTCATTTTCCTGCTGGTAAAATCTTATGTTTTGCATTTTTTGAATTTAAAAAGATGCAAATAAGTAGAATTTCCGTAGAGAGAGGGGGTTTGTTTAGTTTGGTTTTGTTTTAGGATCACTTTATGAATGATTTTAAGGCCCCCATACACTGGTCCGTTTCCCATCGGATTCCGGGACGATCGATTCCGGGCGCGTGCACGCGAAGTGATCGTCCCGGAATCGCATGAAGCCCACCTTGTCCGATCGATCATGTCCGATTGATCGGGGGCACAGAATCGGATTGGACAGAGAACCAACATGTTGGTCTTTCTGATCCGATTCTGCACACATCAGGGGGAGTTGCCATTTGTTAAGTTAGCGATCGGACACGGAATCATCCAGGAATCCGTGGGCCAAGGTGGTATGTAGCGATCGGACAGACTTAATTGGCCGATCGATCGGACCTCCGATTCCCGCTGACATCGCCGGAATCGATCGGATAGGTGATCGATCGGCCATGGAATCCGACAATGTATGGCTAGCTTAAGTCTGCTTAGAAGTCTGATAGCTTCTATATTGCACAGCCACTAGTCTATTTTGGCTGCCCATTTCTGTCTTGCTATGTAAACCTGTATGTGTACTATTTTGTACGTTTATGCATATTTGATGTGCCTTATGATGCTATCTTGTCATTTTTGTACTGGTTGTATATTCTTATACTGGTTTATAAAAAAAAAACAACTCAAGAAAACATTATATTATTTGTTTATTCTGACTCATCATTCTGAAAATTGCTGTTTGTAATTTTTTTTGTGAAAATTTTAAATAAAAATACAGTTGAAAAGAAAATATTGAACCAGTTTAATAGATAAAAATTAAAAATGGAAAACAAATGACCTCCTAGAGGAAGATTGAGCAGGTAACCCTTGCAATGTCAAGGGGATAGTATAAGGGAATTGTTTTTCCTAGAAGTTGAGCATTGAGTAAAAACAACTAAATGAAGAGACATAGCTATATATATATATATATATATATATATATACACTGTATATAGTCCCAAGCAGGTGTGGCCAACAATTCCCACTACAGGTACAATGGACACAAGATGATGCTTAGGAAAGGCCACAAGGGTTCTGATCATCACTGTCACCATATGGTATAAAAACACTTTATTAGGCACAACTGTCCAACTGCTCGTTGACACAAATTACTGATCAGATGGTGGCAACTCAATGCATTAAGGCATGTTGACATGGTCAAGACGAACTGCTGCATCAGAATGGGGAAGAAAGGTGATTTAAGTGACTTTGAACGTGGCAACGTTGTCAGTGCCAGTCGGTCTGAGTATTTCAGAAACTTCTTATCTTCTGGGATTGTCACGTACAACCATCTCTAGGGTTTACTGAGAAAAAGCTAGAAAAAGGAAAAACATCCAGTCAGCGGCAGTTCTGTGGGTGCAAATGCCTTGTTAATGCCAGAGAGTGTCAGAGGAGAATGGCCAGAGTGGTTCGAGCTAATAGAAAGGCAACAGTAACTCAATTAACCGCTTGTTATAACCATGGTATGCAGTAGAGCATCTCTGAACGCACAACACGTCGAACCTTAGATGGGCTAGAGCAGCAGAAGACCGGGTACCACTCCTGTCAGCTAAGAACAGGAAACCGAGGCTCACCGAAATTGGACAAAAGAGGATTGGAAAAATGTTGCCTGGTCTGATGAGTCTCGATTTCTGCTGCAACATTCAGATGGTAGGGTCAAAATTTGGCATCAACACATAAAAGCATAGATCCATCCTGCCTTGTATCAACGGTTCAGGCTGGTGGTGTAATGGTGTGGGCACACTTTTGGGCCCCTTAGTAGTTATTGATCATCGTTGCAATGCCACAGCCTACCTGAGTATTGTTGCTGGCCATGTCCATTCCTTTATGACCACAGTGTACCCATCTTCTGCTGGCTACTTCCAGCAGGATAATGCACCATGTCATAAAGCCCAAATCATCTTAGAACTTTCTTCAAGAGTTTATTGAACATGACAATGAGTTCACTGTCAAATGGCCTCCACAGACACCAGATCTCCATCCAATAGAGTACCTTTGGGAGATTTGCATCATGGATGTGCAGCCGACAAATCGGCTTCAACTGCGTGATGCTATCATGTCACTATGGACCAATGTCTCTGAGGAATGTTTCCAGGACCTTGTTGAATCTATGCCATGAAGCATGAAGGCAGTTCTGAAGGCAAAAGGGGGTCCAACCCGGTACTAGCAAGGCGTGCCTAATAAAGTGGCTTTTGAGTATATATATATATATATATATATATATATATATATATACATAGACCAAAATACATTTCTTGTTGATGAATACTGTGGTCACCACATACAGACGGAGTGGGAGGAGTATGTCTTAAACTTACCATCATCTAGACAAGTGGTTCTTAAACTGTGGGTTGAGACTATTTCACAGGGGTCGGGTACTGAAAGCATCAGACAAGCAGCAGCACTAATGCCCACAAGCACAAGAAATATCTGCCCGCCTCTGTCAACGCCGGCGTCATCAATGACGCTGTCAAAGTGGGCTGGGACACCGACGCCCCTCCATTAATGGAGGTCTATGCCGCGGCTCCCCCCCGGAACCCCAGAAATGCTGTGTTTTGTCTTTTTTAACCCCAATCATCGCCTCATACTGGACTACAAAAGGAAAGAATAAGTTATTAAGATATGAAGAATATGGCTTCTATGTAAAAATGTGTTTACACTGCAACCAATCACAGGTTAGATTGCAATGTTTTTTTTATTGGCTTATCGGGGATATTGTAGTTCATTGAATTAAGGTCATTACTTCTTTCCTTTGCAATCAACAATTACTGAATCAACATCATCGTTTTAAGTCTTGTTGAATTAACGCAACCAGTTTAAGCCTAATCAGGCATTGCAAAGAAGGAGAGAGTGGCTGGTGACCCAGATTCATACAATTGTGTGTTTGTAAAGAAATCTTTGTAAAAGTACGTTCATTACTCAGAGCCTTTAATGTCCCTAACCATAAGAGGTCTGCAGTGACATGTACTTCAATATAATTCCACGCCAAGTTTTATAGAAAAAACCATCACATGGATCATGAGCAGTGGTTCGAACTACCATTTCACAGGGGTCGCCGTGTTACTGAAAGCATCAGAGCTGCTGCTACCAAGCAGAGTGGGAATTTAGGAGGAAGAGTAACACCCCCTCCCTAACTTACCTGATCATGGCGGAAGTGATTTTCACTTCCAGTACTTGAAAGGCAGAAGGGCTCGCATAAAAAATTATTATTTAGTTTCCATTAAAGCGATCACGTGCGTGCGCGATTTTGAATGTAGGGAACGATTTTGAAGCTACGCTACTGTTCTCGTCCATCAACATGAATGGACGTGGTCAAAAATAGTGTCCCCAGTGAATAGGGTATTCAGTCAAAAAGGTCGGATCGCTTGCAAAATTGCGGCCGATCCCACGAATAATCACGTGCAAACACGAACGTGGACGCAGCAGCATGATTAAAAAAGCGTCCATCCATGGGCGATCGCTCTACTGCAAATAAGCCCTTAACCTTTCTTGCAGGTTAGATATCTTAGAGACTAGTAACATGCTTTTATTTCAAGCTGTTGGTGTTAGGTCACTCAGTTGTTTCTGCAATTGAAAGCAGGGTAAAATAGACACACAACTGCCTAGCTTATAGCTAGCATTATAGATAACCTGTCACAATTCAAAATATTCATTATATATACAGTGGATATAAAAAGTCAGGTTCCTATGCTGATAAAAAAAAAAGATAAATAATTTCAGAACGTTTTCCACCTTTAATGTGACCTATAAACAGTACCACTCAAATGAAAAACAAACTGAAAAAATATAAAAATAAATGTTTATGCAAATGGTGCATAAGAGTGCACACCCTTCAACTAATACTTTGCTGAAGCGCCTTTTGATGCAATTACAGCACTCAGTCTTTTGGGGTATAAGTTTATCAGCATGGCACATTTTGGGTATGAGTCTATCAGCATGGCACATTTTGGGTATGAGTCTATCAGCATGGCACATTTTGGGTATGAGTCTATCAGCATGGCACATTTTGGGTATGAGTCTATCAGCATGGCACATTTTGGGTATGAGTCTATCAGCATGGCACATTTTGGGTATGAGTCTATCAGCATGGCACATTGTGACTTGGCAAGATTTGCACTTCTTTTCAGAAACACGCCAAATCTGTCAGATTGCGAGGGCATCTCCTGTGCACAGCCCTCTTCAGATCACCCGACAGATTTTCAATCGGATTCAGGTCTGGGCTCTGGCTGGGCCATTCCAAAACATTTTAACCTTCTTCTGGTGAAGCCATTTCTTTGTTGATTTGGATGTATGCTGAAAAATTAGAAGAAAGGTTTTGTGCAAATATTGACTGGTATTTGGAACTGTTCATAATTACCTCTATCTGAACTAAAGCCCCAGGTGAAGAAAAACTGTCCCAAAACATGATGCTGCCACCACCATGCTTCACTGTGGTTATGGTGGTCTTTTGGTAATGTGCAGTTTTTTATAGTATAGTGGCAAGACAAAAGCCCTTATTAACTAAGAAAAATGTCTAGCCAGGCTACATTTTGCACAAACACATCTAAAGTCTCCCAAAAGCATGTGGGAAAATGTGTTATGTTCTGATGAAACCAAGGTTGAACTTTTTGGCCATAATTCAAAAGATTTGGTTGGTGCAAAAACAATACTGCACATCACGAAAAGAACAACATATCCACAGTGAAGCTTGTTGGGGGCAGCATCATGCTTTGGGGCTGCTTTTCTTCAGCTGGAACTGGGTTGTTAGTTAAGATAGAGGGAATTATGAACAGTTCTAAATCAATCCAGTCAATATTGGCACAAAACCTTCAGGCGTCTACTAGAAAACTGAACATGCCATTTCAGCATAACAACGACCCAAAGCATACATCCAAATCAACAGGAATGGCTTTACCAGAAGAAGATTACAGTTTTGGAATGGCCCAGCCAGAGCCCAGACTTAAATCAGATTGAAAATCTGTGGGGTGATCTGAGAGGGCTGTGCACAGGAGATTCCCACATAAGCTGACAGATGTGGAGTGTTTCTGCAAAGAAGAGTGGGCAAATCTTGTCAAGTCAAAATGTGCCATGCTGATAGACTCATACCCAAAAAGTGATGTAATAACATCAAAAGGTACTGCAACAAAGTATTAGTTTAAGGGTGTGCACTCATATGCAACCATATTATTCTATTTATATATGTTTTAGAATAATATGATTGCACAAGAGTGCACACCCTTAAACGAATACTTTGTTGCAGCACCTTTTGATGTTATTACAGCACTTTTTGGGTATGAGTCTATCAGCATGGCACATTATGACTTGGCGAGATTTGCCCACTCTTCTTTCAGGAGCTCAGCAGATTTCAGTATGGTATTATGATAGGATGCCACCTGGATCACAGCCTTACATCACCAAGTGCAATGGAAATCACCAGATGCTGTGGTGTAGAGCAAACCCCACTGGAATCTATAGTAGTGGAGACATGTCCTACAAAATTACAAATAATACTTCTTTGTCTGGACATCTGATGAAGGTGTCTTGTTTAGCAAATGACAGGGGAACAGTACTTTCAAGTGTAAAATTTGGCTTCTTGGTCCAATAATAGAAATCCTAAATGCTTCAGAATACCTTCAGACATTTTGGAAAATTTCCTGCTTCAAACTTTATGGGAACAACCCCATCATGCCTGTATACAAAGCAAGGTCCGTGAAGAATTGGATGAGCAGGTTTGGTGTGGAGAAACATGGATGGTCTGTAAAAAGAACAAAAAAAACACAAAAAAACAACTCCTGTAAGAGATACAATGGAGGTGAATACACATAATGCAATATATACAGTACACAATACTGGCATATGATTAGGGATTACAGAGGCCATACAAAGTTATTTTTATTATTTATTGATCTGCACTTCTTTATTAATTCAAATTTTCCAAAACACAAAACCCCTCCGACACCCCTGGAGGTCTTCTCCTCTCTGACGTGTTTCTCTCCGACTCTGGGTCTTACTCATAGCGATAACAAGGCATCCATTAGGCCTACACTTGTACTGTATCTCTCAAGTGACTATTGTTGGTATGTCTAGGTATGTTAATCCTTCAAATAAATTGCTTTATGAAAAAACAAAATTATTCCATTCTGTGTGAAAATTTTTCAACTCTACATTTGAAATTAGGGTCCTTCAAATTTGTTGTCTAATCAGATATATTGCGTAGTATCATTAGCTTAAAATAATAATTGAGAAATAAAGGAACGACAGCAAAACATCAAATATTTGCATTTGTTAAAATCAGAAGAAAACCCATAGAAATATAGTATAGACGTGCCTCCTCCTAGCAATCACAAGATGCAATCTAAATATATCTCTGTTACGAGGAGGGAATCTCCTCTTGGAATAACCAATACCAGAAATCAGATTACATATCCATTATGTCTTCATCTTACTGTGTCAATGGCCCATCCTGTATTGTTCATTATGCACACTTACAGGAAACACATTGACAGGCATACTTTATAGATACTGTACAAGGGAAGATCATTAAACAATGTTTGCTACAGTGAAGAATAGTATAATCTTTTATGTGGATGTTGAATGGAGGATGGCACTTTACTGTTTTTACATACACCCCACTGAAGCAATGTGAAGGATCACCTACAACAAAGTATCTACCAGTGGGCAACTGTTGTTAGTACCTATACATAGCTTATATGACCTAAAGCACTGATGGAAAACCCTTTAGAGACAGAGTGCCTAAACTGGAACCCAAAACCCACATGGTATGGCTATTTAACCTGAATCATACACAAATATATGACAGTTGTTTGTGTACAGTTTTATGAAACAATTTGACCTAATTTAATTCCTTTTTGTACCGCAATTCTGCTAACCTCTGGCCTCTTTAGCCACTTTCTGCTCTCAAGAAGCCATATGCAATCTTCATTAGAATCCTTGTGTGACACCAGAGGAGACTAGAGACAGGGACAAAGTGTTGTCACCCTTTTTAACATTAAACAAGAATGGAGTACATGGGAGGACAACATGAAATAAGCCATTGCTGTCCAAAAAAAACCATTGCAGCACGTTTGAAGTAGTGAAAGAAGTGCAAAAGAGCAACTGGATGTTCCACAGCACTGGCAAAATATTCTGTGGACAGATGAAACCACAATTGAGTTGTTTGGAAAAAACACGCAACACTATGTGTGAAAAAAGGCACAGCACACCAACATCAGAACCTCATCCCCACTGTAAAACATGGTGGAGGTAGCATTATAGTTTGGAGCTACTTTGCTGCGGGACAGATTGTTGTCATTGATGGAAAAATTTATTCCAGGGTTTATCAGGACATTTTGTGGAAATCGCAAGACCAACTGTCCACCAACTGAAGCTCCGCAGAGGATGGGTGATGCAACAGGACAATGACCCACAGCATACAAGTCATTCAACAATAGAATGGCTTTAACAGAACTAAGTGCACAGACCTCAACCCGATTGAAATGCTGTGGAATGACCATAAGAGAGCGATTCACACTAGACATCCCAAGAATATTGCTATACTGAAACAGTTTTGTGAAGAGGAGTGGTCCAAAATGACTCCAGATCCTTGTGCAGGTCAAATCTGCAACTACAGGAAACGTTTGTTGAAATTATTGCTGACAAAAGAGGGTCAACCAGTTAAGTCCGAAGGTTTACATACTTTTTCCACCCTGCACTGTGAATGTTTTCATGTTATGTTCAATAAAAACAAGAAAACATATAATGTTTGTGTAGGATTATTTTAAGCAGACTGTGTTTTTCTATTAGTGTGACTCAGATGAAGATCAGAGCACATTTGATGACCAATTCATGCAAAACTCCATGTAATTCCAAAGGGTTCACATACAGTACTTTTTCTTGCAACTGTATGTGTAAATCTCAAATTTTTTTCAATGAAAAAAGTTGCATTTGTTGGAGTTGTCTTCACCCTTGATTACTTACCCTTATGAGAATTTTCATTGAAAATGGTTTCATGTCAAGTTTGTTATGTTGCAGTCTTATGCTAGAAGTGTTTAATTTCTACACATAGTACCCCAAAGCCTAAAAATGAAAATAGAATAGTAGACAATTCTTTGCATAGGTAAGGATTCAATGCAACTATGCTTAGAATTAATGTAATGTGTCCCCATTTCTTTTGATTTTTTTTCACACCTTGATTGAAGTCCACCTATAGTTAATGAAATGGCCCACAATGGAGCTGTTTTGTTGGTCACCCTCTGTTAGGTATACCTTCTAATCTCGATATCTTGTTTTAATACTCTTAATACTCTTAATTATCTTCCCCTTGGCCAAATATCCATGAACAGAGGTCTCATTTAAAACACTTGTGGTTGAGAAGAATGGCCCTTTCCAAAATGCATATACTCCCTAGATTTCTTTATTTTTTTAGACTCTCACAATCAATCTCAATAAACAGTAAAGCTAGCCATACACGTGTCGGATTCCATGTCCGCTCGATCACCCATCCGATCGATTCCGGCGATCTCAGCGGGACTCGGAGCTCCGATCGAGCGGCCAATTAAGTGATCCGATCGCTGCATACCACCTTGTCCAGCTGATTCCGGGACGGATCCGTGTCCGATTGTCCACCTCACAAATGGCAACTCCCCCTGATTTGTGCAGAATCCATCTGATGGAACCAACATGTTGGTTCTCTGTCGGATCCGATTCTGAGCCCCGGAACGGACGGACCTGATCGATCGGACAAGGTGGGCTGCACGCGATTCCGGCACGATCGTTTGGCGTGCACGCGCCCGGAATCGATCGGACCGGAATCAGACAGGAATCTGACCCGTGTATGGGGGCCTTTAGGTGTCCATACACAGCCGATACCCATGCAATCGATGAACATCAACACTCGAGCTTTGACGATTGTACAGAGATTTAGAGAGAGCACTTCTGCACAATAAATCCTGTTTGATGGGACCCTCCGTCTGGGCAAAAACGGCCTGCATGGCAGATATATCCAAGGCGCAAACCACTGTTAAGCAAAAAGAACTTTTGGAACTTTTTGGAAGGTGCGTGTCCCGTTACATCTGGCGTAAGAGTAACACAGCATTTCAG
>CM070037.1:76642206-76655290 GCA_036250615.1 Ptychadena robeensis
CAACAGAAACATCTACACCACTTGAGGGGTTCACATACTTTCAAGCAGCACTGTAGGTTAGGTGTTCTGGCTTGCTCATTTGTGATTTTGACCTGCCATAGGATGCCATAGAGGCAGGCACTTTGGGTTTACAGGCCCTAAAGAACCAAATTCTGGAGAATGTACAAGCACTCACATAAAGAGCAATGAAATCTTCATTGATACATTACTGATGGTTTGCTCTTCTCCCTAGGAGTGGATATTTATACAAACTAGGGCTATAGGAAATAGACTGCTCAAAAAAATAAAATAAAGGGAACACAAAAATAAGACATCTTAGATCTGAATGAATGAAATGTTCTTATTAAATGCTAAAACATCAATTGAAACATATTTGGATCAGGTATGTACCAGTTACCTTTTTTTGCAGCTCTAATCAGCAGTTCAAAAATATGTTTCAGGTTCCTGCTTGCGTTGAGCAGCTTATTTTTCTCAAACACGTATTTGACCCAGATTAGGTGAATTAGTGGTAAAACAATGTTATGCACAGATCATTCTGAATTTGCCTATTTACCAACCTAATAAACAGGTTCTATAATCTGTGTTGTGGGGAATTGGGGGATTACCCATTTTGTCCTAGAGAGTAGACCTCTCCTCACCTCTTAAATAATATTCCCGTAACATAGAAAACTCATGAAAAGAGGTGTTATAGGCATATTATATTTTATAAAATCATACTAGGTCAGGAAATCCTGTACTACAACCCCTGATCCCATTGCCCCTTCCAAAATGGGAATCATTATGCATATGCATTGGGATATAAAGGCAAACCTCCAGAACTTCAACACACTAGATTTCTGATAGATCACTGTGATTGAAGTGTATTTAAAGAAACAAAACACATGGAAACGATCGTGCACTAGAGTGGTATTGCATATATTTTGCCCTGATAGACAAGCAGTAACACCTAGGCTTTATTTCACCACCTCAAGGGACTTAAGTCCACCATAAACCTTACAATCTTATCATACAATTTATGTACCATTAACTTTGGTTCTACCAAAACCATGTAGCATGAGACCTTTCTTAAGCTAGCCACACACGGTTAGATTTTGGTTCAATTGATGTGCTAATTAGATTAATTTTTTTTAATCGATTGAACAAAATCCGAGAAATGCCCACATGGTACGATCGACGATAATTGTTCGATGAGGCAGAAAAATTATCGATTTTGATCGGACATGTTGGAAAATCATCGCGATTGCGCGCAAAATCGTTTATAATCGTCAATGTTGTGGTGTTTCTCCTGGATCGATTAGATAGATTAGATATACATAACATAGACCACTTCAATCTGGAAATTCAAACGTTTCAATACCAAAATCGAAGATTTTAGAGAATATTTGGAACTCGAAATCTCACCACAATCGCGCAAACTCAATGTGGGGTGTATGTTGATGCGCTTAAGATCGATTTTCGATAGACGATGAATTCCTCGATCTACAGTGGAGGAAATAATTATTTGACCCCTCACTGATTTTGTAAGTTTGTCCAATGGACAAAGAAAGAAAAGTCTCAGAACAGTATCATTTCAATGGTAGGTTTTTGTACGTGGCAGATAGCACCTCAAAAGAAAAAAAAAAAAAACTTTAAATAAATTGTGCACCTGATTTGCATTCATTGAGTGAATAAGTATTGTGAACCCCTACCAACCATTAAGAGTTCTGGCTCCACAGAGTGGGTAACACTTCTACTCAATTGGTCACCTCATAAGGACACCTGGTCTTTACGTCCACCTGTATACAAGAAGCACCTGTCACAGAATCAATCAATCAAGCAGCACTCCAACTCTCCAACATGGGAAGACCAAAGAGCTGTTCAAGGATGTCAGAGACAAATGTAGACTTGCACAAGGCTGGATGGGCTACAAAACCATTAGCAAGAAGCTGGGAGAGAAACCGGTGCCACTGTTGGGCGATTGTTCGAAAATGGAAGGAGCACAAAATGACCTCAATCTACCTCGCTTGGGGCTCCACGCAAGATCTCACCTCGTGGGGTGTCCAATGGTTCTGAGAAAGGTGAAAAGCATCCTAGAACTACACGGGAGGGTAGTTAATTGACGTCAAATTAGCGGGACCAGCAGCCACAGAGACAACCATTGAAAAACACTTACACCGCAAGGATTAAAATCCGCAGGGCTCGCAAGGTCCCCCTGCTCAGGAAGCACAGTGCGGCCCGTCTGAAGTTTGCCCAATGAACACCCTGAATGATTCAGGAGAGTGACTGGGAGAAGGTGGCTGGTCGGTCTGATGAGACCAAAATAGAGCCTTTGGCATTATCTCAACTTGCTGTGTGGGAGGAAGAAAAATGCTGCCTCATGACCCCAAACACATCCCCCGTCAAGCTGGGGGGTGGCAAACATTTTTGCGTTGGGCGTGTTTTTCTGCTAAGGGCACAGGCACAACTAATCGCATTAACGGGAAGTGTATGGAGGCGCCAGTATCGTTGAAATCCTGAGCGAACAACCTCACTTCCCTCTGCCCATGCGAAACTGTAAATGGGTCTGTGATGGGTTGTTCCAGCACGTACATGACCCAAAAACATACATGCAAGGGCAACAGACAAAGGAGCTGGCTCAAGAAGAAGACACTTAAGGTCAGGAGTGGCCTAGTCATGTCTAGTTAAGTCTCTGGACCTATCTCAATAGAAAACCTATGGAGGGAGCTCAAGCTCAGAGTTGCACAGAGACAGCCTCGAAACCTTAGGGATTTAGAGATGATCTGCAAAGGGAGTGGACCAACTTCCTCCTAAAATGTGCGCAAACTTGGTCATCAATTACAAGAACGTTTGCCTCTGTGCTTGCAAAACAGGGGTTTTTCCACCAAGTATTAAGTTCTTTTTTTGTTAGAGGGTTTCAAAAACTTATTCATCTGCACTCAATGACACATGCGTGATCAGTTGCTCTATCTTTTATTTAAAGGAATTTTTTCGATTTTCCTTTTGATGTGCTATCTGCCACTGTTACAATAAATCTACATTTGAAATGATAAGCCTTCCAATCACTATGCATTCTATCAGGGGGGACCTGGCACTACATAGTTGTTGATGATCTAAAGCAGTGGTGGGCAACTGAGTTGATATGTAGGGCCACAAGTGCGGCCCTCGGCTACACTAAAGGGCCGCACACAACATCAATCCAAACCCTCCCCCTGTCGACATATCTCAGCAGGTGGTGGACCAGATCCCGTTAGGCAGTCAAAACCCAACAGCACCCACCCCCCTCCTGCCCCTGGGTGCAGCGCTCATATGTAGATTTGGTTTCCCTGATCAACATTGCTAATTTTACTTATGTAGGAGCACCAAAGTTGATTAGGAAAGCTGGGTCAGCTGCTATGCCCTATGCATTAACAGTTCGGTTTTGGGGGACGCATGTGGAGGACCAAGAGCAGCCGCCAAACAATGGCTAAAGGGCCGCATGCGGCCCCCGGGCCTCAGGTTGGGCACCTAGGATCTAAAGGAAAGTGATGTAAAGGTATGGAAGGCTTTACCCGAAACGTATTATTTACAATAAAAATATTTTTTTGGGCTTGGTTAAAAGTTTATAGCCTTGTTTTTTTATATATATAGCCAAAACATTTTTGCTGTTTTGGAAATGCCCAAAACCCATGACACTTTCTTTCATGGACATGATTCAGAATGGTAAATGAATTACTTCCAAAGCTAGGGAAATTCTCTTTCTCTGTCTATGACTCTATGACAGTTCTCCCAGGTATAGATGTCTCCATTAGAAGACCCCCTCTATTCCTGTTTTAGTAACTAAATGTCTAAGGACAAACAGAGAGGGAGACTCCCCCCAGCTGGTATACACAGAAAGCAAAAAGAAAAACTGATAAGGAAACGTATCCTTCCTCAATAATACAGAGCAATAAAACATTTTACTTTGTTATTATGGAAAAAAAAGAATTACTATTGAATCTCTAGATATTAAGAATGGCTGAACAATATTTAACAACAAAACAAAACAAAACTTAAACCATCTCTTCATATCACTTGCAATGCACATTTCATCATATGCATAGAGCTTTAACAATGCTACCATACCGGATTGGATGCTTATTCTGTTTGTTATATGAATGTAAAAATGTACCATGGAAGCTGTTTGCCCACATGTTTGTATCTTTTGAGCTGGCCATACACCTTTAGATCTCTCTGTCAGATATATTATAGATCTACCAACAACTATGTAGTATAGGGTCCTCTGCGATTGAACACAGGTAGACTTGATGGTTTAGAAAGTCTCTCATATTACATGGGGAGATCTAAAAGCAAATCTGACAGAGAAATCTAAAGGTGTATGGGGACCCTAAACATTTGTTCCAAAATAAAATATTGAAACAGAAAAAACTTAAATCATACCACGTACAGAGCATATTTGAATTTCCCCTGTGCTGTTGTCTATAACTACTGTATGTGTTATTTTTTTTGGTTCATATTTAACTCAGAATGTTGTGTAGAGTGCACAGAGGGTTTGGGAATGAGGACCTGCACACTGACTGGAGTGTTGCATTAGGTATTCTTGATGGCATTCATGGTTGCTGTGAAGCCTTTTCACGTAGTTGGAGATTCCAGGCTGACAAGCAGTGTGGCTTGGTGTTCCTACTCTCATTAGCATAGCAGAAGGAGGAAGGCTCATCTGGAGAATCGTCAGGTACCCAAGTCTCTGTAAATTCCTATGTAAATACTAGCCTGAGTCACAGATGGGTTATTACAGGACACTGATGAGCGTAAATTGTTCTGTTTATCCCTGAGAATAAATAGGCATCATATAGGTCCCTATATAACAGTAACGAGAGTGCTGGATGACAGCAGCCCTTTACATTGTTCCTATATGTTTCTTTTATAGGACCAAGCACTGCCTACATGTTGTAATCAATGTGCAGTGAATGTGGAGGTCCTCCTCCTGTCCCCCAGGTCCATTGTGTGTACATTGTATGCTGCAAGTCCTTCTTGTGTCCCCCCCAAGGCAATGTTACAGGCACAAATGACAGAACAATGCTACTTCCATCCTTGCCATCATCCTCCCTCCTCCCTCTCCAGCCAGTAAACATCCTCCTGTGTATCTCCTGTGATCACTCTCACTGCACCACTGGGATGCTGTGACAGTCAGCCTGGCTTGCCTTTCTCCCCCTACCTGCTTGGCTAAGATGGTACAGTCTGCAGAGAGGCTCCTGTAATGTATCCAGCTTTATCAATGTGCTCCAGATGCTGGAGAGCGATGACTCTGCTCCTGTGTCATTGAAGTCATTTTGGATTTGAGATGATATCTTAGCCAAGTAAGTAGCTCCATCCCTAGCATGCATAGAGGAGAGGTGGGATCCTGTGCACACCTCCCCTTCCCTCTCCCTCTCTCTCTCTGTCTCCCTCTCTCTCTCACTCTTCCCCTTCCATCCTGTGCTCAGTGTATACAGTCTCTGCTGTAGGTGACTCACCCCTATAGGCAGTCATTAGGCCTGGGCCCCTCCAGGTAACACTGGATTGTATGCTTTATTGATGAAGAGTATGGATTAACTTCACCCTGATGCTGCACCCTGAGCCCAGTCCAGCTGGAGCACCTTTGGCTGTAGTAAGGTTGTGTGATACCCTGAAGACAGAAGGCTGTGATTGATTGTCATCCTGCATAGTGCCGCATACAGGAGAGCTCTGATGTAAGTAGCACAGGATGCTGAGCAGATCATATGTCTTCCTATATGTAAAGGTTCCGCTATACATTCCAGGAGAAGGTGAGCACATTTCTGTCTTTATCCATCCTGGAATATTCCAGCCATTCCTGTGCACCTTTCCTTCTTTTACAGAGAAGGTCAAATGCAGGACTCTGCAGCTGTCATTAACTCTTAGCAATAGATGTGGGCTAATCCCATGGATTATTACATGGTGAATATACCAGATAGCGATGCCAGGAACCTCATGGTGGTCCTTAGCACATTTTTTTAATTGTACTGTTTTCTGCATGGATATGGCATGGCTTCGCAGCACAGAGCTGGGATACATATCCCATTCCTACAGGTCATACAGGCCACCTTCTTATATAATATAAGCATGTGTGTGTGTCTATATATTCATTATTTTTTACCTTTCTTGAATCAAGCAAGTTACACAATGTCAGGATTTCAGGGGTTTATCCTGCATCTACAAGAAGAAGTTGTTGTGTTCAGAGCTCCTGCAGTGTTCGCTTCTCTGCGGCAAATTGCCATTTCCATAGTTGGGATTGAAGCTGCCCAAGGTGACATTGTGCAGAAATGGGGCATCGCTGTTCCATCAGAGGCTTGGGACTTTGGTGAAAGAGCATTCATCCTGGAAAACGCAGACTGACGTCTTTCTAGTTGTATTAGAGATTCAATTCACAGGTGAAAATGAAGCACTGTGTTTTATTCCAGCTGTTGCAGCCCTGTGACATGTGTAAGTGTATAGACAAGTCTTCCTGCAGAGGATTTTACAATATATAATGTGTCTCTTACCCAACAGAGTAGCAGAGAAGGTCATTCCTACTGTATAAAGCACAAGGTCAACACAAGGTACAAACAGGTTCTCCTGAGATCAGCTTTTTTCTGAATGCTATATTATTTTTCTCAATACAGCTGGTCATGGTGGAAGGAAGATTTTTCATTATTTACCCCAAAAATATGATATATGAATTTTTCTAGCCTACTTTTAGTAACCTTCAAGCAGCCATCTAATACATAATTCAAAAAACCTACCTGCATGCCTTGATTTTAGGTGTATTTGTTTGCTCGTTGGTAAGGATTTTGGTGGTCGTATGTGTGTGGATGGTAGGATTTCCTGGTTTTCAGTACGGTTATGTTGCATCACTCATTTAGAGCTTGATTAAATGCTCCTTTGAACAGCCTGTTTGCGTGTATGTGGTTATTATAATGTGTAGTGAGTTCTATGGTAACCACAGGCAGCTGCCAAATAACCCAGCAATGCCCCCATGGTTTTCAGGAGCGTTCGCTGCTGGACATTCCCAATACGGGGTCTGGTGACCCCCCCCCCTTCTTCCTGAGTCTCTGCGGCAAAGTGGAACCAGTATTGAGCTCAGTATGATGTATTACAGAGGTTGCTCCTCACACATCTGTAGGGCAACATGTCTGACTTCTGCAACACATAGATACAGCCAGAAAAGGGATTTCATTCCAGATCCCTTCCTCTACATTATTAACCTGCATCTCACTCCGCAGTGAGCAATATCAGCGACATCTGGGTAGGACATGTCTTGCCTGAATTTTACACTTGATGGTCATTCAACTCATTCTTTTCATAAACAAACATGAATATTTCACTATGTGATTGCAAGGCATTAAAAATTCAAGATATGTGCAATACAAAACCAACTAACCCCCAAATTCAAAAACTTAACATTTCCAAGAACAGACTTGTAAAATGTCAGCTAAAAATGCATAAAATAATACAGACTGTACAGACTGTAAATGTGCAAAACTAGACTTGTTAGCATACAGAGCTCAAGAGGTTATAAATTAAACAGATTAATTAGTAAATGGACCATAGGAACTAAAATAGTGGTGTACGGGTGAATGACATATGACTGTAATGATTATCCTGAATTATCCAAATGATTCAGCACTTGTTCATCGACATCTGATTCTCAGAGGGTTTACTTTACCCTACCATTCCCACTTTACCTAAATAAAGCTTTTTTTGCACGTGAACAATTGGATTCTTCTCTAAACCCAAAATATTTACTGAAAAGTAAACTGGAATATTTTTAGACAGTATGTGTGTCTCAGGTACCCTAGTGTTCACATGTAATGTGTGGTCTAGTGGCTAACATACATGTTTCATTTCTGTATAAAGATAGAAATGAAGTCTATAAGAAACAATGATATACAGTATATCATTATGTGGATTTGTTGATTTTTTCTACTATTGCGTAAATGTGAATGATGATTATAGCGGTAGATTATGTAAAGAGTGCTACCGGCATTTTACATAGGCTTTGCCAAATGCAAGCTTCTTCTAGGTGAACTGCAATAGTAAAAATGGTTATAGGCAAATCTCGCTCAACTATACAATTGTAACCAGCTGGGATAGGTTGGTGCAATTGGTAACATTCCTGTATATTCTTCTTTGTGAAAGCTTTTGGGAACTGAAAGCAATACTCATGCATAAAGCTTCGACTGTTAGAGATCATATATGGGAAACACACCCCTGGAACACCACATAGCGTCATCTATTCAGTGATACCATTCAATCACTAAGGCAATGCATCATGTAGATCAATGTTATAATGGGAGGTTATGGAGATGTTCTAGGCATTTGGCTTTTTTTCTGATTTTCTTTGCACATGGCTGTATTTTAATGTTTCATGTACAGTACATGGCTCTTATTCTGATGTCCCATGCACATTGGTCTAATTCAGATGATTCATGTTAATGGCTCTTATTTTGATGTTACATTTACATTGGTCTAACTCTGATGTTCCACATACATGCTTTTTATTCTTATGTCCCATGCATTTTGATCTAATTTTATGTTCCATGTAAATGGCTCTTATACTTATGTTACATGCACATTGGTCTCATACTAATGTTCTACGTACATGGCCCTTGTTCTGATGTTTAATGTACATTCGTCTAATTCTGATGTTCTCTGTAGATAGCTCTTGATTCTAATATTCCATGCACATAACTGTTATTCTAATGTTCCATGTCCATGGCTCTTATTCTAATGTTCCATGTGGATGGCTCTTATTCTGATGTTTCACATACATGGCTCTAATTCTTATGTTCCATGTGCATGGCTCTTATTCTAATGTTTCACGTACATGACTCTAATTCTTATCTCCATGTACATGCTCTTTTTCTAATGTTCCATGTCCATGGTTCTTATTCTAATGTTCCATGCACAATGGCCTAGTTCTGATGATTCATGAACATTGGTCTGATTATGATGATCTATGTAAACGATCCTTCTCTTGATGTTCTATGCACAAGGTGCTTTTTCTGATGTTCCATGGACAAGATTTCTAAAGTGCTATGTACAAGGCCCATTTCCTGATGATCTGTGCACAGGACCTTTTCCTGATGTTTTATGCACAAGATTGTTCCATGCAAAAGGCCCCCTTTTACTAATATCAAGTTTTGTAAAGAAAAAACAGCAGATAGCACCGACCAATCTAAGGAGAGTTCCAAAACACTACCCTTTGGTGTACTCTGTAGATTTACCCTACTAACATAGGGGCATGGTGACTATAGTGGCCAATAAACCAATGCAGTTTGTGTGAGTAAAGTAAAACAGTAATTTAATAGAGTCCAGAGTCCAAAAAAATAATACCAGTCCATAAAAAAAGTAAAAAACAGAGAAAGTTCCTCAGGATACTATGATCCCTGATGCTGCTGGCAATGGAGCTGTCTATAGAAGGTAGACATGACCCTGCGTGGTTTAGGTAGAAACAGAGACCCCAATATCAAGTTTTGTGGCAGTTGTTATTTATCACATACCAAAATCTCTTTGTCTTGATTTTACTTTATTCTATCCTATTGATAGAATGGGACAGTTACCACCCAATATTACAAAGATATAACTGGACATTGTGCAAAATTATACTTCTCTCTCCCTATTCCCCACCTATATGTTAATAGTTTCATTCTTAATCAAATCAAAAATCAAATCAATAATCATGTAATGTCTAATGCCAGTGTATTTTTGTGCCCCTTATGTTCTCTTGTGCATCTACCTGTAGTGCCTACCTCTACTAACTTTCTATAAAACTCCCTTTTTCTTTATCAGCAGCCCTATTCAAACTGTAAATTGCACCAGATTTAAAAAAAGCTGATTATTTGAGACTACTCAGCTTTCCTCTTACACATTTGTTTAAAGTGTGGCTTTACAATTTTTGTTTAAGATTGATTAAATTTACTGACAACATATTTGCCACATAATAGGACTAGCTAGTTTGTGCATGTCAACCTTAGGTATTAGCTTTAGTATCATGTTTTTTTAGTACCAAAAAAACATTCTAAAATGTAACTTGCATCTTAGCACAGACTTAGCATAGAAAATCATGAGCCAATCACACAACCATTATATTGTTTTCCATACATCAGAAAAGAGAACACATGCAGTGTGCAATATGGGACAGTAAGTTCACAGTGACTGTAGACTGAAACAAAAAAAGTAATATTAAAAAATGGCAGTTTTCTATGCAGTTTCTTTAAAGAAATGTATATGCTTCATATAGTTTGTATACAAAATGTGTCTAGAATCATTGACACATTCCTTTCACATTGTTCATGGGTATTAGGAGTTGGAAGGGCTCCAATAGATTGAAATTGGTCAGTTCTTTACAGAGGTGTCTCTTTTATAGTCCTGTGGTAGGTAGTTAAAGGGTCCTGCAATCCCCAAGTTAGTCCCATGAGAAAAAAAAGTTGTGGTTTTAATGACAATGCCTGTGTAGTATTAACTCTGGTTTTATGCCTAATTATGACCACATCTATTACCCAGCATCTTGTATTAGGTCTTCGTGGTGTTGGGAGGTATTTGGTGATGGGTATCAATTGGTGCACTTTTAATACACGCTGAGATGGTAGAATATTAAGAGCGCCTGAGTGTCCAAACTGTTAACACTTCTCTCCATGGTGCTCACACTCCTGAAAGGAATAAGTGAAATGGTGTGATTGACAAGATGGAAGTCCCCAGCTTCTGCTCATTCCCTGAGCATCACAGCTGCTATTTTTAGAATGCAGGAATAATTCCTGTTCCAATCTCTGCCTCCAAGCTGCAGTTACCAGGCTGAGCAGGAAGATCTGCAGTACAGAGCCACGTTACTGCCTCTGACGTCTCACCACAATCGATTCCTCTTACAATTTCAGAATATATATAAGGCCGCTGGGTTACACATCTTGTGTATCAGAGTCTATATGCTTTAACCACAACCTATGGAATGTATTATACTCATTGTGGATTTTGTGTGTTATGTGACCATGTACTAAAGAATGTATATACAGGATTGTGTGTTATACCTAATCATCCTATAAAATGTGTAAAATGGAGAAGGTTGTTTGAAATATCTTTATACTATAGAATGTATAGAGTAGATTGATTTTTTTACCTGAACCCCATAAAATATATAGAGAGATTGTGTGTTACACCTTTTTCTATAATGTGTATTATCTATCATCTTATCATCTAGTAGAATGTATAGAATATCTGTGTTTTACAGCCTCATCTTTTGAAATGTATAGAGGGGGTTATGTCTTATACCCTAATTTTACAGAAAATACATAGAGATGATCATGTGATAACCTGAAATGCAGAGGGCATTGTGGATTATAACATCATCGTATAGAACATCTAGAGGGGACTTTCTGTTATTATCTCAGATTTTGCTTGTCACACCCTCATACTAGGGTACGGAACATCATGTTTATTTAACCCCCGTCCTGTATAATATATAGAGAGGGCAATCTGTTGTACCTTTATCTTATATAATGTACAGAACACTGATTGCTGTATCTTATTTCCTTGTCCCACAGAATGTATAATGGTTCTGGGTTCTAAAACCTCATCATATAGAACATTTAGAGGGGATGTTTATCTCTCTGTCTTTGTTGTGTATTTCAAGCGTATTAATTCAGAATATACCAACTGAGGTTTGCCATTGTTCTGTAAACAATGTTGTGATATGCCATAGTGATAACAGACTTCATGGGCTCATATATTACACACAGAGGAACCTGACTACAATTTCCCAGCTGAAATCCCTGAAACAAACATGTCAGGCATTCCCTGGCTGGGGCCTTCTCGTGACGCTGCTACCGCCCACTTGCTTTATTTCATTAAAACTATAATCGTTTCAAGTAATGAGATTTTTTTTCCTTTTTTTTATCTTTCTGTTCTCTCCAACCTCAGTAAACCTGTGGTTCAGCTGTAAATCTTTCTTAATGAGTTTGGCGACTTAATTTTCAGCCGGACATGAGCAGCAGTAATGTGTTCAGCTAAACGTTGATTTAACCCCTATTGGTAGTGATCATGTTTGTACTACCGTTTAGCTATGTCCATAGTGTAAGATTAAAAAAAGTAAAAAATAAACATAAAAAATTCTCTGGACAGACATGCGTAAACCTCAAATCTATATATTTTCCTTCATTGCTTCCTCTTCTATGTTCTCCAACTTCTTATTTTTTCTACCTTTTTCTGTCTCCTCTGCTTTCTGTTCTCTATTCCCTTTTTTCCCTCTAATTATATTCTCCCCACCCTTCTTTGTGTCTCATTTTCCTCCTCCCCAATTCTCCTTCCTCCTCTACTTTACCTTTCAATCTCCTCCCTCCCTTTTTTCATACTTCCCTCCTTATCTCCTCAATTATCTCTTCATCCTTTTTCTTTCTAACGTTCTACTTTTTCTATTTCCTTTCACTCTTCTTTTTGGATTTTTTTTATTTTCCTCTTCCCTATTTAATGTTTTTCTCTGCCTCTTTGTCATTCTCTCTTGCTGAAAATGAAGAAAAAAGGAGAAAGTAGATCTTTTACATAGCCTTGTATAACACTTCAACACTGTTCCTAAAGGAGAATTTAGCTGATCCAGACTTTCCATTGTAAATAAGGGTGATACGATAGACTTACTGGAAAGAATAGACTTGTAGCCTTTCTGGCATCCTCCTTGGCCTGCCTTTGCCTAGTATCACAACAGTGGCTGCAGAGTGTAAAAAGTATCACACTTATCTCAGTTTAGAATATACAGACAATTGCATGCAATATGCAGCAGCACAGTCATTTGTCTTAAAAGGAGACTTTCTGTGATACCTTAAGTCTTGTATCCACTGTCTTTCTCCCTTTGTTGGATGTAGATAGGGTTAGATAGGACACTTTCCATTGTAATGAATAGGACAGTGTGCACTTTTTTGTTTACAATAGGGAGTGCAGCGTTGTTATCGCTGTGATGCGTCAACAAGTTGCATAATGTCTTTGTTATGCAAATGAACAAGGTATATTGGCAGTAACTTAAAGCGGACCTACCACCAGTAATCTATGTTTTCCTGTAATGAGCAATTTAAGAAGATAATCCGGCAGCTCTTCTCACTTCCTGGTTCAT
>CM070037.1:76655390-76668485 GCA_036250615.1 Ptychadena robeensis
ATCACTGTTTCCCCAATGCATGTGCAGCACGTTACTCAATGCCCAGACAGGACATTTGGGGGCACAGGAATACAGAGGTAGGATAATAACAATAAATTAGGGGTGAAATTATATTTTTTTATCACAAGAAAGGCCGTATCTATTAAAAATTGCTTAGAAGTTGGAATAGTTATTATACTTATACTTTAAATATGGGTTATTTTTATTATTCCCTTATTTTTAGTTGTCTGAATCTAAAGGAACCCATACACATGTAGATATCTGTGAGATTTATGATCAGCATAGTGACTGGGCTGGACACTCGTCAGTTAGATGGGAATATATGGGTACCTTTACATTTCAGTTTGCGAGTCAAGATTTAGTCTTGATAGTTTGTATCATTTACCTGATCTTACCACATCTGCTAGCTTTTGAGTATGCATAGCATAGCACAGAACCTTGTTTGCTTTGAGGATAAGCAAGGCTTTCAAACAATTAAAATTATTTAGAATTTATATTTAGTATTTGCAATGTACAAATTCTTCTATCCCTGTTTTCTTCAGTGCTTAAAATAGTTTGTGACCATGTAAAAATATTATACATTCTTTTAAAACCCCACTGTAAGGGTTAAATGCTTTTTTCCTGTGTAGGGGAGCCAGATGACCCAGCTCACCACTCCTTTGTCTTTGATTACAGTAGGACATAAGTGTCCTACCATCACAATGTAGAACCAAAATACCCTAAAACTTAAGGTACCCATACATGGGTGGATTTTTGGTTCAGTTCCCGAACGCGCACAATCGAAAAAAATTTTGATCGAACAGGGATCTGACATGTCGGTAAATCAATGTTCGCTCGCCATTACTTTGGCCAGGTTTCTCTTGTGTAGTGTGGTGCAGCCGCGATTCTTTGCGTCACCATGCCATAATTGTTCATGTATGGACAGCTTTAGTTTACCCATTAACCCTTAAGAGACCACATAAATATAAAAAACTGAGCAAGTGATCTTCTATGAGGTTACAAAACCTCCTCCTTTCCTTTGGTACCTACAATAAGCATATGTACAAAAACATGGGAATGAGGCACAACCTGTGTTGGTCTTTCCACTATTTTTTTATATTACAATTGCCTGCAGAATCCCCTGTGAAGGTTTAGATCCACAGTGCATTATATAGTGATCTTTTGGTTCATGCTACGTAGAGCTCTTCTAGGGTAATAAATGGGTCACATTAGTATATAATCGATTTCTTTTGTGATTTGGAAATAATGCTCAGTGATACTCACTGTGCTCTATTGATTTTATGACTGAATAGCAGTGGTGTGTTAAGTTGGTGGTTCCTGGCTGAGTATTCAGTTGATTGCAGATTAATTTTACACCCTGGTGTGCCAGACTAATGTAAGAAGTATGTAGCTGGCTCCATGTATATGCCATCTTGGATTAGTTCCAGGTTTATACTCTACAGAGAGGTGAATTGGCAGCATGCTGATAAGACCTCTGGCTGGATAAAACCATTTTCATGTTTGTAGGCTGCTCTTATTAGTGGGTTACATAAATCCAAAGAGTTTCTGTTATGCTAAAAATAGTTAAATAGCTTATGTAATCTGATAATTTTTCACAGGGTTTAATAAAAGATGTTCTAAATGTATGACATTATTGATGCTCTCAGAATGCTGTATTCCCCCTTTATAGTTAGAGATGTTCCTACTCAAAACCAATCCCTCTGCAAGGCGTACACAGTACTCTTCTACAATGTTTACACAATGCAAAGTCTACACCAACCCCTCTACTAGGTGCAAATTATCCCATTTGTGACTATGAGTCTACTACAAGGTGCATACAGTCTTTGGTGCCCCACCAACCTTTCTATACTGTGTACACAGTGCACAGTCCACACCATCCCATCTACTAGGTGTGAGTTGTCCCATTTGTGACTTATTCTACAACAAGTTGCAAACAGTCCGCTGTGTCTAACAAATCCTTCTACAATATGTACACAGTGCACAGTCCTCACCATACCCTCAGCTAGGTGTAAAGTGTCCCACTTGTGACTTTGATTCTAGTAAAAGATGCAAATAGTGTTCTGTGTCCAACAGATCCTCTTAAATGTGTGTACAGTGCACAGTCCATACCAACCTCTCTAATAGGTGTAACTTACCCCATTTTTTTAATTTGTTTCTACTAGAATGTGCAAACAGCCCTCTGTGCCCTACTTAACCTTTTACAATGTCTATGCAGTGCACATTCTACAAGTACAAGCTTCAAACAGTCCTCTGTGCCCCACTAATCCTTCCACAATGTGTACACAGTTACAGTTCACATCAACCCCGTTACTAGGTGTAAGTTTTCTCACGTCTGAGTCTGATTATACTACAAGGTCCTATGTGCCCAACCAATCCTTCTACAATGTGTACACAGTGCACCATCCACACCAACCCCTCTGTTAGGTGTAAGTTTTCCTATTTGGGATTCTACTACAAGGTGCAAACAGTCCTCTGTGTCCCACCACTCCTTCTGCATTGTGTACACAGTGTACAGTCCACACCACCCCCTTTACTTTTACTAGGTGTAAGTTGTTCCATTTGTGACTTTGATTCTACTACAAGGTGCAAACAAGGTGCCCCAGCAATCCTTCTACATTGTGTACACATTGCACAGTCCATGCCAACGCCTCTTCTAAATAGTCTAATATGTGACTCGTAATCTACTACTAGGTCCAAACAGTCCTTTGTTCCCCACCAATCCTTTTACATTGTGTGCACAGTCCACACTATCCCCTATACTTCTACTAGGTGTAAGTTGTTCCATTTGTGACTGTGATCCTACTACAAGTACTACAACAGTCCTCTGTGACCCACTAATCCTTTTACATTGTGTGCATAGTCCACACCATCCCCTCTACTTCTACTAGTTGTAAGTTGTTCCATTTGTGGCTCTGATTCGATTACAAGGTGCAAACAGTCCTCTGTGCCCCTCCAATCCTTCTCCAATGCGTACACAGTGCACAGTCCACACCAACTACTCTTCTTGGTGACTCTTACTTCTGCAAGGTGCAAATGGTCCTCCTTTTGCCCGGCCAGTTTTTCTACAATGTGTAGGTAGTGCAACTTCCACCCCAACACCTTTTGAGGGCGTAAATTGTCCCATATGTGACATGGTGTAGTTAGTCTAATGCATCTCTCCATAAGGTTTACCATTTCACATCATCCCCATTTAAACAGTTCTTAGCCCACTGACCTCTCTATAACAACCCCTGTCCACACTGATCTCTCTGCATGGGGTAAGCGGGCCGCATTGACTACTCTAAAATGTGTAAATGTGTTAAGTAAAATGGTGTTAAGTTATGTGCACAATTTGGAGTGGGTATCATATATTAATTTTCACCTGCTTCTTTTGCCTTAGCAACTGTATTGAATATTCTCTAGTGTTTATAAATGGTGAAATGTATGTTTCTTTTTATAAGAATATATTGTAGTAGTGTGAAGGCCACAGACAGTTCACCTGATGATGTGCTGCAACACTCATTCAACTCTGTCTGGTATTAGAGATGAACAAACAGCTTTGTATCCTCTGCAAACACAATGACATCACTTTTCGTCCTTTCTGCCGCATTTATAAACAGCTTGGTGTTGCTGACGGAGGCAATCATGTCTAAATGGAGTTGGTGGCATCAGTTTATACTGTCTACATACACTTCTTTTCTGGATTTTTATATCTTATTTTCTCTGAATTTATTCTGTTGTTGTGTATTTGTATACTGTATGTTGTCTCTTCATCCCTATTCCTACATCACATCTATGTACTAAGCCACACAGATGATCTTTGGATACTATGAAGAGACACCCAATGATCTTGCCTACATGCCTTCCAACTTTGTATGTAGTCTTACCTCTTCTACCCTAGATACACAAATACCCAACTCATTAAGGGCTTGTTTCCACTGGTGCGGTTTCGTGCGGATGCGGGCGGGCCGAATTAACCGCGCCGCCGAATCCGCATCCACACAAAACAGCATTGCATTTGTGCGCGTTTGGCATGCGGTTTGCGTGCAGATTAAGAAGCAAATTTTCTTAAAACGCGCCTCTAAATCCGCATCCTATGCGGTTTGACCGCATCCAATGATTTCCTATGGGTGCGGTTGTGTGCGGATTTGGGACGCGGATGCGGTTGGGATGCGGTTTTAAACGCTGTAGGGTAGTGTTTAAAACCGCGCCTTAAACCACTTCCGCATCCGTCCGCATTCGTCCGCGCACGACCGCACCAGTGAAAACTATATTAAGGTTTCCAATGGATGCGGTCGGATGCGGAATCGGCGGCACGCTTAATTCCGCCCGCATCCGCACGAAACCGCACCAGTGGAAACAAGCCCTTACACAGATTTTCTATAGTTACACTTTTTGCGAAGGAAATCCCTTTTGTATGAAGTATATTTCCCCTAAAGGATCTATATCTGCCCTAATTCAGCATATCTAATGCTTCCATATTTAAGTGGCCATTTTGTGTGAGGTTTTTGTTGATTCTGCAAGACATTTAAACAATCCTCATTTCTTTTCTTGTGACTCACACTATGATCTGCTTAGTTCTTTTTAAAAGGATTACACTGAGGGAGATTAAGTCCCAGTACTTAGTGGACTAAGAGGTTTGTTAGTGTAACCACGTATTAAAATTAGGGACAAAAGTCTTAAAGGAAAACTCCAGGATCATAATTGTGGTAGAGACAAAAATCGGTATAATTAGGTGAGTCTCTATTTTATCCCAACTAATGCCAGCTCTCTTTAGTAGTTACTTAAAGTATAAATGTCAGAATGGTCATCCATATATTTTTATACATCATTGGAGTTATCCAATCCCTGAAGGTAGAACAAGTGTGATTAGGTCACTAGGAACAGAGAAAATAATTAAGTCTAGTTGCAGAATTTTTGTATTGGAACTTTATCACCCTCTTCATCATATTTCATTTTTCCTGTACACAAGATGCAGATAAGAACATCATGGTGAGGCTATATGGGACGGAGGAGAGGGAAAGGGATGCCCTCATCTATTGAGCTGACAAAACTATTGGAAATGTTTTTTCTATTTTGCCCATTGGTTTCCTTTACTAGCATGATTGGAGCTTGGGATAGAGATGGGTCTGTTGACCATATCCTGGATCCATAAAGTAGTGAGAGGATTTCCTCTTCTGTTCAGCAATATCTAAATCCAGTTTCTAAACTAGTCTTCCAAGATTTCAAATGATACTGATATGGGGGTAAATAAATGTGATTTGTAATTGTTATCTATGTCCAGTGCCAAGGCCATCTAAAACAATGCAATTCAGTCATCACAACAATGTGACACATAGCTGCTTTATCACTTTTTAAAGCCTACTTAAAATATTGAATACGATTAGTGAAGATCAGATTTCAGAACAAAGGCAGTGATCAGGTTGAGCTTTATGTCAACTCCCAAGCAGGGAAGATGGTCAACAGAAGGCCACTGCATATGACTTTAGAGGAATTTTGTGCTCGTTGTCCTCACAGGAATAAAAATTATAACACTTAAGCTGGGCATAGGCGGGTCTTTTTGCTGCCGATTTCTCTGCAGATCGACTGCACAACCACTAGTGCGGAGAATCGGCCGGGCACCCTTTGTGTGCCAGCCATTGCTTTGGATGGGGACTACTGGGACAGTAGTCCAAAGTAATGGGATTGGAAAATTGGAAATTTACCGCATGGTGATCCGACATTCCTGGTCGATCTTGCCAGGTGGGTGCACCCGATTGGCGGGAACACGCGCGACGGTCAATCAGCCAAAAATCAGGAATCTGCCCGACTATGGCCAGCTTTACAGATGAGGTATATCTCAGGTAACATTCCTGGGTGTCCTGTGTAATAATTTCATCTTGGCTTGGTTTTGCTTTCATATGTATGGACTTCTATAGCGTTATGTTTCTTTCAAAATCATGTCCAATAAATGTAATTTACTACAGGAGGACTCCAATCAAGGTGTGAAAGATCTCAACAGCTACCAAGAGAAACGGGAGCACCCGAGCTAATTATCAAGTGTTGTTGCAAAAGGTCTGAATACTTATAAAAATTTGATCTTTCAGTTTCATATATTAATGAATTTACTAAATTTCTGTTTTAACTTTGATTATGGGATACTGAGTGTAGATTAGTGAGAAAAAAATGAATTTGTTGCATGTACTATAAAAATATAATTGAGTACTGTAGCCACTATACATCCAGGTTTGCAGAAATATTTGCAGAGTAGTGATGGGTCTGAAATTCGCTCAGAAGCATAAACATGAAAATTGAAAGAGAGATGAAAACAGTGATGGCCTAATTGGGCACCCCAGCATTTATGTCAGAGACCATGTATCCTGAAATCTGTTGTAATTATAAATGTTTTAGTATTGTAGTGTTGTAGTGTTTATTTAGTGCACTGAAAGAGATACAAAAGCAAATGAAGAAAAATATAAGAACATTCCACACAAAAAATAGCCTAGACATAAATATTGGAACCCTTACATTATTTCTTAGTAGCAACCCCTCTGAAAGAAATAACCAATGTTATTCTCTTTTAATTCTCTTTTTCACCTCTCTACTGGAATTGTGGTGCACTTTTCCTTTGCCAGCTGCTCCAGGTCTCTCAGATTTGAATGCTTACTTCTCCCCATGTGTGTTATAATATTTGGATCTGAACTTATTGTTGGCCACTTCAGAACACTCCAGTGCTTTGTCTTTATCCATTTCAGGGTTTTGGTTCTTGTAAGAAACCGTGACCTCTGTCTAAAACCAAGCTTTTTGGCACTGGGCCCTGCAATTTGCTCCATAATTCTTAGTAATCTCTAGCATTCAAAAATGTCATGACTACCAGAGAGACTCTGGAGATGAACTTGTAGCCTTGAGATTGTCCATGTTTTCCTATCATTTTGGTTCTCAAATCCTAAGAAGATGCGTGTCTCTTCTAACTTTTATCCATGCTTAGCTTGGAACACACAGCCAACTAAAAACAATATTGAGTTAACATTTGCCCATTTGAACTGATTGCAAGTGGGAATTTCCTTAGTGCCACCTAAAATGAAATAAACTTTTAGTCACAATTTCCCATAAACACCTTGAATTATGTAGAAAAAAAGCCGGCAAGTCCGGTCGCACACGGATCCGACATGCCGTTTTTTTTTCTCTACAACTGCGAGGCAGAACTGCTGCAGCTTGTAAACAGGGAGTGGCAGTCTCCTCCCACTCCCTGTTAATTGGCTAGTCGGACGGCAGTCCTGTGTGCCAGTGGAAGACACAGGATTCCTGTCCAACATGTAGCAGACTGATTACAGCGTGGTGACATCACCACGCTCTAATCAGTCTGCTAAAGGTCTGCCATAGATCGAGGTGTCTATGGCAGGCTTTAGTGTTCAGGAGGGCTATGATTGGTATTCATGTTATAGGGTATGTTTGATATTTATGTGGAGGGGGTTATACTTGGTACTTAGCGTTCATGTTTAAGGTTAGGTTTGGTGTTTATTGTTCATAAAAGAGGGTTTTGTTTGATGTTTAGGTGAAATATAGAGTATATCTGGATCAAACTTAAAGGATTACTCCAGCAAACCCATCCCGTAGATTTTACATGTTTGAAAAGCAAGCCAGTTCCCCTCTATTTGGGAATTTATGTTGGAGTGCTGGAGACTTAGCCAAAGATATTTAGTGGTACGTATTGTGATTTCTATTTATTAGGATTATATTTTCATCCACAATTACAATGCATATAGAATATATACAACACAACAATATATCAAAATGTTTGTGCAATTAAAATCTGTTCTTGGTTAGTCTGTGTGTGTGGTCTAGACGTTGTTTAAAGGTTTGCCCAATGTTGCGACATGTTTCGCTGGCTTCATCAGGCGGCACACACTTAATACATAATTGGACCTCTTAATACCAAAACCAAGCTATATAGTTTCCCCCCTCACGCTTCCAGATGCTGATGAGGACCTCCTATATGCACATCCACCACCCTGAGTGCAAACTGCCATGAACCTTGGAGGGGATCCTGGTATGGCGTGCATAGGCTTGCCTGTAGGGCTGTCCTCGGATGGTCACTGGGTTTGGCTCCAGCACTCCAACGTAAAGTCCCAAATAGAGGGGAACTGGCTTGCTTTTCAAACTCTGATGTTTAGTTGTACAGTAGGATGATTAGGGTTTGTTGAGTACAATATATTAGTTATTGGAACTTATGCACAAGTTTTGGGTTTTCAGTTGCTGACTTAGAACCGAGAGCAAATGTGCCCAGCTCAATTAGTAGCACAGTATTCCCACTGTAGAAAACTGAGTGAGAAGCATAGATGTGGCTTTTAGTATTGAGTAGTTTTATGAGAGTAGTTTTAGTTTGCCATGAATGGTGACAACAGTGTAGTTTGTGTAGCATTATTAACCTTTTTCTAAGTCTCCCTTAATAGATATGTACATAAGTAGATTGTAGATTGATATTCTCCAGCAGAGAATGTGCTGCCTTTAGCATTCCATAAGCAGGCACATATAGAAGAGCTGATACCTTCTCAGGCCCCGGCATACAATAGAGCTTCTCTTAACAGAGGATTCTGCATTTTCTACATACCTCAGTTATTACTTTAGGGAAAGCCTTTGTATGACCTATATTACCATTATCCAAGAAAGTGAGAGCCACTGAATGATTGCAAGAGGAACAAAAAGAGGTTTTCATTATTCCATTTATTCAGTGGCCACAACTTTTGAATCTTTAATAGAAATATAAGTTGATTATAGCAGCCAGTGAGTTGTATAATGGTACTGTTCAACCTCAGTAATGCTAGTTCCAGTTACTGTTATCCATTTGGTGACACTCAATAAACCACAAAGTAGGGTACATCAGCTCCTTCAAGTCTAATGTACTACTAGCAATGAGAACATCATGTAGATTTGTGTTACTCACATCTACTCCAGAATGTGATTCTGCCCATGGAAAAATATGCTTCAAGATGTAAACTTGCAAGCAGACTACAGCTAGATGAAGCCATTGACAGAGCTTTGCTTAAGGCTGCCAAGCTACCATGTTGTGTTGATAGCTCTGATCAGGTCTTTGCCAGTAAGAGATTCCTTCTGTCGGGATGGTAAATGCCATCTTTGACATGATGCCTGAATCATAAAATGGAAGCTGCATGCATGTTAGGACTATAAGCCACTGTACCATGTCTACACACCCTCGCTATACATCCAGGCTTTACACCATTAATATACCATGTATACATCCTTCTAGACACCATGACTATACATATTTCCTATATACTCATCAGCCACAACATTAAAACTTTCTGTCTAATATTATGTTTGTCCCCTTTATTGTGTCAAAACAGCTACAAGTTGTCAAAACATGTACACGCAAGATCTCTGACTGTTCTGTACTAACACAAATTAGTAGCAGGTCCTTAAAGTCCTATAAGTTGCAAGGAAATTCCTATAAGATAGGATCAGATGGACTAAAATGCTCCCTTTCTGTTTGACCATCAATACGACTTCAAGTCCTTTGAGCACAAATATACACTGATTGTCATTTCCTAGACTTATAGGTACACACCACTGCATACTGGGAACACCCCAAACTTAAAGAAATTGTCTTCTGTATGACATTTTTAGTCTCTCACATTGTTGTTAAAAATATGGGCCCCATTCTCTTTACAAGGTGGCTTTTTTGTCCTACTACATTCAATAAAATTGAGGCCCATTGCAACATCTTAGTTATTAGATTTTCAGCCATTTTCTAAAGTGTTTAGGATCTCTTGTTATATTTCATGACCCAGTATCACAGATTTCCCCACATTTGACTTCAGATTATTTCAGTATACAGAGAAGGTCATGTTTGATTACTTCAAGCTGCCCAGGTTCCTACGACTTCAAAACAGCCTAAAATTATCATCCCTATACCACTATGGTTGACCTGCTACATGCTTTACGAGTTAATTGTGTTGACTTGCTATATTTGGCATTGAGCATACGTGGCGCTGTCCATTATGGTCCACTCCTGGGTAAAGTGGCCACTCACCAATAATCTGTCTTGCATTAGGCCCCCCTACATCTTACATACAGTTTCTGTACAATCAACCTATCTTTTACCAAAACCATATAGTATGAAATCCTTTCTAAACCTTAAAATCAATATGTATTCTATCAGGCAGCCACAATACTACAAAGTAATTGGTAGATCTAATGGAAATTGTATTGAATGATCTAAAGGTGTATAGGGGGGGGGGGGGGCTTTAGAATCCTGGGATTGAGATTGTTTTGAAATTGCCACAACCCTTACTAGATTAATGAGTAGCAACAACGTCTTCTCTAGAGTCATTGCTGATGTCTTTCATCCATGGTGTGTTGACATAAGCTAGAATTCTTTACCAATATACTGCCAAATATGATGTGAAATCTTTGAAATACATACAAAGGAGTATAAATAAGTATGGTGGTGAATTTTACACAGACCTTGTCTTATTGCCTTTAATTGGGTCAAAGTAAATGTGATAGGATCTCCTAATACAATATTCGGCCCTTAAATGACAGTACCTGCTATAGCTTTTGAATGTAAAACTGAGATATACATACAAAGCTATCTGGCCACTTCCAGAATGATGTATAAAATGTACTGGTTTTATTTATGTACCTTTATTTTTATGCCCTTGTCATATAGAGATGTAAACATGTAATCACTAAAATCTCATATAAGTTTAACTATGTTAAAGTATTTGATTTGTTTAATAAGATCTGACACTTTAATTGAAAGATTTACTGGTGATTCTGCCATGAAGGTCCTTGCTTAAGGTAGGCATTTAGGCAATTCTCTCCCGATTTTTCGGCCGATCGACCACCGTGCACAATCCCGCTGGGTGATCTCCCTAACGTACCCATCCAAAGTAATGTCCGGCACACAAAAGATGCCCGGCGATCTTCTGAGCGGCCGGCTGCAGCATGATGAAGAATCATGATGGAGAATCTGCCCATGTATGCCTACCTTAAGGCCCCCCCCCCCAAACACCTTACAATGTTACCATACAATTCCTTACAACTTTTCTTCTACCAAAACCATGTACTATGAGGACTTTTCGAAACATTCCAATCACTATATATGCTATCAGGGAGGACCCGGCCATACATACAGTAGTTGTTGGTAGATCTAATGGAAATTGTATGGAGTGATCTAAAGGTATATGGGGGGCTTTAGGTACTTCAATAAGAAATGCAGCGATGTAGACAGGTAGTAACTGCAGATCAGCAGATCACAGAACATGGTAAACACAGCAAATGAAATGCCATCCAATTGGGGCTCATGTCTTCTATAATAAAGGATAGTCTCAACCAGCATTCATAATTTGCTTTCCAGGAACAAAGAAGAGACAGGAGTGTGAGCAGCAGCACAACCTTGTGAATTTCTACACTCAGTCTAGAATGACGTCATATATTATTATATTGCTAGCAATGTGTAAGTGCCTCTGTACAATAGCAAGCGAAAGTTACAGGGAAAATGATACTTTTACAAAAGGCAACAACTAACACCTTGGTGGCCATAGAAGGCATTGTCTAACCATCTGGAAGCTGAATCTTTTAAGTGGCAGTGGTGCACAGAATAGGACTGAAAAACTACAGGCTGATTTGACTTTGATATAATGTCCTTAAAACAAGTCAAAATGACGCTTAAGCTAGCCATACACGTCTAGATTTTCTGTTCAATCAACTAAAAAAAGATAAATTTTTTGGGGTCAGGGAAATCTGTGATTGATTGTATGTTTGTTAACTGTAGTAACAGATATTTGATCAACTTTTCTGTAGATAGACTGAAAGTGTAATGCATTTCAATACAACCAATTTAAATTTACCAACACGTCCAATCCTTTTCCGATCAAATTTTTTCCCAATTTTAATTGGTTTAGGTTGGTCTAATCATGTGGGCTGCCATAGATTTTCAACCAATCGACCAAAAAAATTGATTGAATTGAGTTGATTGGATGAAAAATCTAGATGTGTATGGGGGGCTTTAGTAGTGTGTGTGGCCTCCATGTGTCTGTTTGACCTCCCTACAATGCCTGGACATAATCCTGATGAGGTGGCAGATGGTCTCCTGAGGATCTCCTCTCACACCTGGACTAAAGTATCCCCCAACTCCTAGCCTGTGGTGCAATGTGGCATTGGTGGATGTCTCAGATGTGCTCAATTGGATTCAGTCCTGGAGAATGGGCGGGCCAGTGCATAGAATCAATACCTTCATCTTGCAGGAACTGCTGACACACTCCAGCCACATGAGGTTCCAGCCGTCATGTCTTACATGACGAGGAACCCAGGGCCAACCTCACCAGCATATGGTCTCACATGGGGGCTGAGGAGCTCATCTCTGTACCTAATGGCAGTCAGGCTACCTATAGCGAGCACATGGAGGGCTGTTCATCCCCCCAAACAAAAGCCACCCCACACCATTTCTGACCCACTGCCAAACTGATCATGCTGGAGGATGCTGCAGGCAGCAAAACATTCTCCATGGCTTCTCCAGACTCTGTCACGTCTGTCACGTGTGCTCAGTGTGATCCTGGTTTCATTTGTGAAGAGCACAGGGCACCAGTGGCGAATTTGTTCTCTGGCAAATGCCAAACATCCTGCATGGTGTTGGGCTGTTAGCCCAACCCCCTGGTGGACATTGGGCCCTCATACCACCCTCATGGAGTCTTTTTCTGACCATTTGAGCAGACACATGCACATTTGTGGCCCGCTGGAGGTCATTTTGCAGGGCCCTGGCAGTGCTCCTCCTGTTCCTCCTTGCACAAGGATGGAGGTAGCGGACCTGATGTTAGGTTGTTGCCCTCCTACAGCCTCCTCCACGTCTCCTGATGTACTTGCCTGTCTCCTGGTAGCGCCTCCATGCTCTGGACACTACCCAGACACAGCAAACCTTCTTGCTACAGCTCGCATTGATGTGCCATCCTGGATGAACAGCACTAACTGAGCCACTTGTGTGGGTTGTAGACTCCATCTCATGCTACCACTAGAGTGAAAGCACTGCCAGCATTCAAACGTGACCAAAGCATCAGGCAGAAAGCATAGGAACTGAGAAGTGGTCTGTGGTCACCACCTGCAGAACCATTGCTTTAT
>CM070037.1:76670489-76688049 GCA_036250615.1 Ptychadena robeensis
GGAGGCTGTAATGTGGGATACAGAAAGGCACATCTAAAAGATAGGGTGTAAGGACAATGTGTGCTGTAAACTTTTGTAATCCAACAGTAGTGCTATAGTCAGGGGTGCAAATAAGTGGCACTCTGGTACTCAAAAGGGGCCAAAACTAGCTATACGTACCTGCATTATTGTAACAAAGCTCATATGCGTACTAACAACTTGGAGGGACTGTCTGGGTGGCCGAAGCAAAGGTAAAATATATACAATTTATGTCACTTGGATAATTGCAGGAAAATATAAATAATTATGAAAGGTTGCAGTTAGGGGTGTGAAATTGGGAATGTAAATTAATAATTATTAATTAAAGTGTAAATGTACTGTGAGAGTTGCAGCTAATTGGAAGCTCAATCAGGAACAGAGATGTCCATCTGCAGCAGAATCTACCATGCAGCATGCTAATGCAGAGGACAGTGAGGAAGACCACCCTACATATGGGGTGAGTACCAAATACCATGTCCTGGTACTCATCTGAGAAGCTTACTAAAAAAGTTATGTGCACCCCTGGCTATAATACTTCCCTTACATTATATACTGGTCACAATATGCTAGGTGTACAATACTGATCAAAAATGTTGGTGACATATTGATCATAGCTTTCTAGCCATATATTAAACTCAGCACAAACTGGTCCTAATGCACTGAGCACATACTGGTTATAATGCAGTGGTTACATACTTGTATAGTCACCCCAATATACTGAAAGTAATAAGACTAGTTCTGATGGGCTTAGCATATTGATGTTCGATATGATATGTGACAATATGCTAATATTGCTGTAATAATACTTCAGTTGCTATATGTTGAATAATGACGGTGTGTAGTAGGCCAGGCACCTTATATATAGAGCAGCACCACGGAGAGCTCCTTCTCCATGTTATCTATAGGAAAAACTACAGTGAAATACCTCTAGTGATGTCCCATCCAATTCAACCAACTAGTAAGGTTTGGGCACTTGGGTGGAACCCTGCACAAACACATGAAGAACATACATATTACTGTCTGGGATCCAAATATATAACTAGAGTGCTGCAAGGCCAAAGTGCTAGCCACTACGCTGTCCCTATTATGTTGTGCTACCCTCCTGTTCCATGAATTAAAATATTGTATGGCTATATATGCAGAAAACACACACCTTTTTTTTGTAGCATCATTATATATAAAAGGAAGGAGACATTTCAGTGCAGATTGTAGGAAAAAATCTAAAACGGTGGTTGCTATGGCAATACCTCTTTATCCCGTTTCTCTGGTTTCATAAATAAGGCCAGTACGCTTAATTGAAGTATATAATTTAACTTGTATGGGTGCATGTGTTTGAATGAAGATTGACGTTCTTTTAAAATATGTAGAATATGTATTTTTAATATTAAAATGTTAACTGTCAATCATTCCTTTTCTGGGTGCAAAGACCGAAAGCATTTAAACATATTGTAGCACTCTCTGTACTCTATACAAGTACTCTGATACTAAAATTCAGAAGACATTGTGCTAATAACAGCTGTGACCTTTCTGGCATCTAGTTGAAAATAAATATATATATTCAAAAGGAAACTAAGTAAAGATTTAGCCACATATGCATCTATATTGTGTATCCAATTACTTCCCTTTATTAAAACTTTGCATACAATTCAAAAATAGAGGGTAGTATGCTTTGAAGAAAAGCATCTGAACCAAGAGATTCTTCTATACCTAGACATTTCCCTGTCTACTAACTACACTTGGCCCTGATCCTCTGGTCAGGTTTTGTAAATACCCAGTTTACTGAACTTCTTAATTTGTGTTCTTATTTATCACCATAAACGTGTGCTGACCAATCTTCATTATTGTGCATGACAAAAGTAACACTTGTGGGTTTAAACATTAAACACACTTCTACCATATTATAATGGGTACTTGTGTATTGATCATAGTATTTTTATAACTACAAACTCCATTGTTGGTTCCATAACTGGACTCCAGTAGACCATATGTGAGGTTCAAGGTAGGCGTTGGTTATGTTTATTGATTTAAAATGGAATAGATTATATCTGAGGTATACAGTGTGAATTAATTATATGTAAGGATCTAAAACAGATATTGTAGATTATGTTCAATGTGTAGCACTCTATTTAAACAACTAGAGCAGCCTTAACAAGGTGAAGACCATATAAAAGGTCTAATGTAGGTGGAGTAGATCATATTAAGAACTAATATATAAATGAATCATGTATAAGGTTTTATGTTAGATGGAATGTGGTACTCTTGTTAATTAGAGTTGCCTCATTATTTCATTTTTGAGTGGGACTTTCTGTGTACCAAAAGGAGAACAGAGTGGTTCCTGATTAAATCATATGTATACAATACATGTATCTGAAACTTTCCTGTAGGAACTGCGCCATCAATTGTTCTTGATATATGTGCCTTTGTGATTAGGAATAGTTTGGCATTGGCACAGCATAGCATTGTCTAACTGAATGTGAATGTTGTGAAATATACATCATCTTTTTAGAAAATGGCTCTGTATAAACATTCTAAACCAACAAACATAAAATTTCATTTGTGTCAGAGTGTGCCAAGTTGCCACATTTTGGATCAGGTCCCATGTGTGTTTTCTCATAGACATCTATCTGAGTTAAAGCTAATAAGCAGAGAGCTCTCTGACACTACTGCACGTTTGGCTACTCTGCTTGCAGCTCTTTTTCCCATTCCACCATTATCAGGTACAACTAAGAGGGTGAGTTTGACAGAGACAGCTGATTAAAGTGTGGTTGGTATATAGAGTTAGTGTGACCCAATACAGCCACATTGTGCTACAGTCATTTTATCACATGTGTGATGTACTTTGCAGGCTATAATGGTTCTTGTGTTTCAAGAGGCTGAAGGGTGGCAACACCATGGGATGTGGGATAACTATGTTTTGGTGTACTTAACATTTTACAGATAGCACAAATCATTTAGTCTATTGAATAGAATTACCTTAAAGCTCAGCAGTAAACATGCTTTTTTTCATATAATTTATTGTTTTCTTATTGCTTACTGGATCTTATGTATTTTCTCCACTTTAAATGCTTACATAGTTAAATGATTAAATGGTATTTTGTATAGTCTCAAGTAGTTCAACCCTGGAATCAGGTATCCACTGCATGAGATCCTATTTATGAACACATCGCCTTTGTATTAGTTTAGGAGATGACCTTACTTTTTCTACCATATTGCAATACAACTACACTAAACCAATTTGTAAACAGTGGCCTTCTCTAAAACCCTTAAAAACTCTCTCTGTAACCCTCATCCTCATTACTAATGTTAGCTATCTCTGTAACCATCATACTAATCTGTCCCTGTAATCCTCTCAATAACACGTTAACTTTGACCCTCCTTGTAACTCTGTCACTTAACTGTTCTGTAATACCAACCATCCCAAACCTTCTCTTTATCTAATAAATGTTATTAAACCCAAGAATTAAAATTTCATATATGTGATGACTACATTTATTATATTGTCCTTGTTTATTTCTACCTATTTATTCTGCAGTATCTATAGTAAATGAACAGATGTGTCTTTTATTTAATATTTGATTTCACAATTGTTATAGTATTACACTTTGCCTGATCCAGATTCAATGTTTAAGCAATACTTAAGTTTGTTTCCAAATGAAAAGGTTGATTGTTATATTAAATGAGAAGGAAAAACTTTTTTTCCAATAAATATCGCCTGGTCTAAGATTGAAATTTTGTCCCACTATGTATTTGAGTTTGATGCCCCTGCTATAGATTAATGATTTACAAACTTTAGAACAATTTTGTCTTTTGATATAATTTTTTTTTATTAAATGCTGATTATTCTTAGTGAATTGTTAATGGGTGGTCTCAAACTTCAGATTTTTTAAGAGACAGGGAGATTGACAGAATCAGTAGGCAATCCTAGTGAAAGAATGAATAATTGTTTTTTGCTTTAACCCTCCCAAGAAAACTAACCTTCACTGTAACTAAGCACGTATATTAACTGTTCCTGTAACTCTACTCTACTCCTGCTATCTCTAACTGTAACCCTAGAACAAACCTATCCTTTAACCCTAAGGCCTGGTTCACACCTATCCTCTTTGTTTATATTGACATTTATTTTAATCAGTTTTATGTGAACAGGCCTATTAGATATAATATAAAAAAAAAAATTTAAAACACATTTTTATTGAAAATTTTACAAAACATCACAATGGCAAACCGTATATAAATGCAAGTGCAGTGCCAATTACAATCAGTTTTGGATATACAAAATTCTGCATTTGAATCAAAATACAAACTACAACAAAGAATAAGAAAGAAAAAGGAACAGGAAGAGAAAAAGTAAACACAGCAACTAGGAAACAAAAAAGGAAATGGAAGTGCATATCCAAGAAGGATCGCAATTGTTCCAGGGTGTTGAAGATCAGGTAGTGGTAAGAGGAAAGAAGAATATGGGGGATACCTCTATAGTGTGAGTGGCCTCTAAGTTTTCTCATCATCACCCCTGAGTGGAATTCCAGAGGGCATTATTAGCTCACGAGGTCAACATTGTAATGGACCCAGGGAACCTCCAACTTGTTTCTTAAGATACCATGTGGTGTCCTGAAACGCCTTAATGAATCCAGACAGCTGTGCTTGTGATAGAGTTTTAACAAATATTCACCTGTTAGGGGATGTTTTAAAATGGATAGGTGTAAACCAGGCCTTAAACTGTCTATAACCCTAACCATCATGCACCTAAGAGTTCTACTAAAACCCATACTTTTACCCTTTACGTTAACTTAAATCCTATAACTCACACCTGCACAACAGTTGTCCCTGCAACCCTAACATTAAACTTTTTGTATTCCATACATGAGTTCTGCCTGTTACCCTTACCATTACCAAAACCTCCCTGTAACCCTAAGCATCATGCTTACCCTTCCTGTTACCCTAAGATTAGGGTTCCCTGTAGTCTTAAAACTTACTACCTCTATTTATTACCCACACTTTATCTTATATAACCCTTTATTAAATCTCCCTGGAGCCCCAACCTTCACATTCATGCCCTTGTAACTTGTATCCTCTCTACATCCCTAAGCTCCTCTTTTAGACCACTATAAAGTGAAAATCATTTAATACTTGAGAAGGCAGTTTTCACTATATACATTTCAATTTTAATTTTATTTGTCTTAATTTCATGTTTACATTGCACTGCCAGGGTCACTGGCAACAGTAATCATATATTTATGTGGCTTCTACTATTTTTCCACAAAATAAAACATTTTGTTAAAAAAAACTGTGCTAGAAAATGTCTTTGATTTTAGACTTTGCCGCTTAAAATCCATTTACTATATATGTTAGTAAAAAAATTCCTGATCATAGCAGTTGCCATTTAGGTAAAAGTTAATATTTTCTCTACTGGACTAAAGGTCCCCATACACCTTAGAATGTTACCATACAATATCTGTACCATAAACTTTTGTTCTACCAAAACCATGTAATATGAGTACCTTTCTAAACCTTCCAATCACTATATATTCTATCAGGGAGGCCACTATACAACATAGTTGTTGGTAGATCTAATGGAGATTGTATGTAGTGATCTTAAGGTGTATAGGGGCTTTAAATCTTAATGAGCCATCCTTTATCTTGTACACAATGTCTGGAGATAACATGGTGAAAATGTGTTGCTACAGGTACATTGGGCAACACATGTTGAGCATATCAGAAGTGCCAGTAATCCAATAGTTTGTATTTAGTTGTATAAACACATAGGTATGAAGCAGGCCAAAGTTTCAATTCTACATATACCTATGTGTGTGTACATGATCCATGAGACTTTTGAAAAGAAAATTAATACAATGACTTGTGAATACACACAATGATAGCTTTTGATTGTTGCTGATTTATGTTTAATGCGAGACATGTGTGCTCTATTCATTGGGCAGAGTAATATGAAATACAAAGGTTATTTTTCAGACTATTGGATTTAAATTGAGATTCCAGGTGAAGGATGTATAAAAACATGTTCAGTTTGATAGCTATTGTTATAACTACAAACCCACCTCCTCTTTTACCTTTTATTTCTTTCTTGATTTGTATTATTACTGTTCTTGATTTAGATTTTATTTTTGCAGAATCCTGCTAAGTTGTTGCAGAGCACTTGGTTGTTTAGAAAGTCGTCATGGTGGTATAAGTTTGGGGGAGGTGTAGCACCATTTAATTTATCAGTACCATGACCCTCATCCTCTCAGTGTTGATGGAGAATGCCCATGTTGTGTTGTATTTCACCGACACTTTAGGACGCTCTTGGGACCTCTTTTATTGACAGTAAAAGGATGTGATCTACAGCCAGAATGTAATCATAGTGTCATGAACAGTCAGCCCTAGTGCTGAGGAATACCTCCCAGCTGTCCCTTATTTAGAACAGTCCCTTTTATGAAGACAAATCCCCCATACATATTTTATTCTCAGGTGACCATTTTATATTAGTCCAATGCTAAAGCAAAGTCTTATACTGCATTAAGGTTCATAGTTATATAGCGACAATACAATGGGTCCTGCTTTTGAATTCTCCTTTTGTTGCTTGATCTTTCCCTTGTCTCATCTCTCCTTTCTTTAGCTGTCTTTATTTTCTACACATTTCCCTTATCTTCACTTTTTACTTTTCCTATTTTCCCACCCTTGTTTTCTGTCCCTTTCAGTTTCTTCTCTCCATCTCTACCCTTTTTCCCACTACTGCTTCCTGACTCACTTCCATACTTTTACTTTCTCCATTCCTTACACATTACCATTCTTAATGTACGCACTTTCCCTCCCCTCCTATGTCCCTTTCTTTCCATCTTTCCTTTCCTGAATCTCTTGTCTTCCCCCTGTCGATCTTTTTCACCCCATCGCACCTTTAGCCACGATATTTTTCCACTCATCCCATTATCTTTCTCTCCCTGTTTCAGTTTTCCTCACATACTGACATTATGTCCCTCTATTCCCTTCTCTTCCCATCTTTCCTTCCCTCTTTTTGCTAGATCTCTTTCTGATTCCCACACACAAACAAATATTTTTACTCTACCCCTCCCTGAGATTTCCTATGCTATGAGTGTCTATGTCTTTTTAAATTGGAAGCAAACTGTTTTCTAGCAAGGGCTAGATAGCGGTATAGAAATGAATGCTAATAAGAGCATCAGTGTTGCTCATGTGATCTGTCTGTTATGTGATGCAGCAGGAGGAGTCTTCTCTACAGAAGGAAGACGAAGGGCTCTGGGGATATAGCATGCAAGGTCTACATACACACAGCCTGATATCTCCTGTTAGTAATGCAGAATATTTTTCACTCTTGCTTTTCCAAGTCTTTCAGAGACAGGCCATTCTTTGTCATTTGGTCAGTTTATACATGTTAAATATTTTCCTGGAATTTCCTGGAAGTCAGAAGTAAATGTGTAAACCAGTGGTGGGCAACTGAGTTGATATGGAGGTTGCTATGCCCTGGTTGCTATGCCCTATACATTAACAGTTGGGTTTTGGGGGCCACAAGTTGAGTGAGGGCTCAGTAAGGACTGAGGGGGGCCGCCGAAGAACGTCCAAAGGGCCGCATGCGGCCCCTGGGCCACAGGATGGGCACCTCTGGTGTAAACATTTAGTAGTCCAAAGTGGACCTAACCTGTTAAAATGAGGCTTAGAATGTGTTTTGTATATTCCCATACTTGCATTGAAATGTCAGAAAGTGCTGTTTCCTGGTAAGTTGTGGACCAATTCATAGTTTCAACTCAAAAGTAGAAACTTCAGCAAGAATAAGAGTCGTTTGGTACAACTACATCTATTTACAGAAATGTGATATGTAGAATTTGCTGTGAACAGGTAAAAACACAACAGCAATTATTTGTAGTACACTTCCAGGTGGTCTGAGTGGATATCTTCCTGGTAGATTGATTAAAACACTTGGAAAGCTTGCGACATTTTCATTGTAATGTCCATGCTTCTTGCTTCTGTCTGCCAGTAGCAGCTTTGGTAGGATTGTGGGCATGTTCTGCGGATCATTCCTTTACTGACAAATGAGGCTAGAACCAGTTATGCTGGGCATACACACACCGAGTAGGTCAGACCGACCTACTCCGATGTGTTCCGAGATGCTAACATGATGACATCATCACGTTAGCATCCCGTTGCATTGTGGGGCCCCTTCAGTCGGCTGGGCACCCTTTGTGTGCCGGCCATAAGCTGCGATGGAGACGCCATCTTCATTGCAGCTTATGGCATCGGCTTCCATCGGCTCGCGCCGGCCAGAGATTATCGGACATGTCCGTTCTCTGGCCGGCCGAGAAGTGGGGCGACAGGGATCTGTCGCCCCATGTGGGCACATGCCGATTAGCGGCCGATTTTTAACCTGACCGACGGCGCGAGCACGCACGCCCGTCGGTCAGATTAAAAATCGGCCGCTTATCGGCATATGTATGCCTAGCATAAATCTCACTCATAGCATTGATAGCAGCAATGAGGATGCCATTCATTTTATTTAAATCACCAATTCGGCTTTTGGAAATTTAGTCCTTAAATTGTGTGTAGCCTCCTCTGTGTTATACCATAGTCTACAGACATGTGTTCATATACTGATAAACGTAGAGGCAGGGAAATAAAAATATTTCATGCATAATTCTACTACCACACCCCCCCCCCCCCCCCCCCCCCCCCCCCCCCCCCCCCCACTCAACAAATTTGGACAGAGGGCCCCTGCTTATTTAGTTAGTTTTAAATTACACTTTAAAAAAATATAGTTCCCATCTCAGGGCCTCGCATGCAGTTCATTTGTTGCCCGTGCATGACAAATAGATAGTACTGGATAATTGTTTTCTATGCTGGAAACACTTCCCAGGTAATCATTAGGCTAGGGCTCCACTATGCGCTTGAATACGCTGATGTCTGCGCAAGCCTCTATTGCGTTCCTGTGGACGCGGATCACTGAGTCGACATGAACATGATGGAGGCTCGGACCGACGGATCCGGAGCTCTGATGGCTGTGGAGACAGCCCTGTCAAAGCCCCACTGCCATCAATGGGCGGCTTCTGCACTGCGTTGAGAGCAGGGATTTTAGTGTATGTGGAGCCCAAGCCTAAGGGCTTGTTTCCACTAATGCGGAATCGTGCGGATGGCTGCGGTTGTACCGCGAGGCTGCAGCCCCTCCCGACCGCATCCATAGGCAAAGCATCAGCCAGGCTCCACTTGTGCGGCCGAGTGCGGATGGGGTTGGGCATGGATGCGGTGCGATTCTGAACGCCTGCATACAGCGTTTTCGTGCGGATGCCATGCCCGACCGCATCCCTGGACAAGGGGCCTGCCCAAAGTCTGCATCCGAACGCACAAACGTCCGCATGCATCTGCATAGGGTGCGGTCGATAGTGGCTGCAGCCGCTGGATAGCACCGGCGGCCATCCGCATGGAACCGCTGTAGTGGAAACAAGCCCTAAGGCAGTAACGTTTCCCTTCTCAAGTCTCTTTGCGCCTGGCAGAAGAGGGGCACGAAATCATTTAAGGGAGAGGAAAGTGATGCGGAAGAATCGTGATTTATTGATTACAGTAATATTTTTTTACTTATAAATAATGGGTGCTTTGATGGTATGGCGCACAATCAGTGAGTATATGCCCCCTTTTACCCACAAATTAGGTCTCATCTACTTTAGATGTTCAAGAGCTAATCTTATATGATTATATTATAGCATGATGGCATATAATATATCCTGAAAACCATCTAGCTCATTGTTCACAAATGTTCAATGTTGTACCTAACGCTTTAACTTTTTCATCTGGTAAGGTATAAAAAGAAAAAGTGATAGGTTGTATATGGGAAATCTTTTTGGAAGCTTGCCCAAAGGGAGCTGTTTAAACAGTAGTGAATTTGTGCTGGCCAAGGCCAAATGAAGTCTACAAAATGGAGTAGATCTATGCATTTGAGGTCGGACAAGTGACCAGCATTGATTTAGAGCTAAAAGCTAACCTATGTAGGTATTGAGGGGTAAGAAAAAAAAATGGAGTGCAGCAAATTATGTTTTCAGTATCCCAGCTTACACTATTCCCCCTCCAAGAAACAGGACATCATCATGACATTAAATGTACAATGCCAATACACAGCCAAACGGTACAGAAAATCAGAGAACAATCGACTTTGTGAGGGCTCTCGTCAAGGACATAAGCATGCAGAAATGATGTACACTTGGAGTAAAATTGACGTAGAATAAACAAAACAAATCAAAACCACAACCAACTGGGGTAACTGGGGTGTGGATGAGGAAAATTTATCCAAGAGGATACTGGGTACAAGGTGAGGGTAGAAGTACCTATACGTGGAGGGTAGGAATGCAGGGTGACCCCCCAACGGGTAGTATCCGAGCCCCCCGGAGGGTATTAATGGATAGGACTCGAGCCGAGAGGGGCGGAGCAATATTCAGAATTGTAAAGGCCCCAGTGTCCCTGCAACTTGCTTTTTAAGGTACCACTTGGTATCACGGAAGGCATCCATTTGGGTGTGGCAATTTCCTTGCGGGATAGTATACCTTACTTATCTATAGTCATCAATTTGAACACGATAACTTATCTTAATATGTATTAAAACCAAAGATGATGCGATTTGGAAGGGGTCATCTCTAGCTGAAGTACTGAAGTACTGCTGATAAAAAGAATAATGATAATTATGTGCATGAGGTTAGTTGTTGAAAAGGGAAATAGGGGGAATTAAGATGCCACATTAGTACTGGAAGTGGGGTTTATCGGTTCTTAAGACAAGATTTGAGATTACAGATTTGTATTATAGTTTCTGATGGTCACATGTGCAGAAAAAGAAATATTTAAATAAATTGTTGGTATTACCTGTTTTTCTACTTGGTTTAAAAACTATAACCCATCTCCTTACTAATACTTAGCTATTGTCTCTGGAGGAAATAGAGAGAGTATACAGTGCCAACATATACAGGAAGAAGACAGTCCTGTAAATACCAGTCTTTTCCAAGCTATCCACAAACTTATGCCAGTTGATATCTAGCACAAAATGTACGGATGAAGTATTTGTTTTCAGTTTAGTTTATGGAGGAAGAAAAATTTACATTAAGTATAAAATGATCACTCCTTGGATACTAGGATAGGGTTAGAAAGGAGGATGTGGCGGTTATTACTGATTTCTCCCTGCAGTGCAGTTTACAACAGTAACTTTCTATGGAGTAGAAGAGGATAATAACCCTTTACTATGTGGATCCTGTTTTAGGACAGGTTCTCGCAAGGGGTTCTAGGGCTGATTCTGCTGGGTGGTTGTAGCTTGAGCAAAGGGGGTTAGTGGGGCAGTGCCATTTGCTGGTCATTAACCAAACCCACCCGGCCATATTCTAATCCTTTGGGATGGAAGCCTAGAAATCTTAGGTAAGAGGAGATATGCTGTGTTATGCCAGGAAATGCTAAATAACAGTAAAATAATCACCAAAGAAACACAGATGATTAGGCCTGCTGTTTGTGTATGGGGTGCAGTATGCTGATTAAGCACTTTCCTCTATGGTGCAGCATGTTCTGTTGGATCAGGAAGAGCCCACATTGTTATTTCTGTTTCTCTACACCCACTCTACAAACACAGTGTGCTTGTGCTGCCACCCCACTCTACATACTCAGTGTTCGGTGCTTTCACTGCCCCCCACTCTACATACACATTGTGCCGTGCTTTTACTGCCCCCCCCACTCTACATCCACATATAGCTGGTGCTTCCACTGCTTAGTCCACTGCCACCCACTTCTCCAAACCATGTGTGGGCTGGTGCTTCCACTCCACCCACTCTACTACACAAGTGTACTTGTGCTTGGTCCACTGCCCCCCACTCTACATACACATGTACTGGTGCTTTCCACTCTGCCACCCCTCTACAAACACAGGTATGTGCTTCCACTGCCACCCACTCTACATACAACAGTGGGGGCTGGTGATTCTGCTACCGCCCACTCTACATCCACATTATGCTGGTGATTCTGCTACCGCCCCACATTCTACAGACACAGTAGTGGTTGCTTCTCTGCCACCCCATCTACATCCACAGTGTGCTGGTGCCCGTTACGCCACCCCCCACGCTACATACACAGGTGCTGGTGCTTCCAGCTGGCCACCCACCTCTACAAACACAGGTACTGCGTGCTTCCACTCCGCCACCCACGCTACACTACACCCAGTGTGCTGGTGCTTCCCCACTGCGCCACCAGCTCTACATAAAAACAACAGATACACCGTAGGCCTGGTGCTCCACTGGCCCACCACACTACATACAAACACCTGTATGCGGGTGCTTCCACTCACGCCACCCACGTGCTACAGACCACATGTGGCTGGGTGCATTCCATGCCACCAGCCCACTCTACAAACACAGTGTAGCTGTGACTGTCGCACCACGCCAGCCCACCTAAGGGAAGAACATACCACATAGTGGCTGGCTCGCTACTGCCACCACCCCATCACAACACGGCGCGGGGCTCCAATGCCACCCACATCACAACAACAGTGTGCTGGTGCTCCACTGCCACCCACTCTACAACACACGTGTACTGGCTGGCTGTCCACTGCACACCACCCTACCATACACCTGTACTGGTGCTTCGGCCACTGACCAACGCGCACCCTCTACAATCCAACAGCAGTGCGAGTGACTTCGCACCAGGGCCCACCCCTCTACATAACAGCATGCTTGACTGGGCTTCCACTGCACACCACCTACATACACCATGTGACGGTGCTTCCACCTAGCCACCCACTCTCCACACAGATCGGGCCCACGCCACCCCCACCGACACAGTGTGCGGTGATTCTGCTACCGCCCAACGTCTACATACACAGTGGACTGGATCGCTTACCGCCCACTCACAACCACGCCACCCACCTACATACAACACGTGTGCTGGTGCTTCCACAGACCACCCACTCCCTACATACACAGTATTCGGCGTGGGGCTTCTAACTGCCACCCACCTAACATACAACAGTGGTGCGGGCGGTCCCTCCCATTGGCCACCGCACTCTACCAAACACAGTGTCGCTGGTGCTTCCAACTGCAACACGCACCTAACATACACAGGTACCGGTGCTCCACTGCCCACCCCACCTACATACAACGGTGTACGGGTGCTATCCACGTGCCACCCACTCTACAAACGACAGTGTACTGGGGCTCCAGCCCACTGGCCACCCACTCTACATACACAGGGTGCTGGTGATTCTGCTACCCGAGCCCACTCACACCTACACAGTATGCGGTGCTTCGACGCACTGCCACCCATCTACATACACAGTGTGCTGGTCGCTTCCATTGCCACCGCACTCTCCATACCCAGTGTGCTGGTGCTTCCATTGCCACCTCCTCTACAAACAGTGTACTGGTGCTTCCACTGCCACCCACTCTACATACACAGTGTGCTGGTGCTTCCATTGCCACACCTCTACATACACCGTTATGCTGGTGCTTCTACTCGCCACCCACTCTACATACACAGTATGCTGGGCTTCTATGCCACTCAACTCTACATACACAGTGTGCTGGGCTTCCACTGCAACCACCTCTACATACACAGTGTACTGGTGCTTCCATTGCCACCCATTCTACATCACATGTGCTGGAGCTTCTGCGGCTGCTGCTGCCCACTCTTACATCACACGTATAACTGGTGCTTTCTACTGCCACCCACTCTACATACACAGTGTGCTGGGTCTTCCACTGCCACCCACTCTACAAACACAGTGTACTGGTTGCTGTCCACTGCCCACCCACATCTACATACACATGGTGCTGGTGCTTGCCATTGCCACCCACTCTACATACACAGTGTGCTGGCTTCTGCTGCCACCACTCTCACATACACAGTATGCTGGTGCTTCTACTGCCACCACACTCTACATACACAGTGTGCTGGTGCTTCCATTGCCACCCACTCTACATACACAGTGTGCTGGTGCTTGCCATTGCCACCTCCTGTACAAAACACAGGTACTGGTGCTTCCACTGCCACCACCACTCTACATCACAGTGTGTGCTGGCTTCCATTGCCACCCACTCTACATACACATGATCTGGTACTTCCACTGCCACCCACCTCTACAATGCAACAGTGGTGCTGGTGCTTCCATTGCCCACCCACCTCTACATAACACCAGTGTGTTGGTGCTCTACTACTAACGCCACCCACTCTACATAACACAGTGGCTGGTGCTTCTACTGCCACCCACTCTACATAACACAGTGTGCTGGTGCTTCCACTGCCACCCACTCCCTACATACACAGTGTGCTGGTGCTGCTCCAGTGCCACCCACCATCTACATACCCAGTGTGCTGGAGCTTCTGCTGCTGCCCACTCTACATACACAGTATGCTGGTGCTCTCTACTGCCACCCACTCACATACACAGTGTCTGGTGCTTCCACTGCCACCCACTCTACAAACACAGTAATACTGGTGCTTCCACTGCCACCACCCTTCTACAACACAGTGTGCTGGGGCTTCCATTGCCACCCACTCTACATACACAGTGTGCTGGGGCTTCGCTGGCGCGCCACCCCCCTCTAACCATACACAGTATGCTGGTGCTCTTCTACTGCCACCCACTCTACAATACACAGTGCTGGTGCTTCCATTGCCACCCAACTCTACATACACAGTGTGCTGGTGTCTTCCATTGCCACCTCCTGTACAACACCCAGTGTGCTGGTGCTTCCACTGCACACCACTCTAACATACACAGTATGCTGGTAATCACTGCCACCCACTCTACATGCACAGTGTGCTGGTCTTTCCCTGCCACCCACTCTACATACACAGATGCTGGTGCTTCACTGCCACCACACTCTACATACACAGTGCTGGCTTCCATTGCCACCAACCCACTCTAACACACGTGTGCTGGTGCTTCCATTGCCACCACTCTAATGGGGGGCTGTGAATCCTGTACAAACACGTTGTACTGGTGCCTTCAACTGCCACCCACTCTACATACACAGTTATGCTGGTAATTCCTGCCACCCACTCTACATGCACAGTATGCTGGTGCTTCCATGCCACCCACTCTACATACACAGTGTGTTGGTGCTTCTAACTGCCACCCACTCTACTACACAGTATGCTGGTGCTTCTACTGCCACCCACTCTCATACACAGTGTGCTGGTGCTTCCACTGCCACCCACTCTACATACACAGTGTGCTGGTGCTCCCATTCCACCTCCTCTACAAACACAGTGTACTGTTGCTTCCACTGCTGCACCCACTCTACATACACAGTATGCTGGTGCTTCTACTGCCACCCACTCTACATACAATTTTATACCGACTTAAAATTGATCGTTTTAAGTTATTGATTGAAAATCTGACCCGTGTGTGCTGGTGCTTCCACTGCCCACACACTCTTCATACACAGTGTGCGGTGCTACTACTGCCCCCACTTACATACCGTGGTGTTGGTCATCCTGGGCCACCCACTTACATACCAGTGTGCTGGTGCGTAGCTGCCATCCACTCTACATACACATGTGCTGTGCTTCCACTGCCACCCACTCTACATACACAGTGGGTTCTGTTGCCTCCACTGCCACCCCTCTACAATACACAGTGTGCTGGTGCTTCTACTGCCACCCACTCTCGTACACAGTGTGCTGGTGCCTAAGCCAGTCTCCAGGCCTAAATCCAATAGAAATTTTTTTGGAGTAAGCTAAAAATTCTGTGTTGCTCAGCGACAGACTATAAACCTGACAGATCTAGAGGCATCTGTGTGAAGGATGGCCAAAATCCCTGTGAAGAATGTGCAAACCTGGTCAAGAACTACAGAAAATGTTTGACCTCTGTAATTGCAAACAAGGCTTCTGGACCAAATATTAACAATGATTTCTTAGGTGTTCAAATACTATGTGCAGCAGTACAATAGAAATCATTCTTTACAAATCATACATTTCCTGAATTTATGCACCTTCAACAGTGTTGTACTGTGAGAGGCAGCAAAGCCAGCTGTTCTAGCTTTGGACGGAGACAGCTAATCTGAGGCTCAACAAGAACAGGCCACAATGACGTGATCACGCTGCTGTCAGATATTGGAGGAGCCGGGGAAGCAGAACTGTCTCTCCCCCTCCTCTCCTCATCGGACATGCCGTATTAACGGTCATGTCCGATAAGGTTGTTTTCGAGCAGGATTGATTTGTCCCACTCTAAAACAGCGATGGGGGCATATTATATGGGTCAGAAGGAGAGAAAGGAAAAACATGTCTCTTCTACAGCATGTGTTTTCTTATATGTCAATTAGTTCTGGGAGCATTGGTAGATGAAAGAAAGATGACCTGTATTAGCTGTAAGAAGGGGTTGGAGGATATTACAAAAAAGATAGTATTGCTTAAGCACTTGTGTTTTTTTAATGTCGTTTTTTTAGAGTTGAAATGTTTGAGTTGAATTTTCCACTTAAATGTGAATTGATTTTGATTTCTGAACCTTATGAAACTTAACCCCATATGAATTAACCCTACATAACTAGGAGAGGAGTGATTGGAATATTCTATCTATTCTAGGTCAGGACTGTCAAACTCCATACTCAGTGGGCCAAAAAAAAAGAAACTTGGACACCTTGATATTTATTGAAAAGATTCTGTGGTCCAGAAGGGGCTTGGGGGAATTAGGTTGGAGAAGAGGGGAAGAGTGGAATGTCCCTGAGGGGGTGTCAGGACCATACAAGGGGCGACCAGGTAGAACAGCAAACTGACAACCAGACAGGGATATTGTGAACAAACAGGTTATTGTGAACTTACAATAAACAAGAAAAAACAAACAGGTGTGAAAGTAATCAGGTTACGGTTCAGATGTCCAGGTCAGATTCACAGGACCAGAGTTCAGATATCCAGGTAAAGATACAGATTTCAGTATTCAGTTTGAAGTAAAAATGTTCAGCAAGCATGTGGGTGTGAGGCCACTTATATAGCCCTCAGGCTAACGAGGCAGGTTTCCTCAACCCAGCCCACACTTGCAGGGAGCCACCTGCTGTGACTAGAGAACCACAGGTGGTACTGGACAGGGAGGTCCTTACAGGGGTGCTGCGTAGATGATAGTGGTTGATGGAATAGGACCTGTCTAGAGTCTGTATATACTTCTAAAAGGGAACTTATCTCTATTAGAGTTGTATTCCTTCCAGCTTAAGTGTGTAAAGAGGGTGTAAGAAAGCCCCCCCCCCCCCATGCTATGTTTTTTGGTCTATTCTGTGGCATGGTTTTCTAGGAGCTCTTTTAAGGTCAGTATTGTGTGTGTTGCAGCCATGGTAACTCTTTGTTTTTACAGCTTCAGTTAGCTGTGAGAATGCTCAGGTTGCAGGCAATGGTAAATATATTCTAGCAGATGTGAAAGAGTAGAGCAGTGAGAAGGTCATCACAGCATCATTGTTACGGCTGCCCTCATGTACAATTCAACAGATTTCCATCTCCAGCAGCGGTACAGAAAGCAACGCTGCACTTCTTCTGTCAGTCATACAAGTTTTCTTTCCTGAATATGGTGTATGTATATATATATATTTATGTATATATATATATA
>CM070037.1:76696746-76717331 GCA_036250615.1 Ptychadena robeensis
GGGGGGGGGGGGTTCTTTTGCCCCAATCACCAATTGATGGACATGGTCACGCACGTTACGGCCTGGATGACCATTACTCCCCAAGAGGACTTCATGGGGCGTCTCCATTCCATTTCCATTTCTTGACATGCTTGCATTCTGTACTTGTATGTGAAAAATATTGAAAATGATAAATAAAGTAAAAAAAAAAAAAAAGAAACAGTTGTTGTTACCCATCTTTCTTGGAAGGGTTTATGGTAATTTAAAACCAAAGATTAACAAAGGGGGCCGTGCCATAGACCTCCATGTTAATGAAGGGGTGTCGATGTGTAGACGATGTGTACAGGGTTAGGGAGAGGGCGGGAATTGTATGCAGTGGACACTGCCGCAATTGCTCGTACCACGCCGTTAAAAATGGCCCGGTACGGGCAGAACACTAGGGATGTTAATTCTGTTTTTTATTTTAAAGAAATAATTCAGAATGCACAGTTTCATACTGTTACATACTTTTACTGTTTCAGGGTGTGATTCCACAGGCTTTGCAACTGTAGGGAGTTTCTTCTATTCTTCTTTGCAAATAATTGTAAGCATACTATGGTTGGATGTGGTCCATTGGTGGACAGCCATTTTGAGGTCTCTCAAGAGATGATGTAGTGCACAGGAATCAACCAGACGACGATGATTTAACTGTAAAACTTTATTGAACACTGAGGCCCAATGAGGCCGGGTAGCAGGGGGCGGGAGTCCACCCAACTGGAATCATGGCACTCCTGACTGGTGCACAACAATGAGAGTCCCTATACCGTGCAGTGTGTGCTATTGTGCTCTCCAGCTGCACACACGCCGGCTCAGGAGATACAGGCCTCGGCACCACAGGAAAGACAGAGCAAGGCAGGCACCTGTCTCCTTCCTGGTCCCTAGTGAAGAGCACCGCCTCCTGTGTGAGCTCCCTGCCCGCCCCATGGCATCATGGTCTGCCTTCTTAAAGGGGACGCTGTCCCTATCTGGGTTCCCCCAACTACAATGTTCAAGGACATGTTCTAGGACATTCACATAATTCTCCATAATCCATTTCTGTACTATATTCATTGTTCCCTTTACTGAACACTGTAGAACTGTTTTTATTAAGAATATCACTGGATTGAATGGACTTTGCTCCATTCAATTTTTACCAACTTCTGACCAGCCTCCTAGTCAATGCGTCATTATTATCTGGTACTTTGTTTCTTCAAGGCATATTATTTTCATCTTTTAGACCAGGGAATCTTGTACCTTGAAATTTGAGAGTCTTTTTTGCAAACCTCAAATGTTTCTGTGTGTTTTGCGCTAAGCAGAGGCTTCCATCTTACCACTTTGCCATAAACCCAGATTGGTAGAACTCTGTAGTTTTGGTTGTCCTTCTGGACACATGTAAAATCTTCACCCAGGATCTGTGAAGCTCAATCACAGGGACCACCAGGTTGCGGATCACCTTTCATACTTAAGGGGTTACTACCTTGATTGCTCAGTTTGGGTGACCAACCAGCCCTAGCATGAAATCTTGATTGTGGCAAACTTCTTCCATTAGAGAATTATGGAGGCCACTGCCCTCTGGGTAACTTTCAGTGCAGCAGAAAACATTTTGTAACCCCAGATCTATGCTCTGCAAAAATCTTGTCTCTGAACTATGCAGGCAGTTGCTTTGACCACATGGGTTGGTTTATGTTCTGACTAGACATTAAGCCCGCTAAATTAATGGGCGCTAGAACATATGTCAAGCTGACCAAGCGGCTCTCCCTTGACATCACTCGCCTGCCGCCACTTGTAACGACCGCTGCTGCTTAGAAGTCCACGTGAGCCGCCGCATGCCCGCGCACACCTCTCGCTTCAACAGTTTCGCCCGGTGTCCCGCCGAAATCTGCTCCCCGTCTAAATCTGCTCCCCCTGTAGCACAGAATGGCCAGCAGGGGGAGCACTTCCAGGGGGAGCTGATATCGACCGGGGGGGGGGGGGGGGGGGGGTGATCCAGCCCGTGAAGCTGTCACCTAGGGCGGCTGACACCCCGGTCTCCATGCCCTCCGGTGTGCTAATGGGGTTAAGCGTCCCACTCTCCACAGGGCTTGGCTGGACTATGGGCTAAGGACTATGTGGAGAGTGGGACGCTTAACCCCATTAGCACGCCAACAGGCTGTTTCAATCTACCCTACACCCTTTGGAAGCTTACCAGCTTAAACCCAAGTAACCTATATAATACCTACATTGGCTGGCTATCTGGTGTTCCTTGGCCCCCCATTCCTGGGCAGGAGCTGGCTCTGATTTGGTGGTCATATGTGTAATGGCTTTGCTAGGCCTAAACTGGTTCTAGGATTGAACTCTTCTCCTCTTTACCCCTGATGAAGTTTTCTTAAAACGAAATGTACGTCGGGTTGGGAGTTATGCCATCTACCAACCGCTAGAACCATTACCAGACGTCTTTGAATTGTTTTGTATGACTATGCATGTAACCGTATACAGAGCTCTTTGTTGTTTTTAGAGAATCTGGGTTGATGGGCTTACACTCATCCCCCCAGTGACAAACTTTGCTGATTATATGTGATAGCATTATTACTTATGAGGCCTTCTATTAAGAGGTATGTGCCTTTCTAAATCATGCCCAATTCATTTAATTTATAACATGTGGACTCCATGTAAGGTGTACAAAATCCCATCAGAGATCAAATTAAATAAAAAGGTACCTGATCTAAATTGTTTATGTAGAAAATCAATGATTGGTATATGGGGCCAGGTGTGGAGATACAGACTGGTATATTGGTGTGTATAGAAAGAGGCAGAGGCTGATAAAGTTCAGGTTGTGGTATGCAAAAAGGTAAAACTAAACTGTGGCTGCAGATGTTGATGTGGCTGAAATGTGCACATACATAGATTTAACTCCCATCTATCTTCTCTTGATGAATACCTATAATAAATCAGTATGGTAATAGCTCTGCCTTGTTGCTTGTTTCCTTCTATCCAAATCCCACATGATTCAAGAGGCTATTAATATTTTCCGCATTTAATTATAGAACCTCCAGAGCAAATCACATCACCCAACTGGTAATTTCCCCTCTGATTCTACTTCTGTGAAAATACATTGAAGAAATTGCAGGATTCTACCTAGCAATGCACTACTGGCTATGTATCAAAATATAGAATACAATGGAGATCCAAATACACAAAAAAAATAAAAAATAAAAACACTTTGTTTATTGTAATGAGTAGGCTACCTTGCACCATTAAAAAGGTCAAGGTTTTCACAAAACCTCTGAAAGTGTCTTCTGGTATCTGACAAAGTTAGCATCAGATCCTTTAAATCCTTTAATTGCTAGGTGGAGTCTCCATGGATCGGACTTGTTTTTCCAACAGATCCCTAGATAAATGATGCACGTGTACCCAGCCATCCACATGATTTTAAAGAAAACACAATTCAATTTATCAGACCAAGCCACATTCTTCCATTGTTCCATGGTCCATTTCTGATGCTCATATACTAATGTAAGTGCTTTATGCAATGGGCGGAGGTCAGCATAACAGGATGCTATGCATTCTATGTTCTTACTTCTTTCTCTGAAAGACACAATCAATTCCTATGGCTGGCATTAATCTGATGCTGGCTCTTTTCAAAGCCACATGGACCAATATCCCCTAATTTCCGGCTTTGAGCACATTGAAACATTTTTGTTTGTGGAATTTATGAGAGTATAACTCCTCTTCTACAACAACAGTCTTTCACAAGTTTTGTACTGTCCCATCACACATTTGGTTTCCCATAAGGGTAGTTAAAAATAAAACCCTTGAAAGTGTAGTTTTCCTAAGTTATTTACAAAAGATCCAGCTTGTGACATATCTTGGAAGTATGTAATGAACAAGATGTAGGTTTAAAGGTATTAAAGCAGTGGTGGACAACTGAGCTGATGTGGAGGGCCACAAGTGTGGTCCTCTGCATTACTAAAGGGCCACACATAAAATTTTCAATCTATACTGACTTGTAGAAGCATTTTATAATGAAAAAAGGACAGCAGGCATAGCTAGAAGACATTATTTTTAGATAACAAAACTTGTTTTAAATGATACTTCAAGCATTAGGAAACACTGTAGAATGGTGATGCACATTTTGTGTCACATATATCATCAAAGCCCTTTGTGATATCTATAGCCTTTGATTCAAATGTGGCCCTATTCTGAGGTTATGTGCCGCACTATATAATATACAATCATCCCCCGTTTGTTGGTGGAGGAGAGGGGAGGGACTAACTCAGGCGCTGTCTGGGTTGCCCTAGGTAACCACTCAGCATGCTCAGCTGCCGCATGAGCAAGTCACTCGCCTCCTCTTCCCACTCTAAGGAGATCCTGGGCAAATCGGGGATCAGTGGACAGGTGAGTTCTTATGCCCTATGCATTAACAGTTAGGTTTCTGGGGCTGCAAGTGAAGGACCAATGGGGGGGGGGCGCTGAAAGACGCCCAAAGGGCCGCGGGTTGGGCTCCTGGGTATTAAAGGGTTTCCCACATTTTTCTACTATATGATCTTAATAATACAATATAACTTTTGGTTAAGGATGCAATATGTTCATATTTTTCTTCTGATTTGTAGCAAACAATTTGAAAATCTCTGTTAATGATCATGTCTAAGCCAAGAATGTGCAGCCAAGGCAGCATAATTTGGAATGTACATGATATTTTAACAATACGGTGTTGAAGCTAGGCCAAAACAGGGGTCCAATTAGACCCTGGGTGTGTTCTCTCTGGGTGAATCTATTTCAAGCTTCATAGTTTTACCCAGTGAAAAAAAGCAATATACCGTATAACAAGATTCAAACTGTTTCTTGTGTGTTCCCCTGTGTAATATTTGGCAAGAAAATTCATGCCAGGGTGAACATTGAAAGTACATTTTTTTTACCTTTGGGTGAATGTTTGTGGGAATGTTGTTGTAAATTTTTGTTAAATAAGAAGAAGCCCTTTGCAAAGTATACATACATGTAAGCTTGTACCTGCCCCATGGACATGCAAACTTGCACCCCTTGCTGTGTTGATATATGGAATTATGAATCTCTTTATAAAGGAAGTATTTAGAAGTGCAAAGCAGGTGGGGTAATATAGCTGTGTGCCTGAAGGAAACACTCCGGTGTGCAAACAGAGACTACAGCTGTGTAGGATAGAGCTTTGCCAGTTACTCATATGAACAAGAAGGTATACAATATGTCTGTGTGCTCACATAATGTGTAAGGCCTGGTTCACACCTATACACTTAAAGTGTGTTGATATGCATTGTAATAAGTTTTCATTTGAACAGACCCATTGTATAAAATGTAAAATTTTAGCATGTGCTTGCCCATGGATAGGCATGAACCGGGCATCAGAAAATGAGAGAACAGGTGTAAAGAGAGGTAAGAATACAGCTGTGTTTATAGAGAAAACACCCCGGTGCACAGAGGGGGAGATAATCTGTTAAGATGAAACACTCTACAATAATCCTTTAAATTTTATTGTGTTTCTCCATTGTGCCTTGTGTGTAATAACAGGATTTGCATCATCAGCATCTCTATGGATATAGAACTCTGATTATAGTAGATAGAGAGCACCCCATGTGTAGAGTATCCCTCTGTATATGTGTAGAGCTTTCTCCTTGGTATGTATATGCCACCCCTCTCGATATGTATTGACCATACCTATAAGTATGTACAGAGCAATTTTAAGTGTCTTGGTCATGCCTATCTCCTTTTTTAGGGTTGACATTCTTCTTAATGCATTTTCATGTGAACAGGTCCAGTCAATATAATGTGAGCTCTTTGGACATATGACAGATATGTGTGAACCTAAATGTAGGAAGTATCTCCCTGTGAATGTATAAGTCTCCTCTCTCTTTATATACACAATACCCCTTTATTGTATGTATAATACTCTCCTCTTTGTATTATATAATGCATGCTTAATATGTAGAGAGCATACTTCTCTTGATGTATAGAGTGCCTCTCTATATATACCCTTTATAAATGTATGGTGCCTGTTTCACTCTCCTTTATATGTATAGCACACTTTATATAAATAGCACACTTATTTATGTATAGAGCATACCCTCAATAAATGTGTAGAACACACCCTTTTAATATATGTATAGAGTAAATCACACCTCTCCTTTAGTACAGATAACAATCTATATATTTATAACATTCGCATTTCTTTATTTTGTAGAGTACCCCTTTCTGTATGTATTTTGCTTTGCGTTTGCTAAAGATCAGTGTGAATAGACCAAGCATTTGGCAAAATTCCTCTGGGTTGTAGACTCCTCTGATCAGCATTTTAAATGTGGAACTAAAACTAAAATGAGTCATATTCTCTTCCCTCACAGAAAATAGTGTAAGGCCATATCCTACTGGAGGTCAGTGACCATGAACTGAAGGTGACATGCAGAACCTTTAAGCAATCAGCATCTTATATTGATATTCAATAATTCAGGATTGAAGGGTCATATACACCAAACCATTTAAAAATCTGCAACCCATTACATGTCCTTCAGAAACATTTGATGCATTATAAGAAGAAAAAAAAAGCAGAAAAAAAGTGATTTCATGGACTCCATCCATCTGAGAAAGACCTAATTAATTTGTCTGAGTCATAAATACTGCGTGTCTCACCATCTGCTCATGTAAGCAAAGGCAAGCTAAAGGCACCGCTTAATTTTTCACAATGAATAATTATTATTTGGAACCACACTTGATAATATGTTAGGAGGCAATTTTTAATGATCAGGTTAAAGGTTAAATTGGAATATTCAGAGGTAAATAGGTGTATAGTAACCCTATACACCTATTTACCTCTGAATAGGGGTAAATTATATTAATTAATATTAAAAATGGTTCCTTGTTAGGTTGCCAATAATGCTGTGTTTTCTTCCGCTAACATGCTTTTTCTTGTAAACAGGCACATTGGATATAATAAGAACTTATTTCATGAGTTAACAAGCTTTTGCTTAATGCATGTTAAAACAAATAGGTGTTAGTGTTCGGAACAGGTTTAGTTGAGGGTCTAGGGGTAGTAAGATAAGATTATAATACAGATGCTGCTTTTCACTTTACACTGTTGAGGTGGCAATATACATGGTACACTAAAGAATATAAAGTGCAGGTGATATAATACAGATGGAATTTGTCATATTACACTGCACAGGTGACATAATACAGTTAACAGTTTGCAAATTACACGGTTATAGAGATGATACCCTATATATTGCAATGTTTAGTTAACAATATACATATTACACTATACAGCTGACTGACACTTCACAGAAGGGCACTTTTTATAGGTGATAACCTTTGTATTACACTGTACAGGTTCTATGCTGCTGTTGACAGTCTGCATATTACACATGTACGGATAACACGATATAGGATCCTACACTATACATGTGACACTACAAATTCAGTGCCCAAGTGACCTTCTATATAATACACTGTGAAGATGCTGCTGCATATTAGTCTACATATACCACTGTAAAAGCAAAATGGTGTAGGTGGCAATTAATTACATTGTACTGGTTCCCATAAAGTGCATTATACAAGTGTCTTGCTCTTTATTACAGTTCACGGACGACACTCTGATGACACTCATGCACATTACACTTTACAATTGACCCTCAACATATTCCAATATATAGGTGACAAGCTAAATATCACATAATTCAGGTGACATTCTGGATCCAAGTAACACTCTACATATTACCCTCTACAGATGGCACTCTATGAAATGCACACTTCAGGTAAAATTTCATATAATACTGTACATTGCACACCTCATGTTATACTGTACATTGCACACCTCATATTATACTGTAAACACTGTGCAGGTGACATGTGACATATTACACTGTAAATGTATCACACTGTATGGTTGCCACTACATACTTCACTATACAGGTTACACACTGCATATTACACAATGCAGGTTGACACTATTCAGTGTATATTGCATACTTTTCATATAGTGTACATGCATGCATGCATTGTGAATGAGATGCTGGATAGAACATTTAAATTTTTTTGGTCTATACGTGTGTATTTTACCTTATCTTATACCTTATCTTTACCTTTACCTAACCTTTACTATATTTAAATGTATACTGGTATTTAAGGATATACAAAAAATGTCTTCTGAAAATGATACTTAATTTTGAAAAAATTGCAATGAATTGACTTTACAAGCATAGATGTGTATAATTTATCCAGGGCCTTTACACCCTATTTCCTCATCCTCTGTGTTCCCTTATCCAATAAAAGATTGATGGGCAGTGTAAGCTTGCCCACGTAATTCAGGCACATCTAAGCTGTCGGACGGATGTCTACTCATCAATATACATGAAGCATCTCATCTAGCTCAGTCCAATGCTGGGGGCTGCAGGCACTACTGCATTGTTATACCGGAGAGCAGGATAGGACAATGGGTTGGGGGTGTTCTAATTAGAATCTGTCTTCTCAATTTTCTTGCCTTAATTTCTTTTTTTGCAGAGAATGATGAAGATGCTTCTGGTAGTGACAGAGTTCAGCCTGATGGGATATGCTAAATGGAGAAATTCAGTTTTGCAGCCTTGAAAGCAATCGAGCATCCAGTGGAGTGTTGCCTGGCTGGGGAGCCTGTACTCTTCCTAGGAAAAAATCTAGTTTGGTGGATAAGAAACACGCTGGATCTCACCATTTCATGCCGTCTGGCCAAACATCAGACATTGTGAGCAGCAGCTTTCCAGCTTCCAGCATTTCTGGGTATTCTTCGTGCCTGTAAGAGACGTGGTCATGGGGGACATGAGCAATAGTGATTTTTACTCCAAGAACCAAAGAAATGAGGTCAACCATGCAGCTGAATTTGGGTGCACCCTCGATGAACTGCGCTCCCTCATGGAGCTGCGAGGGACTGAGGGTGTGGTTAAAATTAAGGAATTTTATGGGGATGCGGATGGCATGTGCAGGCGGCTAAAAACTTCTCCAACCGAAGGTAAGAACTGCTGGTATGTAAGCCGTGCAAAACACACATGACAGCTGCTAACCTGTTTTTGAGTTGAAATACAATGATGACTTTTCTTTTGGGGTATTAGGAGTTCTTTATGTGATGTCAATACTGGGATCTGGAACTTTTGTACTAGAATGCTATAACTCTGGATAAGGGTATGAGGACTCTGTTATTCTTAATCAGTCACATATTTCTACTGGTCTATCATGGACTGTATACTAGAATGGTATAACCTTATACTGGGGATTCACTGCTCTTTATTAATTTATCAGACTTTTGCTAACTTTATACTTGAGTCACAGCACTATGCTAGCATGTATGGTGCTATACTGGGATTTTAGGGCTCTATAGTGGTGCATCAGGTTCAAGTACAGTGTACTGGGAAGTTTACCTATACTGGGATTTCAGGGCACTTATACTGATGTAATGGAATGTTTTAACTATGCTAAAGCCAAAGCTCTATATTAGTATATCCAAAACCAAAATGCTAGAGCTCAGTGATGGGTTATCAGGGACTGGAATGTTACAATACCATGCAGGAAATTATAAGCTTTACACTGGTTTATGTGGAAGTGTGTATTGTTTTATAACCTAAACCTGGAATGTGAAGACTCTATTCTGGTATATCAGGGACTGGTATATGCTGAGATGCCACAGCCCTATTGTGTATCAAGGAAAGGACTGTGTGATGGAATATTAAATAAGAAGTTACAATAACATGCTGGGATGTCAAGGCTCTATACTGGCAGTGGAATATACTAGGATATCAGGTAAACTGTTATAGCACACACACACAAAGTGGCTTGGTACCTGATTCTTACCCTTCTGCTGTGCATTGACATACAGTTGTGCTCATAAGTTTACAAACCCTGGCAAACATTTTTCTGAGAATATAAATTATTACACAAACACTTTTCTTTCACACATGTTAGTGGTTGGATGAAGCCACTTTTAAAAAATCATAATCACAACACAAACTTCCAAAATGACCCTTATTAAAAGTTCACGTATCCTGGTCTTTTGGCCTGATAACATAATAACATGCTCACCACTTGACACAAAAGGGTTTGAATTTCTCGTTAAGGTACCATCCATCCTTACTTGTGATCTATTTGCTCGTAATTAGAGGGTGGGTATAAAAGGTAAATTACTTTCTGGACTCCTTACAGACCCTTTCATCTTTTATCTAGTGCTACATTGATGTTATTTGGATTCTCAGTCATGAGGAAAGCTAAAAATTTGTTAAAGGATCTGTAGGCTAAGGTAGTTGAAAGGGATATAAGATAATATCTAAGGAATTGAGAATGCCAATCAGCAGTGTTCAAACTCTAATTAAGAAGTGGAAAATTCAGGGTTCTGTTGAATCCAAGCCACTGTCAGGTAGACCAACTAATATTTTCAGACACAATTGCAAGAAAAAAAAATTTTTTTGTGATGCAAGGGATAACCCACAAATAACTTCAAGTGAAATACAAAAAAATTTTATGTGGCTGTTTCCAGATACACAATAAGGAGACACTTGAAGAAAAATATGCTGCAGGTTCGAACTGCAAAAAGAAAGCCATTTCTATGCAAATGCCACAAAGTCATTTGGAGTGATGAGACTAAAATTGAACTTTTGGCCACAACCATAAATGTTTTATTTGTAGAGGAGTCAACAAGGCCTGTGATGAAAGGCACACCATTCCTATTGTGAAACGTGGTGGAACGCTGATATTTTGGTCATGTGTGAGCTACAAAGGCACAGGAAATTTGGTCAGAATTGATGGCAATAGGCATTCAGTAAGTTTTTTCGAAAAATATGCACTCATCAGCCCGGAAGCTGTGCATGGGACGTACTTGGACATTCCAACATGACAATGATCCAAAACAGAAGGCCATGTCGACCTGTCATTGACAGCATCAAAATAAAGTGAAGGTCCTGGAGTGACCATATTTAGCCACTTAATGGGGAGACTTCAAACGTGGTGCTTCTGATTCTTGTCCAAACGACGGGTGCCCATCAAGTGCCCGTCGGAGACTGTATGGGCACCTTATGAATTGAAGGCTTTTTGCCAGGAAGTAAAGGCAGCTTTACCATATAAGAAGATAAAGAGCCTCATCCACAACGACTTCAAGCTGTCATTGATGATAAAGGGAGCAATAAGAACTGGGGTGTGTAAACCTTTGCTCAGGGTCTTTTGGGTAGTTTGTGTTGTGATTATGATTTATAAAGAGTAAACACAGCTGACAATAAATGGCTTCAGCCAACCACTAACATGAGTAAGTGTTTATGAAGTTTTTGTGTTATCACTAGGTCTATGCTGGTACATATATGATGCTTTTTGGAATTATGACTCTATACTGGTATGTTATTTGCACTGCATGCTGCGACAGAGCTGTATACTAGGTTATCAGCTTTTCTATCATTCACATGTTTGCTGGTTCACACCTATATAATTTAACACACTTTTAACAAAGAATGTTATCACATTCTGTGTACAGTGGGTACAGAAAGTAATCAGATTTTTCACTCTTTGTTATATTGCAGCCATTTGCTAAAAAGTTCTTTTTTTCCTCATTAATGTACACACAGCACCCCATATTGACAGAAAAACACAGAATTGTAGACATAAAAATGAAAAACTGAAATATCACATGGTCCTAAGTATTCAGACCCTTAGCTCAGTATTTAGTAGAAGCACACTTTTGATCTAATACATCCATGAGCCTTTTTGGGAAATAAATAACACATTTGTCACACCTGGATTTGGGGATCCTCTGCCATTCCTCCTTGCACATCCTCTCCAGTTCTGTCAGGTTGGATGGTAAACATTTGTGGACAGCCATTTTTAGGTCTCTCCAGAGACCTAAATTGGGTTTAAGTCAGGGCTCTGGCTGGGCCATTCAAGAACAGTCACAAAGTTGTTGTGAAGCCATTCCTTCCTTTTTTTAGCTGTGTGCTTAGGGTCATTGTCTTGTTGGAAGGTAAACCTTCGGCCCAGTCTGAGGTCCTGAGAGCACTCTGGAGAAGGTTTTCGTCTAGGATATGCCTGAACTTGACTGCATTCATCTTTCCATTGATTGCAACCAGTTGTCCTGTCCCTGCAGCTGAAAAACACCTCCACAGCAAGATGCTGCCTCCACCAGGCTTCATTGTAGGGTTCTGTATTGGACAGGTGATGAGCAGTGCCTGGTTTTCTCCACACATACCTCTCATAATTAAGGCCAAAAAGTTCTATCTTGGTCTCATCAGACCAGAGAATACTATTTCTCACCATCTTGGAGTCCTTCAGGTGTTTGTTAGCAAACTTTATGCAGGCTTTCATGTGTCTTGAACTGAGGAGAGGCTTCCTTCGGGCCACTCTGCCATAAAGTCCCGACTGGTGGAGGGCTGCAGTGATGGTTGACTTTCTACAACTTGCTCATCTCCCCGACTGCATCTCTGGAGCTCAGTCACAGTGATCTTTGGGTTCTTTTTTACCTCTCTCACCAAGGCTCTTCTCCCCTAAAACCTCAACTTGGCCGGACGGCCAGCTCTAGGAAGGGTTCTGGTTGTCCCAAACATCTTCCATTTAAGAATTATGGAGGCCACTGTGACTTTAGGAACCTTAAGTGCTGCAGAATTTTTTTGTAACCTTGGCCAGATCTGTGCCTTGCCACAATTCTGTCTCTGAGCTCTTCAGGCAGTTCCTTTGACCTCATGATTCTCATTTGCTCTGACATGCACTGTGAGCTTTAAGGTGTGTGGCTTTCGTAATGAAGTCCAAACAGTATAATAAAACACAGCTGGACTCAAATGAAGGTGTAGAACCATCTCAAGGATGATCTGAAGAAATGGTCCGTATATGAGTTTTACATGAGTATATGAGTTATATGAGTGTCACAGGTAAGGGTCTGAATACTTAGAAAAACTGAAATATCACATGGCCTTTTTTATTAAATCTGCAAAAATGTCTACAATTCTGTGTTTTACTGTCAATATGGGGTGCTTTGTGTACATTAATGATTTTTTTTTTAGCAAATAGCTGCAATATAACAAAGAGTGAAAAATGTAAGGGGGTCTGAATAGTTTCTGTACCCACTGTACATTACATGGTCCTATTCACAAAAAATGCATATGATGACAAGTAAAGCAGATAGGCCTGGTTCACATCTATACGTTTTATGTTCATTGGGCAATACATGTTAAACACAAATACATGTCCGTTATGTGCTTGTAAACACATAAAAATACATGTAAGTGGATAGGTGTAAACCAGGCCTGAAGGTCCCTAAAATAGGTGTAAGGGGCTCTTTACTGTGTTATGCTTGTCATAATTTGGTTTTGATTTTAAGTATTGCAGTTGTGGGAAAAAAAAGAACACATTTATTTCAGATTCAGTTTATGATTTATAAATGAAACATTTCTACACAGTATTGGTTCAATTCATTGAGGCTTGCTGGCAAATATCATGCACAGCTTTCCTTAAGTTGCATTTCAGTTGGTTTGATGTTTGGGCTTTGACAGCAACCGCAACTTGCCTTATAAACCTTCTCAGATTGATTGGAATCAAGAGCTTCTCCTATAAAATAATTTCTGTCTTACCTCCTTGGCATTGTGTTATTACACACCTGAATACTCCAGGTCATCAAACTGTCAAAACATCTACTTTAAGGGCTCATTTACACTGTTGGTTTTCAACTGCCAGGGTAACAACCCACAAACATAACCGACCAGCGGACACAACATTAGGCCTCCGCCTGTCAGTTTTCGGGCTTCAGCCCTATAGGACCTCCATGGGGTACTAATCTAGATGACCTGCTCTATTTTGCAGCCACTTGCAGGCAGCCGTCACCCGCACGGTTGCAGGAGCGATTCCCAAGCTGAAAGCAGCTTGGAAAACAACAGTGTAAATTTAGCCTTACTTAAGTGGCCACACTTGCTAATTAATGGTCAATTATTCAATACAATTGATTACCTCTCTGCTTCTTACCTTTACACGCTACACACTCTACACGCATAGATGGCTGGTTGTTCAGAGAATCGAGCGCTCTATTTGTTCCTGCCGACCAGGGTCCCCATTCAAAGTAATGCGGCCGACCAAAGAAAAACAGACATGTCCGTTCTGTGGTCAATCACAATTTTAGGCAACATGTATTGGTCACTCCATCAGCTATGCAGGAGTGCACTTTCTTTTTCTCATGACAGAATATACTGGGGTGTCATGGATATTTACTTGATAGTCATTTGCATTCTAGTGTCTGGTTACCATTAATAGTTAAATAGGCCACCATATTAAGATGACTCTTTTCTAAAATATAAGGGACTTTATAAATTATAGATGAAATTTGGAGTTCCTCGTCAGCTTGGAGTACTATTATATGAGATGTGATGTCATTTTACCATTACGCATTACTTGATATCCCAGGCCTTTTTCCAGGAAAAACTTATCTTGATAATGACATTTACACTAAAAAACAAATCAATAAGCCCACCTCCTCATGCAGCTACTGAATCAACGAAGTTTACATCTCAATTAAGTAGCTAAGATGTGTCCATCCTAAAAGTTACATATAACTATACATCAGACATTTTAGAAAAATCATACAATAAAAAATTACCAGAAGATTGCCTGACAAGAAAATAAGATGAGAAAGGTCATTATAGACACAGAGAGTCTGCATATTCCAGCAGAGCATTTTGAATCTTGGTAAATGGCAGCTTTCAGAATTGGAACAACGATATTAATACACATTGAAAGTGGCCATTGATGTCATCATATGCTTCAGTGGTAAATAAGTTCATCTGCTACACTCGGGATATGCTCACAAATTCCACCAGCTACATCCAAAATGTGATCACAGATTTCACCTTTTATATTTTTAATGTGATGAATGCATTCAACTTGTATACCCAGAAAGTGATCACTGATTTCACTTTTTATACCCAGAATGTGATCACCGATTTCACCAGCCAACCCCAGAATGTGATCAATGATTTCACCTGCCAAACCCAGAATGTGATCACTGGTTTCTCCTTCTATACCCAGAATGTGATCAATGATTTCACCAGCCAAACCCAGAATGTGATCACTGATTTCACCTGCCAAACCCAGAATGTGATCACTGGTTTCTCCTTTTATACCCAGAATGTGATCAATGATTTCACCAGCCAAACCCAGAATGTGATCACTGGTTTCTCCTTTTATACCCAGAATGTGATTACCAATTTCACCAGCCAAACCCAGAATGTGATCACTGATTTCACGTGACAAACCCAGAATGTGATCACTGATTTCACCAGCCAAACTCAAAGTGATTTCACCTTTTATATGCAGAATTTGATCACTGATTTAATCTTCCAAATCCAGGATATGATCATTGATTTAACATTTTATACACAGAATGGGATCACTGTTTAACCTGCCAAACCCAGAATGTGATCACTAATTTCACCAGCTACATCCAAAATCATCACACCTTTCATATCTAGAATGGGATAACTCATTGCACATTTTTTATATATATTTTATACATTATATATATCAACAAATTTTTGTTGACGGATTTCACCTTCTGTACCCAGAATGTGATGACTGATTTCAACTTTTATACACAAAATGCGATGACTGATTTCACCTGCCAAACCCAGAAATGTGATGACTTTTATCATGCTTTTATACCCAGAATGTGATCACTGATTTCACCTTCATAACCAGAATGTGATCACTGATTTCACCTTCATAACCAGAATGTGATCACTGATTTCACCCAGGATGCCACTGATTATTAATCAGCGATCACACTAAATGTGTGATTTTTACCTGCTTCATGAATAAAGTAATCACATATTTTACCTAAAGTATGAGTTTCACTGACAAAACCCATAATATGAAAAATTATTTCACTAGCTACATCAGTGATTTTACTATTTACACCTAGAATGTGGTCAGTGATTTTACTGATTTCATTTAAAATTCTACCACTTCTTGCGCATTGATTTTTTTAGCTATAGCAAGAATTTGAAAATTGATTCCACACACTATTGCAGGGTCCCCTTTTCTATTGAGGAACATTATCAAGCCCCCCCCCCCCTCCCCATTCAAACACAGGTTAAGAATGAGGACCAGCGCCCCCCTGGAATACCTTCACGCCCCCCAGTTTGGGAACCACTGCTATAAAATATGAACACTGATTTCCCATTATATCTAGAATGTAATAACTTATTTTACACACTTAACTTAATAAATCCTACACTGATTTCAACCATTATATCCAAAATGTGACCACTGACAGGATCCAGAACATGATCATATCTAAAATGTAATTTCTGTACCTAGAATACATACGTTTCACCAGTTACACTATAATGCGATCATAGATTTCATTAGCTGCTTCAAGCGTATGATAGTTACCAACTATAAAACTAGAATTTGATTACTGGTTGTACCAATTACAACTACAATGCAATCCCACCAGCTACACCCAGGATGTAATTACCGATCTCGCCAACTACAAAGAGAATGTCACAACTGATCACCACACCTTGTATTTGATGTCACTGTCTGCATCCTAAATATGATGGACATTTGAACCCTGGTACTTCCAGAATCTATCATTTTACTGGCTACTGTCACCAAAAGCCACAAAAAGGAAATTCTTGTCAGCTCTTTAGAAGAAGTTGTCTAACATGATGATATTCTTCTCTGTCTTGTGGCTTATCCAGTAACTGTGCCGAACGGGATGACTAATATATATTTGATCTCATTTGTGAACTAAAGTCAGTATTTCCTGCAGAGCTTACAATCACTGTGAAAGTATCTGCTGAAAGATGCGAAGATTCATTGAGTCTATTGTAGAGTATTTTGCTACACAGATTACTTTCCATGGAACCGGAGCCAGCAACATTCTACCAATGGAGTGTAGATTGAAGGGGTGAGACAGTCCTGTCTTCAGCCTCATGTAATAGAGACCTGACACTCTGTGACAAAAACCAGGATTTGCAATCTTTATAACATACTTACAAAGTGTTGTTTATTACATACTACATACTGTTTATGGTGCCATCCTTACCATGTATATTTCTATGTGTTCTATTTTTTCTCTCCAACATACATATCTGAATATTCCAAAACAATACTGATACCTCCTTGCACCACATCTCTGCCACCATAAAGGGTACCTTTGTACATTATCGTCCCCCATGATCGTCCCCTTGTCCCTTTCTATGTACCTTGCTGAAATGAATGGAGGGGATAAGCAGATGGGAGTGTTAGTTACAATTATATAAAAATTGGATTGTAGAGTGTTGAATATTACACTGCAGGGTGGTGACATAACATCACTGCCTGCATGTATGTGCCAGAGGGATTTGGTTTTCCACTTTTCTGTGAACGAAGAGCCGGGACAGATTAACCTCCAAAAAAGATAATGAAAAGCTCTGTGCTGGCATTTCTGACCTTCGTCCTGGAAGAGTGCCCTTTTCTCTATCATGCCCAGTCAAGGTCTTGAAAGCCAACATGCTGCAGGCTCAACTCATCTCGTCACACCAATGTTGTGGCATTTCTTGGTAAAAGATATTGACAAAATAAATGCGTGAAAAAGGTTTTATTTTTCATAAAAGCACAAAATTAGCAATAGAACATTGTGAAGACATTGTAGAGGCCTTAAATAGTATCCTCACATTTGAAATGTGCAGTCCCCTTCTCCTAAATATTGGCTGCCATCTTTCAACCCTTCTCACTCAATTATAATATTTCACTTTGGTTTAGAAAAGGTATGGTGTTTCTATGCATTTCAGGCATGATTTACTTCTTAAAAACTTACCGTAATCTCAATAAGCTCTAATATATATTCTATTTATATAATTATATATATTATATCATTTATTCATTCATTTTCAGTATTACCAATAATCACATTTATATTATCAGAATAAAATGGCATTAAACAGCATTCAGGACATAAATGAATAAAGTTATTTATGATGCAACTGATTAGCGTTTAAGGTAGGCATACACGGGCCAGATCGACCAGGATCCTCCCGCATGTCGGATCACACAGTGATCCTACATGTCGGTAAATTCCTGGCCGATCCTATTACTTTGCTGCAGTTGGTCCCTCATCTATAAAGGGAGAATCTGGCCATGTAAGGACACCTTTACTGAGAGTTTTTATCAGTAAAGCAGCCCCACACTCACTTTTAAATTTGCTGCCGATCTCCCGGGAGATTGACGGCGCGTGATGACTTCAAGAATCGGCCGGGTACCCTTTGTGTTATACTTACTTGGTACCCCATCCAAAGTAATGTAATCGATCTAAGAATTACGACCATGTCTGTAATAGATTAGATCGATTTCGCGGCCGATTTCTGTCCGAATGAGAAGTTTAAGCTTTCGATTTGCACCTGATTTCGCGGCAGATCGTCCCTAAGGGCGGATGATCTGTGGCGAAACTGGCAAACCTATGCCCAGCTTTAGAAATTATTTTGTACAGAAACCATTTAAATCTGGACGTCTTTGGATCTATGTTGAATGGTAACCTGTCAGCTTTGCTGAAAGATAGGACTACATCTATTTTTCCACCATCACAGCTATACTTCTGAATCTGAATATCTGGAGAACACCTGTACTGTGACCTAGAAGCTTAGAACTGTAATATTTATACAACTCCCAATGTGAGGCTTTTTTAAAATTGAGCCAATCTGGAGATTGTCCTGTGCACTGTGCAGGAGTTTAATGCTCAGTTTAATGCTTCCTTTAGCCAAGAAAACAAGAGAACTGTTTGTGCTTGGTTTTAACGATTGCAGAGAAGGCACTAGTGGTCTATTGGGACCCTTGAACCCTTGTGTGTTTCATTCACACTGATGCAGTGTGCTTTAAGACCTTTTGAAAACACCGTACTGTATGCCTTTTTTCTGCAGTTGTATTTATTATTTCAAACGCAATGGATAGGAAACTCAAACATAAGCTCAGGAAAAATACATAGAAAATGCAATAGGCTTAAAACTGACACACAAGTAGGATATGCATGTGTGCATAAAAGACAACTGTGCAGAAGGTTTATAGCTTGCTTTTAATTTTTTGAGTTTCATTCCACGTTAAAGAATTCACAATTTTATATCTACTGCGTCATTAGTATTTCTTTTGGAAAACCTCCTAAAGCTTTACATCATAGTGGGATCTGAAAGTAGAAACTACACTGCCATCTTCAGGTATTTTACCAGTATTGCATCAGTCTGTTAACTTTATTTATGAAACTCCTAGATAAATATTGTCCCATAGTAATTTTAGGCATACAAAATATTGGACCACTTCTAATAAACAGTACCTTCAATGTTGCTTTTTTATGGCGGTCTTCTGTCTCCTCTTTTGGTATGATCCTCAACATTTTGCTATGTTACCCATAATTGTTGTTAAATTCAGTGTTTGCCTTTGAGTTTAATAAAACCTCTGCCTTGGGGTAATAGAGGAAATCAGCTTTCTTACGAATTTCAGTCTGCTGCCAAATTGTTCCCAGCACAGCAAAAGTGTAAAAGGTCTTTCTAGGCATGTCAGTGTGGGTAATTAATGCACAAAATGTAATATGTTAGAATCATGGGTATAAGAAAAAATACTATCATTACATATGTATTAGATAATTAAAATAATTTCTACAAAAAAGTCTAGTCCTTAGCAAGTCCTGAAAAGATAGCAACCTATAACCAATAGATAACATTGCACCATATAATTATTCATTTAGCAAAGACTAAGCCAAAACAGTGAAGCCCTTGCATCTTTCATAGGCAAACCCTCACCTGAACACCTAAGACATATTCTAAAGATACATAAGACAAAATATCTCTACTAGTGATGTGATAGACTGATAAATTCATACTGAAAATTACCAAATAAAAGCTGAAGTACTACTGACCAAATAAAAGCAAATGTAAATAAAAGTACCTATTTTTTGTCTAAGCAACCTGTAAAACCCTAATGACCAGTATAAGCCTAGGCTTTATAAAAGCATAAGGTATTACAATTGGCCGGTCAAAAGCATTCAGCTCGATCGTTCAGATTGATCTCAGGGAAGCCATTATTGATGATGCCCATCGATCAAGGAACGAGTATATGGGTAGTTAAAATTTTTGGGGGGATTTTATGGGTTAACATTCTTGACAGTAGTTTCAAGGTTGCTATGATTTACAAAGTTGCTGAACCACATGATTTCTAAAACAATGTCCTTTGGGCAGTCAAGAACAAAGAAGGGATGGTTTGCTAGCACAATGTTGATAAAAAACAAAATCACAGCCTTTCTGGGCAAACACCTATACCAATACTGTTATGATATAGAAAGCACACAAGCAACACTACAATGACTTGAGAATTACGGTGATGCAATGGACCAGTCAAAACCTTTAACTCACCTGAATGATAATGCACAAATCCCTGCAAACTGAAGGTAAATTGTAAAGAAGCATGAGACAAAATATCTCCACTAAGATACTGATAAAGTAATATAGAACATGTTAAATAATATATAAGAGTATAAGCCAATCCAAATACAAGCTGAGGTACCTAATTTTAGGAAACCTAATTGACTTAAAGCGGACCTACCACATTGTAGGTCACTTTGCACTATCGGCATCAGGCTGCCA
>CM070037.1:76717431-76773127 GCA_036250615.1 Ptychadena robeensis
ATGTCCATGTAATGTATGTGGGGGATTTTTTTTTTAATTTACTTCCGCTTTAAGTATAAGCTAAGTTGGGAAATGCAGCAGCTAAGGTATAGTGATGATTGTGAATATTCGGATTCGGCAATTCGGAAATTCGCGAAGATGGTGAATATATTGCCGAATATTCGCAATTCCGGATATTCGATATTTTTTATCCATTACACATGCCTCTCAATGCAAGTGGACGGATGGGAAGGCTGCAACAAGAGCTTAGCAACATCAACAGTTTTTTAAATGAATAATGGGGTGATGCGAATATTGCAAAAATTGTCACATAAAAAATTCGCGCCATGTTAAACATATATTGCTTGCGCAAAATTCGCAATAAAAACTGCAGATATTCGCAATAAAAAAAACCCTGAATATTTTCCGAATGTTTTACATAAAATTTGCGGCATGCCGCGAATACGAATGTTGCCTATGGCGCTCATCACTACTGAGGTACAGAAACGCACAGTTTCAGGATGCAATTATTACAGATGGTTGTTAAATGACTATATCGCTATATAGCTATGCTGGGATGACTAATGGAGTCTTGTCCTATGCCACATCCCTTAATACATAAATATCAAGGGACGTATAAATTCTGTCCAAATGAAAAAAAAATCTATTACAATAAGTCAAATGCAACATACCATTGCAAAGGCCCTGTGATCATGCAATGTACATACCGTTGAGCCCATAATTATTAATACCCCTGGCAAATTTGGACTTAAAGTTACTTTTATTCAACCAGCAAGTAATTTTTTGATGGGAAATTACATAGGTACCTCTCAAAAGATAATAGAACGATGTACAAGAGGCATTTTGTGTGGAAAAAAATTATCTTTTTTACATTTGAGTAAAAAGTGTCATGTCCAAAATTACAATATACCCCGTCACAGTCTCTGGGAAAATCCAAAGTTCTTTACCATTGCAAATAGTCCAAGCTGTTCTCAAGCATCCTTCCTCACCTATAAACAGGGATGAACCAAGGTTGGGTTAATACTTCTATTCGTTACATACACTGAGGAATTTACTTATGTAATCTGCTTCATCCTCCACATGTAGGGGTGATTGGGCTGATTGATGCAGATTTGTTTGATTTAGATTTTTATTAAAAAACTTTTTTTTAATGAGCAGCAGTTAAATGGCTCTTTGTGAGCAGTCTTGATGATCCAATCCTTTTCTGGTGTTGCTTTAGAAGTCAACCCAATCTTTGTTTGCTTATACTGCAGTGTAGTCTGCTGGGAGTCTCACTGATTACACAGTGCTCCAGCTCTTTCTCCAGCTTTCAGTATGTGAGCAGGGCAGCTTGATCCCAGCTCATATACATTGTCAGAGGCAGATGGGAAAGCTCTCAAGCTGCCCAGCTCACATGCAGAAAGCTCTGCCACTCTGGGCTGTAGGGTGGGGGGGGGGGGGGGGGGCTGTTAGAGACAGAACGGAGCTCCAACCAGCAGTGTGAAAAGCTCAAAGTATTTTTCAGGCATCAGACGCTCCACCGTATAGGGCATGTCATATACAACTGAGCATCTAATGGTCCAGGAAAAATACGATATTTTCCTTTTAAAATTAAACTGGCCATTTCCAGAGCATACTGGTACTTGCCCGTCCGCTATAAAGAATACCTTGAATTCTAACCATCTTACAACCATGGATTGACTTTTTTTCTGTGTGTTACTATCTATGGGTATCTTCCTCTCAGAAATGGTAAGACAAAACTGTATTGGTCTTAAAGAGATGCCAAAGCTCAACATTACCATGCAAATAGCATGAAGACATTACATTGACAGAAGAGATGGTTGATCATGGTATAATCACCAAAATTGCTGGAGATGTAGAGAAAGGTTGTTGTAGAGCAGGATACAAAAAAGTATTGCACAGGGTCCTTCAATTTTATTCTCCCTGACAATGTTTAGGAGCCAGACTGTTATTCTTAAGGGCCCCTGTTCACACTAAATGTGCTGCGGTGTGTTTATGGTGATGCAGAGTGTTTTCCATATTTCACAGTATTGCATTATGAATTAATGATGCCCTACAGCCCTGGAGAGACGTGTCTGGCCCAGGGCCCATGGTTTGAGGACCCCTGCACATGTAATTTTTGCATAAATGAAGTTCAAAGACAAGTAGAAATGTTTTGTGTTTGAACTTAATGCAAAAACTATTACCTATGCAAAACATTTGAGGGAGATAATACCCTGTTTAAATAATCAAGGCAAAATTATGCAACCATCTCTAACTGACAGGACATCAACTGTTAAGCTAAATAAAGGAGTACCTTTCAACCTTTTCTAAGAAAGCCCATAGAAATTACATTTCAGATTAAATGTTCAGATCCTTACATAAGCCAAAATGTAACAGTTTTCGAATAGTTCTCACCCTGAAATTTTCATTTCTCCGCACTATGAATTCTAGCAGGATTTGTACTCAGCTTTCCATTCTCTTGTGAGTTTGTACACCCACCTGCAGTGTGAATTATTTTCTATGATAATACAGTAAGTTCTTAGCCCTCCAATAAACAAGCAGCCTTGTATGGCACTCCTGCTGAACGCTTACAGTAGATTGCACCACAGGGTTTTGGGAAAATGTTAGGTAAAGTACTGTATATTGCTCTGCCTCCACTAAAAATCGTGTTATTGTTTCTAACAAAAGAGCTAACCCCCTTATTTCACAGAATGCCGTGGCTGAGTCGTTTGAAAGTCCTTGTTTGCTTTCTTGTCCTAAATTCAGGTTTACAAAGTGTGGCTGTAAACTGGACAAAATGGCCAGTTTGTCTTTTAGTAATTGGAAATGTCTATGTCTGCTTTTTTATTAAGTATTTGACTTTATTAATGCCTTTCTGGCTTGTCAATACAATAATAGAATTTCACATTAGCCGAAGACATGACTGAAAGTAAGAGCTTCTCTTTTCCCATTGTGTATTCCTCCCCAGTCCTGGTGGTTACTATGTGCACAAATAGCAGTCACTTGGTCAGAATGTGAGATCCAGAGGTGAATTGTGATAGATGGGGAAGTGCCCTTTCAAACGACATGTGTTGCGTTTTTAAAAAGGCAGCGTTTCAGCATTCGTTTTCACAGCTGTATGCATTTTTGATTAATTTTTCCTGCATTTTTCATTGATTTTTTTCAAAAACGCAAACGTACATGCAAAATGCAAACGCAGATATTCTGTGAAAAACGCATATAGTGTGAAAGGGCCCTTAATCCATCTGTACTTGACCACTGTTCACTTATATTAAGTTTTCAATCTATTTTAGCTTAAAAGCTTCATATCTCTATAAATCTTCATATCTTTATAAATCTCTAAAGCTGAAGTTTTTCTGCCTCCAAAGCTACAGATTTTTTCAAAACCTACATTTGCATTATTTTTCAGTCTATAGGCTAGCCTGGCAGTATCTTGTTGCTACCCTTCGGTATTTCCTCTACAATGATGCACCTCTAGAGAGATGGTTTAGGTCTAGTCTTCTTTTCATCTCTTTAACAGACAGGAAGGCATTATATAGTTTAAATAGGAAAAAGGGCTATGGAAAAATCAACAGTATTATTGTCATATCTATAAAGGAAATACACTGCTCCAAAAAATAAAGGGAACACAAAAATAAGACATTTGAATTTTCAATCATTAGCACTTTATATTTTAATGACCTAAAACCCTGTTCACCGTATCACCTACTAATCTTGGTACAATGGCTTACTTTCCACCTATGATGACACTGGTTCTTCTCCTTACATCACTAATTTGGGTCCTCTGCTTAGTTATGACCTTCCATTACTATCAGCTATATTCATTAACTTGAGTTATTATCCTTATATCATTGCCAGATGGTTGCCCGAAGTGGGGCCTGGCTTTGCCCCCTACTTGTATGGGCTCCCTGTTCGCCTCACGATACTTTGGCCGCTGCTTCCCAATGTGGTTGCTGCCATTATGGTACATTTTATGTGAGTATTTGCATCCAACTTGCAACTCACATTAACCATTTTATAAAGTTCTACAATACCAATTCTAATCGAACTCTCCCCAAAAATCTAGGAATTTACACTGATCACCGTCCTACCCTAATATTGTCATCCCCTGATGAAGTCTATTATCTGACGAAACGTACGTCGGGATGATCTATTCTGTCAACGCTCTGGGTTAACTCTGCGGAAGGATGGTTGAACACTCCATCAATGACTCATGGGCACTGTGCCAACTTATGTACCATGAATGGATATACACATTGATTTTTATGGACTATTAAATCTTTTAATCAAATGAAGTGACCTTTGATTATTATATACAATTCTAGCCTTTAAAGTCCCCTTGCCTCTGTTCTTCGGAGGGTATCCAGATCCGATGGTGTGATTTATTGTCACACCTCGTTTCTTTCTTTTTTGCATATATTATGGGATGCTGGCTAGCCCATGGTGGGTTTTGAGACATCATCATATACAAGAAAAATGTAATGTAAATCAAATTTATCAACCCATGGAGATCTGGATTTGGTGTCACACTCAAAATTAAAGTGGAAAAAAACACTACAGGCTGATCTATCTTTGATGTAATGTACCTTAAACAAGACAAAATGAGGCTCAGTAGTGTGTGTGGCCTCCACATGCCTGTATGACCTCCCTACAACGCATGGCATGGTCCTGATGAGGTGGCGGATGGTCTCCTGAGGGATCTCCTCCCACACCTGGACTAAAGCATCTCCCAACCCTGGACAGTCTGTGGTGCAGCGTGGCATTGGTGGATGTAGCCAGACATGATGTCCCAGATGTGCTAAATTGGATTCAGGTGTAGGTAACAGGCGGGCCCAGTCCATAGCAGCAACGCCTTTTGTCTAGCCATAAGCTCTAGCATTGTCTTGCATTAGGAGGATCCCGGGCCAACCAAACCAGCATTTGGTCTCACAAGGGGTCTGAGGATCTCATCTCGGTACCTAATGGCAGTTAGGCTACCTCTGGCGAGCACATGGTGGGCTGTGCGGCCCCCCAAAGAAATGCCACCCCACACCATTACTCACCCACTGTCAAACTGGTCATGCTGGAGGATGTTGCAGGTAGAAAGATGTTCTCCACGGCATCTCCAGACTCCAGTCCAGTCATATCTGTCACATGTGCTCAATTTGAACCTTTTTTCATCTGTGAAGAGCACAGGGCGCCATTTTTTATTAAAATGTTGCCTAAAAGTGTCCCCTATACTTGGACACTCTGCCCATAGATTCTACCACCTGAATGGACATTTCAGCTTTGCCTTCCAATTCATGTATGCGCCTTTGAATTTGAATTTTTGTAATGTGCCATTGAGAATTTATTCCAAAATGTAATATTAAGGTTGAACACCTTGAATGTGTTTTGTAGTGACTACAGGCTATCTGTAATCCCTAAATATGCAAATCTCACATTGGGCTACCTCAACTCAAGATGACTTCAGATACATAACCCAATATAACCCATACAGTGCTAATGATCCTTGAATGAAGTGAATACCTACTAAAAACTTTGATTATATAACAACACCCACCAGCAAACTTACTTGCTAGCATTTTTTGTTCTGTAAACTGATTCCAGAACATGCACAGTCAAGAATACATCCCCATAGAGGCCATCAGTGTTTGCCCAGTAGACAGGGTTCATTATTAGAGATGGACGAATTTTTCGACTTGCTAACTTGCTTGCCAACCCGTTCCTACATCTACAGCAAGATACCATGTTCAGGGGCTTTGCAATTAACTCGAAATGGTCGAAATGGTCGCATTTTTGAAAAAAAATTTGACCATCTCTATTCATTATGGCAAATGTTGGATCCCCCCACTGCAGTTGAATTCCAGTTGCAGAACTTCTGGAACTCCCTGCTTAGTATTTCCATCTCTAGCAACCTGACATTCATATTTCTTTTAATGAGATTTCACGCTAAAAAACCAAGACCCTGTATCATTATCCTCATTCGCCTGCTCCTAGTTTTCAACTGGGTTTCCAATTTAAGATAGTGATTAACTTTATTACACTGCTTGTGGCTACAGCAACTCAAAGTCTCACATTCAAGTCCATGTACTGCTTTTAGCCTCCTTCCCTTAGGCACAGTGAACTTTCTAGAAATGCTTATCACTTACTTACCTAATTATTAATGGCGAAGGAAGTTCAAATGTTTGTAAATTCACATTATATTTCTTAAAGAGTACTTACCTAAACTCTCTCTTATTTCCCCCACTCTAGCTTGACTCTGTCTAATCCATACTACGCTGCAGTTATCTACAGAGATCCAAAGCACAGTGGCTTATTTTCATTGCCCCACCTTAAGTGTACTCTCCTGCATCCCCAGCACAGCCTCATCTGTTTTTGTAGGGTGTTTCCTGGTGATAAAATAAAGGTAGACAAGCCCCATATAAATGTATATGGCAATACTGTGCATGCGCAAGCAAGAGGTGAGACCTTCTGGCAAGGAAATGTAAATAAAATTAGTTTCTTTTGATCTACCCAAACAATTGTGAATGTCCATGTTCTCATCTGAAGCATGTTTTAACATATACATGCACACCTGTTATTGTGTGCATTGACTATGTTTGTGTATGTGTACTTGTACAGGTGTGGTGCTGTGTGGGACCTCAACTGCACACATAGTGACAAATGAAAGGAAAATTCAATTATACTGGACCAACACATAATGTATATTTTCAGAGAGGTAATGGTTATATTCCAGCACAACTGTCCCAAAGATTTAGTCTGTGTGCCAGCCCATCAAACTAGAGCAAATATAGCTTCCAAAGCAGGGGGTTTGCTAAAGACACCAGGAATTTGAACAGAAGTGTAGGGGTATCAAATTTAAATATGCAGTGGGTCAAAATGAAAACCTTGGACAAAGTCTAGGGCCAACGACATACTACGCAATATACATGTACACACATGTGCATCAGTGTTACTTTGCTGTACATTAGCGCACTCACTGCTTTCACTTTCCTCCCTCAATGTAGATCAGACGTGTCAAACACAAGGCCCGCGGGCCAAATCCGGCCCGCCAGGCCTTGAGCCCGTCGGCTGCGTTCCATCACATACGGCGGACATAGGAGCTTGTTTCTTCAGCCGGCCGCATGGCGCCGCCGCATGCGCAGATAAGCACGAGCGTGTATGCTGGATTGCGTGAGGAGGCGTGACCTATAGCAGAAGGCCAAGGAGAGAGTGACATACACTGCAGTCAGGGGGCGTGTTTTGGCGCCATAGAAGCAGTTGGTGGGCTCCGTCCTGCTTTAAAACCCGATTTTTAGCAGCCACCATCGTACATCCCCTAAAGACCCCCAGGACACTTGGGGGTACACTCGCACGGCCGGGCGAAAGATATTTTTGCGCACGGAGCGCACAGCACAGCTACCACTTGTGCCGGCGGCGCCAAAAATCGAGCCCCCGCTTTGGCCTACCGGGCGCCGCTTTGAAGCCCAATCCTCTGAACTGGTCTGAGGTTTGGAGACCGCTCCCTGGCGTCGCTGTCTGATTCAGGGTAAGGCTTGAACCGCTGGCCCCTTTGCCTTACATATTTTTGCACCCTCCGTGCGGATGGCCCAACTTGAGGTCCCCGGCTTTGGCCTACGCTGGGCGCCGATTTGAAGCCCACATCTGAACTGTGTCTGATGGTCTGGAGGCCGCTCCTGGCTCCGCTGATCTGATTCCAGGGTAAGGCTTGAAACCGCGGCCCCTTTTGCCTTAACATATTTTTTGCACCCTTTCGGCGGATGGCCCAAAATTGAGGTCCAGCTTCGGCCTACACGTGCAGGAGGAACGCCGTTTGTAAGCCCATACGCACTGATCTGGGGTCTGATGCGCTTACCCCCTCTGCCCCTCCGCTATCACCCACCACTGCTAGGGATATTTGGAAAGATAACTTATTGACGACCAGTTCTTTAATCACCTCCACAATTGAGGCCCCGGCTTTGGCCTACGGTTGTTACTCTCCCGTCCCAATATAGATCCAAAATGTCCAGGAAAAGAAAAAGTTGAGGTGAAGGCAGACATTTATGACAATGGGAAAATGAATACAATGTTTGTGCTTAGAGAGGGCAACACATTGTGGTATATTGTGTTATGAGACAGTGTCAGTGATGAAAGAGTACAATATCCTTCGTCATTTTGACACCAAACATAAAATGTTCAGTATGGCAAATGTACTTGGAAGAAAAGCATAAAAGATGTTAAAGAACTAAAAGGCAAACTACAATCACAGCAGCAAATGTTTACAAAGGGTACAGGGAAAATGAATCTGCAGTGAAAGCAAGCTTTATAGTGGCTGAAGAAATTGCCCCGTACTTCAAGGTGTTTTCAGAGGGTGCCTTTTTGAAGCAATGCATCTAAAAGTGTGTGAGCCAAGTATGCCCCAGACCAGATACAGAGTTTTACAAAATGTCAGTTTGTCAAGAAACACCATTGCAGACAGAGTTCAGGACCTCTCAGGAATCTATCATCACAGCTGGCCGAACCAGGCATGCAGTTATCCTCGCCTTTCACTTGCTATCGATGAAAGCACCAGACAAGACCGATACAGCGCAGCTGTCCATCTTTATAACGTGCTACGAAGACCGACCTCTCTGTCACTGAGGGAACTTTAGATGTAGCTGCCATGCATGGGACGACAACTGGTAAGAAATATATTTGAGCTGTGGAGAATCTATAAATCATTTTCAATTACCCTGGGAAAAGTTGGTGGGGCTAACTACCGATGGCGCACCGTTCAATGTGGCGGAGAAAGAAAGGCTTGGTTGGACTAATGAAGGAAGAATGCAAAACAGTCACAGCTGTTGCCAAACACCCCTTGATTACTTTATCAATTGCATTATCCCACCAGGAGGCTAGTGTGGAAATGTTCTGACATAGACGATAATGACCCACAGTCATTAAAACTATTAACTTTATACGGGCACGTGGCCTGAATCATCGCCAGTTCCAGCAGTTTTTACAGGAGTGGGGGCAGAGCTGAGACGTGCCATACGCACACAGAGTAAGATGGATGAGCAGAGCGCAGTCCTCAAAGATTTTTTGAGCTCAGAGAACAAATTGCTCTTTTCATGGAAAGTAAGGAAAGCCCTTGCCCTGACTGTAGGATCCCGTCTGGCTATGTGATTTTGCTATGATGTGTGACATATGTGAGCATCTACTCGCCCACTTAATCTGAAGCTCGGGACGCAAACAAGTCATCACGAAGATGTCTGACATGATCAAGCATTCCAGCGAAACTTCACCTATGGAAGTCCCAACTGGAACAGGACAATCTTGCCCACTTTCCCGTTTGTTTTGAGTACTCACAACCACTACTCTGGTACTTTTCCTTGCAGTCCGGCTGGTTACCACAAATTAGCCGTTTACTAAGTGAATTTGAACGGCGCTCTCTGACTTAGAACACAGCACTCAGGCTTTGACATCTTTGCCAATCCTTTTACAGTTGATGTCAACAAGTGCCCCATCACCTTCACAGATGGAGATAATCGAGCTTCCGTCTGACAGTTGGCCTGAAATCAAGGTTTCAGGATATTTGAAATTGAGGACTTCTACCCTCTACTGCCCCCTGACACAATGCCAGAAGCCTCGACCTGCATGCGGTCCCGTAATTCTATCCATGTTCCTCGGAGCACCTATCTTTGTGAACCATGTTTTCAATAATGATCCTGAACAAAACAAGCACAGATCACGCATTACCGATGACAACCTCCATGCTGTTTTGCGCGGGTTGCTAGCAGCACAAGAAATAAAACCGAACATTGATATTGATCGGGGTAGAAACGTGTCAGTCATCAGCCAGAAAACAAACAATGAGATATTTAAGGTATCATTCGCACCAATATACTGGTTTGTGCTGAACCAAAGTACTAGTTTTGGCTTGATAGCATGTGATGGGTTAAGCACACTATAAGGAAAAGATTGTTCATATCATTTTAAACTAAAATTAAAGTTTCAAAAATGAATGGAACAATCTTTCCTTACTAGTCGCCGTTACATGTTGAACCAGCAACTGGTCTGACATTTAAACTGTTAACATTCGCTCAGAAATTTTATGACCTGCTCAAGTAAACCATCCGCTCGCCCAGCTCTCGGCCCCGAGTTTCGGCTGGATGTAGCTTTCGGCCCCTTCTCTGATTGAGTTCGACACCCCTGATGTAGATCCTGCAGATAGATCTTCCTTCTCCACTGCCCCTCTGTCTGCTATACTTACTGAGCTTCTGTACTCCAATATTCCCTGCACTTCAGTTCAATACTTTTACATATACATTTAAATTAAACCTGTGAAACTGTTTTATTTTGCCGTCTTTTTTTTCCAGAGCAATAGGATCACACACATATACACACTATATGTACTGGGCCTTAGTGCTCGGAGTCTACAGGTATTAAGCAAGTGAAATCTGTTATCACCACAATGCTCTTAACAGCTGGGAAATCGTATAGTGGTAAATTGTTCGAGTTAAAGGCAAGGGTGAATCTTAGATAAATTCCTAAAACCTTTAATCTGTGTTACAAATCCTTCTGAATGCTTTATGCTGCAACTTAGTTGGCAGGAAGAAAAGGAGGATTATCATCTATTATCTGACTAGAAAGATGAGTATGTAGGTCAGCTCCTTCCTTCAGTAAACAGCAGTGAACTATCTGGAATTGATCATTTCTTCTACCTCCATACCTGCCCATCTGCTCCTCCAACACCATACTCAGGCATATGTGCCATTTCACTTCCTTACTACTCCAAAGGGGATTTGCAAAAAATGTTTAATATTGTCATTGGACATTTACTTCTCCTACTTTCACCTTCAAAGCTCCCTAACTCTTAGGCATCTGGTTTTCCTACTTCACAGATGAACATATATCTGTCCATCCCACATCCTTACCTGGACACCTGATTTGCCTATTCCACACTTGGACACCTGCCCCTCCTACTCCACCTACACACATCTGTCCCTTCTTCTCCTATCCGTCCCCCACTTTGCTTCTCCTACCTTCCACCGTCACAGCTGCCCATCCTCTAACACATTTTGAAACCTCACCTTCCCGCTCAGAACCAAGATACCTACCTCCCTTTCGCTAGTCACACCGTTTTGCCAGCTTTACTGTACATCATTTAAGTACTGCCACACCTTTTTTCCCCTTCACTTAGATTTTTTATCCTTTTCCTACTAACCCGGCCATCAATACCACATTGGTGACCCCAGGGATCGCAGACAATGTTAGCGCAGCAAGCATGTCTCACTGTTCTGGAGTAGGGATCCATTCTACCCATTCATCTTTTCAGGCCAAACAGCATCCCAATGTCTATGCGGGTGTGTTCATTACAGTACAGACACGCCTCGCCACCCTGATGATGGAAGCAGTTCTGGCTGAACTACTGTTTCCAGACACCATATTGATGTGTTTAACACAGCACAGTCCTGGTAGACATGTTCAGTTTGAAATTTCTGCAGCCCAACCTGCAGGAGATTCAACAGCTACTTGCTCACCAATCCTAGAGCAAGGTGGCAAAAAGTAATTGGGCAACCTGCCTATTTAATGCGACTCTGCCGTGCACACTATTGCTAATTATAGCCTCTGTATAGCAGTCTGCTTGGGTGTGCTACTGAGTTTGCTTACCTGTCTGTCTACAAGTGTCTTGTTGCTAAAAGTGACCCAACCTGATTTAGGATTTTGCTTGAACTCTCCTTGCCCTGACTTTAGATTGTCCTTGACCACGTCTCCTGCCTTAACCATTTGTACTGTTCTTTCATGGACTGATCAATGTGTATGACTCTTGGCTTGTTTCCTGGATTTCCCAATAAAGCCTGTTGCCTGGATATCTGGTGTTGGAAGTGATTGTGAGCCAAGGCTAAGCAATTCTAAAGGTGGCCATACACAGTTAAATTTTTTAGTTCGATCGATTTTTAACTCGATTGAACGGAAATCAATTCCTGCCCGACTGGGCAGGATCAAAAATCGATCAAAAAGTGTTTGGACATGTCAGTAAATTTTGGTCGATCATACAAGTAGAATTTATTCTTATGACGGAATCGATTCCTTCAAAAGAATCGATCTATAAAAAATAGAATAGTCGATCGAAAGAAAATCAGATCGACAATCGAATGGCAAAATAATCGACCTGTGTATGGCTAACTTGTAGTTGTTCTAGTTGTTAGGCAGTTAATCATTAGTTTTATGCCTTCCAGGAAGGAAATGATGTGTCTTGTGTACATATATACCTGTGTTTTTAGAAAATGGTGAAATTTGTTATAATATAAAGGAGATGGAATGCCATATGGATCATAAAACTGAAGCTTAGAAATCCAGTTATTCCATTCAGTAGCATGCAGACCAGCTAGAACAACCATCTTCCCTGAATTGTCGGCTTTTTGTAATTCTTCACTGTAGTGCTCTTGTCACAATATCTTTCAGCACATTCTTTGTATGCCTCTGATATGTTTAGACATTGCTAGAAGATGTATTTTGTAGCACACCCTGACCTGGAGAATATTGTACTTGGCTTAGTAATCAGGGATGAGAGCTTATTCAAGGACACGGCAAGGGCACTACAACAAGCTGGACTGAAAAATGAACACTAGATACAGCTTCAGGAACAACATCGAGAAGAACTCACAATATACCTTCCTGAATTGTTTCCACTTGAATTATGTTATTCTCTGCATATGTGAGACAAGAAACGTCTGGGGGTTTTACTCTTATACATACACTTTAGTCTGAAATTGATATGTGTTAAAAACTTGTCATGAGGATGCTTTACACAGATTTTATAGGAGCAGCTAAAGATCTAAAGCTGGGCATAGACAATCCAATGCCGTGCGTGCTCCCGCATCCCTTAAGGATCGGGTCATGCAGGAATTGGATGCAGCAACCAACGAGGATTGGGCTAAAATCAGCCACCCTGTGGGATCGCACAGTTATCCGACAGAGCAGTACATTTTAGCCCGATCCCATTAGTTCGGCTGGGGACAGCTGCCCCCAGCCTAAGAAAATAAACTGCACATTAAGAGTGTCGTCCAATTCTCAGCACTAGCGGGCGGGTGTGATGACGTCATAGTGGAGAGAATCGGATAAGGAATAGACGGTAAATCGTACCGTCTATTCCCAGCTTAAGGATTGCGTCTGTAAAATTTTCTGGTCACGTCCAAATTGTTATTCAGATTCCTGTTGTTCGTATTTAGGGCTGATGTGTACAAATAATTCCAGTACTTTCTATTTACTTGTAAACCTTATTCTTTAATATGTATAACACTCTATATGACACCATTCATTGACCATTCCAATGTGCAGATATAATTTTCCATGTAAGTTTACATGATTTGTCTTTTGGCTTTTTAACATATTTAACTACTACCATACTTTGCTCTTCGCTGGTCCCGCCAAGCATGGGTGAATCTTCCATCTGTACTGCATTGTTAATGTCAACGGAGTCCTGCTGACATAAGCAATGAAGTATCAGAGCCAGATGACCACGGGCGGCATTCCACCTGGCTCTGTGTATGAGAGAGCTTGCTTTAGGATGGAGTTGAATCTTTCCTACACTGCTGTGCTTTCTGTCTGTGAGCTGGGCAGCTTGAGCCAACACAGTGGCAAAGGCAGATTCCTTTCAAAGCTACCAGCGACTCTTCCATCTTCACTGTTCATTTGCACAAGCTGACCAGCTCTCATACAGAAGCTGCTGGTCGGGGATGGAAACCTGCACAATCTTTTGCTGGCTAAAGATGGTGTACATGGAATAACCAACCAAATTGCTGGATATATACAGAAGGGTTGTAGGAACAAAAAGTATTGCTCGAGCACACGTTTTTGCATAAATTAAGTTCCAAGTTATCAGGAGCTTTGCAATTAACTCACAAATAAACTTCTAAATTTCACTACCATCTACAGAAAGTTTGGAGTTCAAGTGACCCTTTATTGGCTAACTAAAGTCATTAGAGAAGCAATCTTTCGGAATGTTTCAGGTCCCTTCAGGCATAACACAATTCTGGATTTAGAACTCAATTTATACACAAAGTTACAAGGTCATACATATTTATGTCAGCCTGAAGAAGGAATCTGCAACATTCCTAAAGCTTGTTTCTCTAATGACTTCAGTAAGCCAATAAAGGGTATCACTTAAACTCCAAACGTTCTGTATTCATTGATGGCTAACATGGTACAACACTCTACTATTACTACCACCTCTAGAACTGGCTGTTTGGTAAATTCTTGCTTGTGTAGTTTTGTTCACAAAAGAAAGTGTGTTAACATAGCACTGGGGAATTCCTTATAATGTATAGATATATATGTAAGGAAAGAAGTCCCATGTGTCCATATCTTTTACCATTGTTGTCTTTCCTTTCTCTAGGATTGCCAGGGACACAATTAGATTTGGAGAAGAGACGGCAAGTGTATGGGCAAAATTTAATACCTCCAAAGAAGCCAAAAACTTTCTTACAGCTAGTATGGGAAGCACTACAAGATGTAACTTTGATCATCCTGGAAATAGCAGCCATTATATCACTTGGTCTATCTTTCTACCGACCACCTGGAGGAGAGACGGAAGGTTAGTAATATAAATAGCATATTTCACTTTCATATCATTGGGTCTTTTGATACATATTCAGAAATGCTGAATGGAAGGCTGGCAAACTCCTCTCCTGGCCTCAATACTAAATATTCATTTGGAAATCAATTACTTTTTTCTGCATAATTTTTTTTAACATATGGTATGAAAATACCACATAACAGATTACCATGTTAGCAGTTTGTATCTCCTGTTCGCTCTGCCCCCCCCCCTACAATTTCCCAGGGTCATTATTGATGTCAATATCGCTAGTGAGGTTAAACATTTATCTGTCGAATCAAATAGTCGCATTTACCGGGGCGTTTGCCCATAATGATAACACACGCTGACCATACACATAATTTGTGCAACCTCTGTATTGAGCAGCATGGTTTCACTTTCATATTATAATATATTAAAAATTAAAACTATTTAGCACCTGAAACTAAAATTATGTTAAAACAATTATTATTGACTCCATATAGGATAAATTATATTAGATTTCACATAGTTAACTGTGACCACCTATTCATCCTATGCATCCGGTGGTCAAACATATGTATGCAAAGTATAATAATTCTTAATAAAGCTTAATACAGTGCATGTTTAGAACAAATGCTTTACTCTTTGTAATGCTAGGACGTGCAAATTATTATAGATATTTTCTTTGAATTTCTGTTCTGAATTATGGCTATATTGCTGAGCAGTGAAGGTATGATTTACAGTCAGTTTTTTTCTAAGGCTGATTGATGCTTTGCTAAAAAATACAAAAAAGGGTTTTCAAAGTGAGGACCATTACTCATTTTACTACCAGACCCAATTGTTTTTTTTTTTTAATAAATATAAGCAGCACTCATAATTACCAGCCATGCATTAAACCCCTAAATTTTCATCATCAAGTACTCCCTAGGGCACACAGCTCAGATAGTGAGCTGAGCACTGGCTTAGGGTAGTTCCACCATATAAACTGGCTGTATCATCTAATAAAGTATATTACACTTAAATAAATAATTAGAAGATGCATAGTAGCTGTTGAATTACATCACCCTGTGAAATGGTGGTAGGAACCTGCAGAACCTAGGCTTCAAGCATCTGTACAGTCATTGTGTTATCATAGAATAGCTGCCCCCCCCCCATATATCAATTGACATGATGTCAATGTCCTAACAAATAAAGAGATTTACGCAAAAGTGTTCTCTGACCCATACAGGTACAGAATAAAAGGACTTTTAAGGCATCCAATTGATTTTCAAGCAATTTATTTGTTTGTCAACATATCAGATATAACATTTAAAATAGCATATATACACACATACACACTTTTTGGAGATGTGTAGAGTAGGTTAATCATTCACATTTCTCTGTTTCTTGCAGGTTGTGGTGGAGTGGCAGCTGGGGGTGAAGATGAGGGTGAAGCAGAAGCAGGGTGGATTGAAGGTGCTGCTATCCTGTTATCTGTGGTCTGTGTTGTATTAGTCACTGCCTTCAATGACTGGAGCAAAGAGAAACAGTTCCGAGGTCTCCAGAGTCGCATTGAACAAGAGCAGAAGTTCTCTGTGGTCCGCGGAGGTCAAGTCATTCAGATCCCAGTTGCTGAACTTGTAGTTGGAGATATAGCACAGGTTAAATATGGTATGTTATGCAGCAAAAATATCATAGACTCTGTAAGGTCAGCAGAAGCAATGACCTTCTTAAGACCTTGTTGGCTTCTATTTTTACTCTCCTTTTATCCTCCAGGTGATCTTCTTCCAGCCGATGGGGTGTTCATACAGGGAAATGACCTAAAAATAGATGAAAGTTCTTTAACGGGAGAGTCTGATCAGGTCCGCAAATCTGTAGATAAAGATCCAATGCTTCTGTCAGGTAAGGATAGATTTCTCGTCCATAGGCTGATTGCATACAGTATATGTACATATACTGTACTACTAATATCAATACAATAAAGCTGCAGTGGCCTCCTTTTTATGGTACTAGACTATGGAATCATCTTATTTTCTCTCCTTCACCACAAAGTACATGCTAGCTCTGATCCATAGTGAGAGTATTCACACCATTGCTTAATATTATTTAAAATTAAGTTATGAGCTAGAAATGGTATTCTGTTTGCATTAACTTACTCATAGTAAACTCTCTTTCTGTTGCAATATTTTATAGCATTTTTATAACAAACAGTGCAAAATATACAAACATAAGGGTAAACAGTACCCATTAGGGCTTGTCCCTACTGGTAAGGCTGGCCTTGGGCAGACGCGCAAGTGGGGACAAGCTCATAAAAATTAATGGAAGATGCTGTGCGCGGCCACTGCCCCTGGCTTATAACCGCCACGCGGCTAGCTTTGCCAGTGAGGACAAGCCCTTATATAGTGGCAACATTCTCTTATGAACATAGCAAACATCCAAACCAAATTCCTGACAATATCCAACATTTTTCATACGTAGCATAACATACATAGTGAATGATGGTGAGAGCTAAGGGGAGTAGCTCCACTATAAAAGGGCTTCTGCTGTTGCCACAGACAAAAATAAAAAATAAAATGTTGGATAGAGGAAAGTAAAGTAAAAGAAAGAAGATTAAGAGACTTCGGGGAGAGAGCCGCGCCCCTATGGGAAGAAGAACGATAGGGAGAGATGGCTCCCCATCCAGAAGAGGCAGCAAAGTACACTCTTCTTTAAAGTTTGAAATTATCAGGACATTAAAATTCCTCTGGTTCCTAAGCAGGTTCTAAACATTTTGCAATCTAACCTTAGGTGTAAAACAACAAAACATAGATTTCCCCTTGTCATTGTTTAAACAAATATAAAGCCAAAAATGGAGAACCCATGTGTGAACCAATAGCGTTAACCCATGATTAAGTGTGTAGAACCACCTTTAGCAGTAATACTGTTTACCAACATACATTGAGTCTATCTTGAGGTTTGTTGGCAATTATTTTTGCACAGCTGGTTTTAGGTCTGCCCAAAGCATTTCAATCCTGTTGAGGTTGGGCTTTTTACTATGCCATTGTAGCACCTTGATTTACATCTCTTTCAACCATTTGTTGTAGATTTGCTAAGTTTAGCTGTTACAATAATGCAACCTTCCCTAGATTGATGGGCAACAACAGTCACTTTTCTGATGTCTTTCTTCCTATTGCATTTACAAACACATGCATTCTACAGACCAGTAATCTGTTACAATTGCCGATCTTGTTGCTTGCTTATCAAATAATCAAGTGCATTTTAATAGCAACACGGGTGGCTGCTGCTTACTGTCTTAATTCCAGTGGAAGTAGTAATGGTGTATTTCATGGTTACACACACATCTTTCTATACTGACACTTCCTGTACTGTCTCCTCAGTTAATTTTTTTTTTTCTGAAGCAATACTGTTTCCAAACACATGCCATCTTCTGCCTAGGCACTCATGTGATGGAGGGCTCTGGAAGAATGCTTGTCACAGCTGTCGGTGTCAATTCTCAAACTGGAATAATTTTCACCCTTTTGGGGGCAAGTGAAACAGAGGATGAGAAGAAGGACAAGAAAGGTCAGTGAATCCTGCGCAGGTTGGTTCTGCCTAGTGCTGTCATGTCTCATCATGCGTTTGTTGTCCTGTGTATAACACTCGTCTTGAGTCTGATGGTGGCAGGCTGTAGAAGGTGATGTGGAGGTAGATGAGTAAGGGTCTGCAAGTCAGCATCAAATCATTTTAGTTTCTTATTGTGCTGCCATAATGTCCCCGCTGATTCCCATGAAACATCTCTGCATGTTTAACATATCCCTCTTGTTTTGTTTTAATCATCATCACACAGGAATGAAAAAGCAGGATGAAGCCACTCTACCAGGTACATGTACACTGACTTTCCCCATTTTGTAGACATAAAGTCAGAGTGTGTTCAGGAGGAAGTAGAATGTAGTATATATAGATATATATTGTAAGTGGTGGGGACCAGCTGTGCATATTTTACAGTAATGGCTTATCAGTATGGCTGATGTACAAATGAAGGGGTCAGGCACCCCAGTGTATTGACTACAACTCTTAGAAGAATTAAAGACATCTTAGGGAAAAAGCCACCATCCATCTAGCGCCCATCTATGTGTGTATGGGCACCTTTAGATGAATTTTGAGTCAAAGATAGATTTAGATAAATTATTTAGATAGATAAACGAATAGAAAGGAAGGGCACAGAATATTTCTCTGTAAACCTAGTAGTGATTTACATAAGTATAAAGTTAGATGATGCAAAGAGTCTTCACTTAAAACATATTTTTGGGGGAACAACAAGCTTTACTTACTTTCAGCATTTGATATGTGAAACTGTGTCCTTCTCCTCACACATTAGTAAATAGGGGTTTTGTGTTATGCCTTAACGTTTGTACACCCAAAAATCATAGTCTTAGACAATTAATTGTCTCAGGATTATCTATCATTTGTATATCTGTCCATATAGTGATGGAGTAGGATCAACCAGAGTATGACTGACCAATGCCAGCATTATCCTATGGCGTAGAGCCTAGTGGGGTGCCTCTTGCTTACCCCCTCCCAGAAGAACAGAAGGAGCATTGTTTGTACAGTGCTTGTTTATTCTATGGCCGCTGGATATGATTATGAACAATCATTCTCAGTGAGCAGACTCTAGCTTAGCGGCAATTTGTTCCTGCCACTTTTTGTCCATTTGATGCAAACCTCAAACAGACTCCATATCCTGACTTTAGGGATGCGGTAGATTTACTGCACAGATATTTATTTTCATAAATTTTTTTGCTCATATCTTCATGCTGTGATTTTACTTGCTTTCTTGTCATTATTTTCATTTTCTTTGTTTCTTGGAATTTATCACAGTCGGTTCCACCCACCCATCCTCCCATCCTCCTGCAGCTACAGATGGGGCAGCAGGGGCAAACGTCACTGATAATGCAAATGCCAACTTAGTGAATGGTATGTCAACATACAATTTTCCCACAATCCATTGTTCCATTTTGTAAAATCCTTACTCTTCTCTCTGTAGACTTAACATCTGTTTATTGATAGCACTAGCTACTTTAGGGTAGATTCCAACCTTGGCATGCCCAGTTATGGAAAAAAAATTAAAAAAATAAAGGAGTTTTCTTTTTTAAAACTATATAGGTCTTTTTGCTTAGTTATTATATGTTTAGGATATTTGCCTTAGAATTCTCTTTTGCTGACCTCATATATGGGGTCAGAGCTTCTGCCAATACAATACAAAGACGTCGCCTATACCCCATACAGATTCTGAAGGTTATCAGCAATGTTTGACTGCTGAATATGTATTAGTAGTCTAAATGTCATGCATTTTAACTATAAAAAATACTAATGCATAACAATACAAATACATCTTACTAACCTATAAGGAAGGCATCCATGTGTGTTGCAACCTTCTCACCAATTTATCTTGGTCAGATATTGTGTATTCAAATAATTTAAACTAATCAATGGATATTCAGAACTGCATATCATAAACCAAAATGGAACTGTAACCCCTAAAAGTGAGTAACAAATAGAGCATCATAGATGTACATGAGAAATCCATGTCTGTCTAGTTTGTATATTGTTGGTATTTGCCTCACCTGTCTTGTTCTTTGTTTGGTCTGATGTTTCATGTTCTGCTCTTTGTTATCTGTTGAACTTCCATCGTGTAGGCAAAATGCAAGATGGGAATGTGGACAGCATCCAGAATAAAGGTAAATTCTGAGCACTGGGGACAGTTACACATCCAATCAAGAAAAACACAGCATTATGCAGTTTCTTCTTCTCTTCCCTCATTTCCATTTTCTTCACTTACCTTCTTCTTCCATCCTTGTCAGTCTTCTCTCTATTTTCTTTACACATTTGCCTCTTTCTTTGTCTCCTCCACCCTTTCTGTTCTTGGCAACTACTGGTTTCCTTTCTTCTTCATCAATCTTTCCCTACCACCCACCCACAAATCCTTACTAACCCCCTTCATACCATCTCTACTTCCTTTCTCTCTTTATTCCACATTCATTCATTTTTTTCCATTGTCTCCATCTTTCTACCGTTTTTCTTCTTCCTAACTTTACATTTTTACTCTTTCTTCCTTTACCTTACTATACTTTAATATCCTTCATTAATTTGCATCCTTCCCTTCCATCCTTATTTACTATCTTTAAAATTTCTTTCTATCTCTTCTTTCTTTATATATTTTTTCTCTTACCTGTTTCCTTCTTTCCACCCTTCTCTTTTCTCCCACCTACACTGTTTTTTTTATCAATTTTTTCCCCTCATTCCTTTCATTCCAATATTGCTTCCTTATTCCCCTCTCCCACACCATCTCACTTGCTTCCTTTCCTTGACAAACATTCCCTTTTTTCTTTTTCCTTTCTCCCGCCTTTCTTTGCCCTTTCATTTGCTCTCATCTCATGTCTATCTTCGAATGCACTATATACATAACCATTCTGATTACAAGGCAGCATAAACACTACATCAATCATTTGCAGTTCATTATTTCTTGACACTTTTCAGATACGTGTAAGTATTAATGTCTTTACTTCACTTGCTTCAGGTTATGACATATCAAACTCCATAGGTGAAGATCAGTAAAATGCAGCAGCTTTTTAAAATGACAGAGCTGTCATGTGGTATGAGGAGTATAAGGTGCCACCAACACTTTTAGAAATATATGACCTTGGGCATCTAATTTGTCCACATACATCATGGGACATCATCACATCACCTATTTCTACTTTTACAGCCAAACAGCAAGATGGGGCAGCTGCCATGGAAATGCAGCCCCTGAAAAGTGCTGAGGGAGGTGATGGAGATGAAAAGGAGAAGAAGAAATCAAATCCACACAAGAAGGAAAAGTCTGTCCTACAGGGCAAATTAACCAAACTAGCAGTTCAGATTGGTAAAGCAGGTAGGTAACTCAGGAGTAAATACATTGTCCCATCTACATTTCTTGTGCCCATTAACTATAACTCTTGCTATTTTTCATTTAAACTTCATTGAAAAAAAAACTAAAAAACACTATTCAAGTGCATACAAAATTAAAACAAAGAGGGGGAAAGTAACCAGCCCCCCCAAAAGAAGCTCATGTAAGTTTAAGAATAAAGACCAGATAGGAAACATAACCCTTCTTAATTAGAGAACCTGCTAGCCCATATCCTGTGAAATTTGGGGTTTGCTTATTTATAAATAAAAGTTTCCAATGTATTAGTCAAATTAACCTTTTGCACCCATGCTTTATTGCTAGACTAGGGACAACCACCTAGTTTTGAAGAGAGATCTGGATATTACAGCAGCTACAATTATGGCTAGAAACACAACCAGACACACAAATCTTGATGGTAGAGGCCAAAGATAGGTGAAAGATGTCATCTTGTCTTTCACTTATCTGCCCATATCTGCCTCCCGGATACACATAAACCAAGATGGGAAAGTAGATACAGCTGGTAGTATTAGGAGACACATTCTTGTCTAGGTTTTTATAAGGAGCAGGATATATAAGACAGGATTGGAGCTTTCTCTCGATACACCCAGGTAGATTTAAGTAAAGCTAAATTGTTAAAAGCATGTTCTGATTGGACAAACAATCATATAATTTAAAAGAACAAATTCCATTTGAAGATCCTCAAACTTTTTTGTCATAGATGTGGGACATTTAGACAGACATAAATCCAAAGGAAGAAGGTGGAGTAGGTTGCATTTGCATGACATCAGCATTTTATAGATCTCCATAGGAAGACCATTACTGCAAGAATTCTTGTGATAGGGAAATAAGGGGAATAAAAAAGCAACTTCCTCTAAACTGAAAGAGACATCCAAATCACTTTCACTGCCTCTGCTAATTGTCCTTTTTGTCTTGCAGGTTTGGTAATGTCTGCCATCACAGTGATTATCCTGGTCCTTTATTTTGCTATTGATACATTTGTTGTTCAGAAAAGACAATGGCTTTCTGAATGCACTCCCATTTACATCCAGTACTTTGTGAAATTTTTCATCATTGGTGTCACTGTGTTGGTTGTAGCCGTTCCTGAAGGCCTTCCCTTGGCTGTAACAATTTCTCTAGCATATTCTGTAAAAGTAAGTGTTTTCACATTGTTGATTTATTTCATACATCTCAACTGACCATTCTGTAGTGTTCACTGCAAATAACATCAATGGTACTTTATTACAGAAAATGATGAAAGACAACAATTTAGTACGACATTTAGATGCCTGTGAGACTATGGGCAACGCCACTGCAATCTGTTCAGATAAGACAGGAACCTTGACCACCAATCGAATGACTGTGGTTCAGGCCTACGTTGGAGATGCCCACTACAAGGAGATCCCAGACCCTGATGCCCTTCCAGCCAAAACCTTAGATGTTCTAGTGAATGCCATTGCCATCAACAGTGCATACACATCCAAAGTCCTGGTAAATCAAATTTTTGTGTCTCTTGTATGGATTATAGGTAGCACTTGCATCTGACTCTTCTATTGAAGCTTCTATATTTAGAACAGGTTTCTATATATTTGCCTTTTGGATAATCCCAGAATGAGTGTTGTTTGATTCTTTTTCTAAATTTCACAAATTAGACATGTTATCATTTATCCTGGTGCGTTGGATTAACCACTTCCCCTACATGAAATATAAATGATAAGTGTGAGAACATGGAGGGGAAGTGGTTAATCACTTTTCTATTATTAATCACAAATTGATCAGCCAGCTCCTGGGTTACACCAGAAGTGTTCTGGGCAGCTGTCAACCCAACTGGACGTGTATTCACAGATTCCTTCCCACTCAGCACTTCCAGATGATTAGAACTGTCAAATGAGGTGTGATGAATGGGTAAAAAAAATCAAATAGAGCAGTGTTTTGCTTGATCTATTACAGAGAGGCTAGGAAAGACTTCAGAATTGTAATAGACTCCCAGCTTTGTAAACGAAAAAAAAAAAAGTGTTATAATTTCATATTTCACCGACAAACTAAAGGCTTGACATTTAACTGAAATTTTAAATTGTTTTGACCAAAAAATAAATCACATACTTACTGCTCCTTATTTTAGGCCTTGGGTCCGTAGCCTTCTCCTCTGAATGTACATATCTCCATTTTTAATCTTGCTTTGTGGAAGAAAAACAAATTCAATTAAAATATAACTTACCCTTTGAGTTGACATGATGATGGAGAAGGGTTTTAAAATATATCTGCTGTGCCCTCATGCAACCGCCATTGCTCTTCTGTGAGTCCTCCTACATCAATCATTCTGCATTCCCAAGCATGCCCCCTACACTATTTATTTTCAATTATGAAAAATATTGTCCTGAGACTTGGGAATAGAGTGTAAATAAGAAAGTGGTGTCTCTCTTCTCAAGTCTCTTTAATCTAGAAGAGTGGGGGTGCTGACATCAAAGCTAAATGTCATCAGGCCCTAACAACTTGGGACTATGAAGATTTATTTTTCACAGGTAAGTTTTTAGGGGGTGTGGTTTACCTGTAAGGGACGTGATGTACTACAGGTAAGTATAGGTCTGCTTTAATTTTATTAGGAACTTATACTTCCACTTGGTGCTGTAAATATTTCATTTAGCTTTGCATACAAAATGAATCAAAGAGAACAACAGACTGAATCAAAAAGAGGACAGAGGACTACAGCAGCATAGGAGACTGGAGAGCTACATTACTGAATCAATAACAAGCCAAGATTTAAATTAAATTGTGTTTTGGAACACAAACTTCTGGGCATTTTAATATAATATATATATATATATATATATATATATATAAACACACACACACGTAATATAGTGGTTGTTTACAGTTGTTGAAATACAATTTACAACTGCTTCTTTTAGTCTTATTATATATATATATATAATAAAGAATACATAATGTGTGGGGGTTTCAAAAAACTTTTGGCCCAAGAGTTCAAATACTAAAAAATACTATACTATATAGTATAGTATGTAATAGTATAGTTGTCAGGATCCAGGACAGGGAAGGGGACCAGGCAGGCAACACACACTGAGATCCAGACAGATATGGTGGTGACAAAAAACAGATTTAATGAAAGACTTACAGGAACGAAGACAAACAGGTGCAAAAGTCCAGGGGTATCAGGGATCAGGAACATAAAGCCAGGGGAAGCACAATGTCCAGACAAGCAAAAATAAAACAGATACAGATCCAGATACAACTACAATGAACAGCCAGCATGGTCTGGATGGAGCACACCTAAATAGCACTAAGCTAACGAGGGAGGAGTGAGCTTCACCCAGCCCATGCCTGCAGGGAGCCACCTGCTGGTGACTGTGGGACTAACCCATGGATGGGCAATTACAGTGCCACCAGCAGGCGGTGACCGGTACAGCCAGGGTCCTAACAATAGTAATACTAAAGCCCTCCATACAAGTTCCGATTATTCTAACGACCGATTTTTCGTCTGATCCTGTCACCCGATTTTCACCTAAAATGTTATGGTCGGTCGGTCGGCTGTCACAAAAAATCGGAATTCGAATTATTACCGATCCATCAGCCCGACCCTATTTATTAACAGCAGATCGACCAAAAATTTACGGACAGGTCCGAAGCGGTCCCAACCGATTTTTCGGCCGATTTTGAGAAATCGGGATCGGTCGGGTACATAATTTCTATATCCAATTAATCTCCTGATCGATTAATCTCCCGACCACATTGGTCGGTCAGGCAAAATTCGTACGAAAAATCAGAACGTGTATGGGGGGCTTACGTTTGATAACAATTGCAAAGAAACATATTCCAACTGAATGGGGAGACATTATCCATAAATATGAATTTGCACATGTGTTTTTACTGTTGAATTTATGATAAGCTGCCTTTATTGTCTATTTGCTTCTTTCCTTTCCAAATTTTGATTTTTAAATCAAGTTAAACACTGTACATCACTTTTTTTGATCTCTTTGAACTTTCAATCTTGCTCAGCCAGCAGAAAGGGATGGTGGTCTCCCCCGGCAAGTCGGCAATAAGACAGAATGTGGTTTGTTAGGATTTGTATTGGATCTAAAGCGAGATTACCAGACAGTGCGCAATATCATCCCAGAGGAAAAGCTGTACAAAGTGTACACCTTTAATTCTGTCAGGAAATCTATGAGCACGGTTGTCAAACTAGAGGATGGAAGTTTCCGCATGTACAGTAAAGGAGCCTCAGAGATCGTTCTAAAAAAGTAAGTTGATGACTTGTCTGGTCTGAAAGAGACTTACCGACATTACCGAACAGGCAATTTTATCATCATATGTTTTGTAGGTGTTCAAAAATTATAAATGGAGCTGGAGAGCCCAGACTTTTCAAGCCCAGAGATCGGGATGAAATGGTAAAAAAAGTCATAGAACCTATGGCCTGCGATGGACTCCGGACAATCTGCATTGCATACCGGGATTTTAGCCAGAATCCAGAGCCAGATTGGGATAACGAAAATGATATAGTAGCGGATCTGACATGCATTGCTGTTGTCGGCATTGAAGATCCAGTCAGGCCAGAGGTAGAGTATGTACTTTGAAAACTGGCATCTCTTTCTTTGAATCAAACTGAAAAGTAATAAATATTCTGATTAGGTGTATTGTAAAACATGGAATCAGGCATTTCTGCCTGCGTGCCTGCTGTAATGGCCACTTGTAGCAATGTAGAGATGTTGCCCTAGTAAGCTTTCAGTTTATAATATGCTTGTTTAAAAGTGAAAACACAAATTTTGCAAATGAACACAGCTTGACCAGCGTATGAAAAGTATCTGTGCTTTGTTGTCTAAATTCTTTATCAACCTTCACTCACAAGAAGCTAACTGAAATCATTGAGACTCAAACCTATTGGAGTTTAAATGGCCCGGCACCCTTTAATTACCAACATAAACAACAAAATACAATTTATAACACTGATAAAAACAGAACATTATAGATTAAAATGAAGTTTCCTTGACAGCAATTATAGAGCACCCTGTATCTGCATTACCCTACAACCACACTACCCTAACAATAAAATGCAGATAACACCTTACAAATCTAATTCCAAAGCACTCCGACAGCTTTCATAAATAATGGTGGGATGGCTTACCTATGAAGGTCGCTCCCAGTGATCTTTTACATGACCAGATCGCTTTCATGGGCCTTACAACCCCGCAGCTGCAGTGGCAAGTTTTAAAACCTGAACGCAAAGAAATTTATCAAAGTTTTGAAACGTTTTATAAAAATTTGAGGGAGGGTAGGGAATTCACATGATGCCTGCTATCCTTCGACTGAAGTGTGGTTAATTCTCCCCACACTTATCTACAGGATAATCCTTCCTAGCAACTGACCTAATCAGATACATAATAACATAACTAAGCACTAAGATTTACTAATCCTTCTTATAGAAGCTTCTTCTTTATCCAGTCATGTAGATCCTGCACCTATGGCTCTGGGGGCTGTCTTTCTAAAGCCCCCCATACACATTTAGATTGTGACCCTAATTTTGGCCAATCGACTGTGCATGATGACATCATCATGCGCAGTCAATCGGCTGAAAAATCGGGTCACAATCTCCCTTTGTGCGCCAGCACTCTCCGTCGGATCCCCCTAGCTGCTTGGGCTGCTGTCAGGGCCCGAGGAGCTAGAGGGACCCGGCAGACAGCATTTAGGGACCCTGGCAGTGATAACAAGCTGCCAGGTCACTAAGACTGCCAGTGAGCTTGCAGCCTCTACCCACTGAAACAGCAACGAAGGGTGAGGGAGGAGCTGCTAGCTCCCCCCTCCCCCTCAGCAACTTCTGAGGGAGAGAGTGATGCAGCTGAAGACAGGCTCTGTGTCCTCAGAGACATACCCATACTTTTGACAGGTCCCCGTCAAAAGTATTAGACCGATCTAAGAATTTTAGACATGTCCCCAATGGCTTAGATCGATTTGGTGTCTGATTTTGGCCCTTTAAACTTTAGATCGGCACCCGATTTTTTGGCTGAAAAACGGGTGGAAATCTAAGCGTATATTGGGGGGCTTTAGTCACTGAATGAAATTGGGCCTACGTTTTTGGTTTCACAATTTCTTTCCCTCCAAGTTTGAGGTCTCTGAGCTTTCTGAAAATTTCAAACACAGAATTTAAGTTGATAAATAGGATTCTATCATATCTTATTATGTAAGCAAACCTCAATTGAGACTAAACTGAAAAGATATAGTTACATCAGTTTAACTTCACTAAAATATTTCTAATACTGGACATAAACACAGATATTTTTGGATGGATCTGGAAGTGCAAATGTTTTACATAATTCTGTGTCTTGAACAGGTTCCTGAGGCAATCAGAAAGTGCCAGAGGGCTGGTATCACTGTTCGTATGGTGACAGGAGATAACATTAATACAGCACGTGCCATTGCCATTAAATGTGGCATCTTACATCCTGGAGAAGATTTTCTCTGCATTGAAGGGAAAGAGTTTAACAGAAGAATACGCAATGAAAAAGGAGAGGTATGATATTCAGGAGGCATAAATACTAAAAATATGTTGTGTAGTAAATGTCACCTTATCAGAGAGGACTTCTTTGTTTGTAGATTGAACAGGAACGAATTGACAAGATATGGCCGAAGCTGAGAGTTCTGGCTCGCTCATCACCTACTGACAAACATACACTGGTTAAAGGTAAGATTTTTCACTTACTGGTCTTACTGGAACATTAACAACCATGTATCTGGCTAGTGTGCGCCACTGCAATATAGTGTGCCCTGTTTACTCTCTGCAGCGCCACAGCAAAGGAAAGAAATGATTTACCTGTTTGTCCTCTGCTGAGCAAGTATCCTTGCTTTCCATTTAGCTTGGTAGATTCCACCTGAGACATTATTTTTAACATCTCCCGCAGGCACAGGGGCTTTGATCTAGGAAATTTTGAAATATCTGCCAATTTTTAGTTCCTGGCTAATGGGTGTTAGACCAATATAGTATCGCTGCTCCCTAACACTAGTTGGCCATTGCTTAGGTTGGCTGACCTACTTGTGACCGCCTACTAACTGACTGTCTACTAAATTGGATTCAATTTAAAAAATGTTAGAACAGTGATTGTAGCTCACAATAAGCCTTATTTATAGCCTCTAAACCAGAACATTTTGTACTGCTACACTATGACTGATATTGTTTCACTACCAACTGCGCTTTATTGATTTTTGTAATGTTTATTTTATTTGTAATGAAAATTTTTTCAATAAACTTTAAATTGAAAAAAAAAACAGTGATATTCAGACATTTACCTCTTTTGGAATTCCAGGTTCAACACGTAGATTGGTAATAGAAGATTGCTGTTTCTTAAAACACTTTTCAGTTTGACTAAACTACTGCATTCTATTATATTGCATTCCATTCTGAGCAGCTACTCTCTCCTTGTAAAACTATGAAATGTATGTCCTTAAAAATTTTCAATCAATATATTACTTATTTAGCTTGTAGTAATAGTTGGTTCCTGTTGTAGGTATCATAGACAGCACACAAGTGGAGCAGAGACAAGTAGTTGCAGTAACGGGAGATGGAACTAACGATGGTCCTGCTTTAAAGAAAGCAGATGTTGGATTTGCAATGGTAAGAATAAGTTTCCTTATTTGTAATATACTTGCAAAAGCCCTATTAAAGGGGATGTATACTCAATATGTAAAAACTTTATATGAAAAATTAAAGTTTGACTTACCTCTTAGCTGGTATGATGGTGGCTTAGGGCTCCACAATCTTACAAAAATATACCTCCCTGAAATCATATGAAATTCCATTTTTATTTGCCAGGCATCTAGGCGTTAACTTAATGTGTTTATAATGGTTTTCTATAGTAATTTTCATCTGTGTTCTCTCAATGGGGAGTTGAGATCAAGGAATTACCCAACGATCACAGTGCTCTTATGATGTGCCGCTGCAGCCGCACATCATAAGAGCCAGGGAGAGAGGAGGGGCTGCGAGGAATCTTCTTAAATTTCTCTTTACAGGTAAGGTTTCCTCCCTATTATTTGCACTTCTAGTGTCATTCATGCAAATATGTACTTCTGGTGGTAGGCCCACCTTTAAATCAGACATCTGTCAAGCTGGCCATACACCTTCAGATTTCTCTGTCAGATTTCCTTCAGATCAGATCAGATCTACCAACAACCATGTAGCATAGTGTCCTCCCTGATAGAATACATAGTGATTGGAAGGTGTAGAAAGGTCCTCCTATTACATGGTTTTGGTAAAACAAAATCTGATCTGAAGGAAATCTGACAGAGAAATCTGAAGGTGTATGGCCAGTTTTATACTTCTTATATCCCATGGCACTTCCTCATGAAAGCACGGATGATGGAAATCCTGTTTAAAAAGTGATTTGTTGTTCAAATCCAATGTGAAAAGAAACTGATAATTTAACTTAGTATAAGCTATAAACAGGTACAACTAATAGGTAGTGTATATGTTTGGTAACGCCATAGACTCACGGTCCTAAGAACTGAAGGAAAAGAAAAAGAAGTGTCTGCCATAGAATCCTGTTATCGGATACCCTACAAAGCTAGTGTAGGTACATAAGCAACTTGTGGTTATATGTATTATAGGGAAACTCAAGATGATCAAGTTTTCATATTCATTACAATGACCTGAGTCATCTAATGCTGAGGCAGTGCCATGGAAATGACAACAAATAGGCTTTTTTGATATGATGTTTATTCTAAGTAGAGTTTAGGTTTAAATTAAGGCTACACTGTCGGAAAACGATCGGGCCTGCTAACTTGTGTAGGCACTTGGGGGTCGTTAAGATTAGAAAAGCCCCAAATAAATGAGCCCTAAATGTATTTTCTAAAAGGAGAGTCTGCATAATACACGATCTGTCCTCCTAACAAAGTTTGCGACACACTGACATCTCTTGTATCTAAATGGATAATCATAAGAAAAGTTATGTAATGTATTTTGGCTTTTTTTTATAATCTTCCAGGGAATTGCTGGTACAGATGTGGCAAAAGAAGCCTCTGACATCATTCTTACCGATGACAACTTCAGCAGCATAGTAAAGGCTGTGATGTGGGGCCGCAATGTGTACGACAGCATCTCAAAATTCCTGCAGTTCCAGCTGACTGTTAATGTGGTGGCTGTGATCGTTGCATTTACTGGAGCCTGCATCACCCAGGTGAGGAGGGCATGATTCTTCTTATCACTTCTTCTGGGAAACATTAGTCCATGTGCTGTTCTGGTAAAAGACATTGAAATATTAAAATTAAAATGTTTGGGAAAAAAACAAACTAAATTTAAAGGAACAAACGTGTTCATGCTTTGATGACAATTGAAGCAATGTCCTCTTCCCTGCTAATGTCAAGCAGTACTACCCATGCCCTGATGTTTTAAAGGTGGGTTTACACGTGTAGATTTTTTCGTTCAATCAATGAAGAACGAACGATTTTTTGGTTGATTGAACAAAAATCTAGTATGGCAAATTTGTTTCATGGATACATTTTGTTCGATCTCAAACAAAAAATTGTTCAAAAGGTCTTTGAACATGTTGGTAAATTTTTATCAGTCGTAGTAATTCCGAATATATTTTCATTTGATATCGGGATGAACGAACAAAAAAATCTAACGTTACATTCGATAAATGGACGAACGATGTTCGACCAAAAAATCGGCAGTTGATCGAACAAAAAATCTACATGTGTAAACCCATCTTTAGGCTTTTGAGAGGACAGCAGTTTAAATAATCTTATCAGATATGACCTAATACCAGTAATCATACTCTCCTTCTCTGGATATGACCAAGGAGTTTAATCGTTTTCCAACTATTGTATGTTATACAGTGCATGCGGAAAGTATCCAGAGTGTATCACTTTTCTTTTTTTTACATTTTATGTTACAGCCTTATTCCAAAATGGATTCAATTATTTTTTTTCCTCTATATTCTGCACACAACACCCCATTATAAAAATGTGAAAAAAAGTTTTTTTCAAGGCAAATGTATTAAGGCCCCCAAATACACCTTACAATCTTACCATACGATTTCTGTACAATAAACTTTTGTTCTACCAAAACCATGTAATATGAGGGGCTTTCTAAACCTTCCAATCATTATGTATACTATCAGGGAGGCCACTATAATACAAAGTTGTTCGTAGATCTTGGGAATTGTATGGAGTTATCTAAAGGTGTATGGGGAGACTGAGAAAGCATATATAAGTATTTACAGCTTTTGCCATGAAGCTCACAATTAAGCTTCTTGAGATGTTTCTGCAGCTTATTTGGAGTCCACTTGTGGTATATTCAGTTGATTGGACATGATTTGGAAAGGCTATATAAGGTCTCGCAGTTGACAGTTCATGATGGAGCACAAACCAGGCATGAAGTCAAATTAATTGTCTGGGGAAGGTTAAGTAGCATTTCTGCTGCTTTGAAGGTCTCAGATAAGCACAGTGGCCTCCATCATCCATAAGTGGAAGAAGTTCAAAACCACCAGGACTCTTCCTAGAGCTAAAAATCTCTGGCCGATGGGAGCCGATGCCATAAGCAGCAATGAAGACGGCGTCTCCATCGCTGCTTATGGCCGGCACACAAAGGGTGCCTGGCCGATTGTGGGGCCCCAGAATGCAATGGGAGGATGACGTCATCATGTTAGCCTCCCGGAGCGATATCGGAGGGCGATATATCGCTCCAGCTCGGCATGTGTATGGCCGGCATTAGTCAGGGAGGTGATCAAGAACCTGATGGTCACTCTGTCAGAGCTCCAGAGGTCCTCTGTGAAGTGAGGAGAACCTTCACAAGGATAATTTTTTTCACATTATCATTATGGGGTGGTGTAGAATTCTGAAGAAAAAATAAATTTTATCCATTTTGGAATAAGGCTGTAACATAACAAAATGGGAAAAAAGTGATGTTCTATGATTACTTTCCAGATGCTATGAAAGTCTGCACCTGTCTTGTAAACAATGTTTTAGAAATGGGTTGCATGTCCCACCTTGAGCCACATTTTCCGATTTGGATTAGGTGCTTAAGCTTTGTGAAGTACCCATGGGCGAACATTTGTTCCCTTCATTATATCTCCAGGGGTCAACAAAGTATCCACCTCTACAGATAGGTGGACTACAGATAAGTTCTATAATATCTGTGGTTAATGTCCCTCTAGACTACACAAGGTTGAAGTTAATGTAATTAATTAAAATTTGCTCCAATCAGGCATGCAAACCATTCTAAATGATCTTCCTCTAGCTGAACTTGACATAGCACCGACTAGTTCTATAATTAAACAAAGCCCCAGGCCCGAATGGGTTTACCTTGGTCTTCTTTTAAACAGTCTTGGTCTTACATTAACAGACACTCCCTTTGTGAATATATTTCTATAATCCCCAAGGAAAACAAAGACTCAGCTCAATGCAAAAAGTACCTTTACATTTATATCTTAAATGTAGATCTGAAACTCTTCTCAAAGATATTGGCTATCCAAAATCTGCCTTTCTTACCACATCTTCTATATTTAGACCAGGTAGTCTTAATTTAGGGGAGAGAAGCATAATACAACACTTTAAGAGCCTTCATTGTAATCCATATTTATTGCAGCAGTTCTGAATGTCTTCTATTCTCCACTCACACCGAAGAAGACCTTGAAAGGGTAAACTGACATTATCTGAAAGAAGAGCATATAAAACTTAGGCTTCATTCCTCATATGATGGCTTGGATTGTAGCTTTATATATCACTTTTATGCAACTGCTAAGATACCTTTCCTAATACCAAATATTATTTTTCCTTCTCTTACATATTTGGGTACATACTTGACTCCTGTACCAGTTGTCTTTATGTTCATAACTTTCAACCATTGCTCCATACAAAAAAATATTTGACCACATTTGTACTTGGTTTGGATGGAGCAATCAAGTCATCTTGCCAGATCATGACAGGCTTAACCAAATCATATCCTGAATGGGTACCCTTCAAATGTTACTCTGCATTCTCCCTGTCTTCCATGGATTCAGACTTTTCATGGCAATCATGCTGTCAGTGGTCAGGGAAGTATAGCAGGTCATCCAGATTTTAACACAGGTTTGGGACACTCGCTAAGGTCTTTTCAAGCCAAGAATTTGTTATCCTCTATAGACTGTCTCCCACAGGATGACATTAACTGCCCCCCTCCGGTTTGCATTACAAATACATTTAAACAAAAAATCTGCTGTGTACATCAGACTGAATACATGGTGAGCCTGGCACACAAATCCTCCATTGCTATCACAACTCAAAAATGAAATCATGCATGAACATCTATGAGATATCACCAACCACAACACAACAAATAAATAAATATGTAATCTACATACATACAATATTCTCAAACACCATTCCACCTTATATACACATAGCATTTTAATTCTGGCAATGAATGGTTGAGCCATCATAATCAAGAAATATTGTTGATAATCAGCTTGATTCTTTTGTCCTCTATTCCTCCAGGATTCACCACTAAAAGCTGTGCAGATGTTGTGGGTAAACTTAATTATGGACACATTTGCCTCTCTTGCCCTGGCAACGGAACCACCAACAGAATCACTTTTGTTGCGTAGACCATATGGAAGGAACAAGCCTCTCATATCACGGACCATGACTAAAAATATTCTTGGCCATGCTGTGTACCAGCTTACTTTAATATTCACATTACTCTTTGTTGGTAAGACTGTTCACAAAGCAGATGTTTGTTCTTTTGTTCTTTCATGTCTAACATAGGTACTAATGCACATTTTGTTATTAGGAGAACAACTGTTTAATATTGACAGTGGAAGGAATGCTCCTCTACACTCTCCACCATCTGAACATTACACAATCATCTTCAACACATTTGTTATGATGCAACTGTTCAATGAGATCAATGCACGAAAGATCCATGGAGAACGCAATGTGTTTGATGGCATTTTCAGAAATCCCATATTTTGTACAATTGTAGTTGGCACCTTTGCAATCCAGGTAATACTGACTTACATTTGGGGTTACACTGGCTAGCCTTTCAGAATGCATTTGACAATTATATAATATCTACTTTGCTTAAAAACATTTTGGTTTTCTAAAATGCTTTTCTGATATGTAGAACCATGACTAGTCAGTGGGTCATTCTTGCTTATGGTCTGAATTTCTGCATTTCTGTTACTTTTAAAATTCCTAACCATGAAGGAGAGATTTGGGTTAACAAATAGGAACAGCTTCCCCTCTGCCTTCTTCCTCCACATTGAGCCTGACAGTGTGAAAGGGGCGGAGCCAGCACTCCTCACTCCTGAAGCCGACGCTGCTGTGTGAGGAGAGAAGCAGGCTGGATGGATTTCTTCCCACTTGTATCCCGTGTGAATGTGTTCTGAATCACACGCTGAAAGCTGCGGAGAACGGCTACCCGGGGTCCCCATTGAATGGGAATCGATGTACCCATGTGGTGCACATTGATTTCCATTCAATTGATCCCCGATCAATCACGTCACCACGTCACCATGCTGTGATTGATCGGAGGTCGATTGCACGGGAACTTATCTATGTGTGGCTAGCTTTACTGTATTTTTCAGACTATAGGACGCACCTGACCGAAAGACCACCCAGTTTTTAGAGCAGGAAATCAGAAAATATTTTATGTGTTTAAATGAATTAGTGAAAAAAAAATTACTAGTGTCACTAGAGAGCATCTCTTCTTCCTCACACACGGGGAAAGGAGGGGGGCCCCACGGGTGAATCTGCACACCGATCTCACTGTCTCCTCTATGCTGCGTGTGTGAGAAAGCTGCCTGCGTTCGGAGTTTGGACCATAAGACGCAGGCACCCCCCCCCCCCAATTTTAGGGGTGAAAAGGTGCTTCTTACAGTCTGAAAAATACGGTAAATCTTAATGTGTGATATTATGACAGCAAGAGCTCAAAAAGTAGTAATGACATGCCTTAAGAACAATTCTCCTGAAAGAGAATTCATGGAAATACACACAATCAAGTTGATAATTAATTGCTAATTAATATGTACTGCTTTGTAGTACAGGCCACACAAGCATAAATGAGACATGACAAAATTATCCTGACCAACTAATCAGGAAAAACCAGCCCATCAGTCAATCAAAATACATTTAAGTGCTTTAAGTTGTATGGCAGGAGAACTTTGAAAACTTACCTCCCTATTCTGAAGAAAAAGTAATTGCCCGTAAAGGCTATTAACAATTGTTGCAGCAGCTTGAGTATTGCAACGTTATTAATCTAGACTCTAAAGTTTAATTTCCATTCATTCATTTTTATTTCAGATAGTAATTGTACAGTTCGGTGGAAAGCCATTTAGCTGTGCTCCACTACAGCTGGATCAGTGGATGTGGTGTATATTTCTTGGCTTTGGAGAACTAGTATGGGGACAGGTAACTATACTAATGTAACACCTATGTTTCAAATAAGTGAAAGCTGGAGAAATTTTAAGTTTAAGTGTCTGAAACTTCACTATAAGTTTGTTTGTTGCTACCAAATGGACCTGCTTTATAAAGTCTTCCTGTTATATAGGTCATTGCCAGCTTCCCAAGTAGTAGACTGAAATTCCTGAAGGGCGCTGGTCACCTGACACAGAAGGAGGAAAATCAAGAAGAGGAACTGAATGAGGATAATGAGGAAATAGATCATGCAGAGAGAGAGTTAAGACGAGGGCAAATCCTCTGGTTCCGGGGACTAAACAGAATCCAAACCCAGGTACATGGGTGGCAGCACATTGCAGGGGAGGGTGAACGATATTGCAGGTCCTGGTGCATTCTCTTACTGAAAAGTTTCAGCTTACACTCAGTCTATTTTACAGTCTTTATATGCCATGGTACCATCTTATAGGCAAATATACAATGCACAGTGGAGATGGTAAGTCACCTAAACTATTTGAACCTTTAATAAAATACCTGAGCATAATTGTTTGATTTAGAAAATTAAAATAGTTTACTTAATACCAAGCCTTTACTATGGAGACGTAACTAATGTGGTGAAATACCACATGTATAGGTTGTATTATACACACACCATGCCTTAAAATATTGTGTGAAGGATCACAAATATAGATATTGACAAAAATTTCAAAAATGTGAGTAAATTGAAAAGCCCTTAAAGATCATCACCAAAATTCTTAGAGACGAAGGAAAGGGTTGTAGGTTGTATTATCACAATACATCTTCAAAATGTTAAGTGATGATGATACGGGACTATGCAATTAACTCATAAATCACGTAGTTGAAGTTACACAACCATCTTTAATTGAATTTTAAATTCAGTTTATCTGCGATAACATGACCCCTTAATGAACAAAGTGGGCAAAAAAGTGGGAAAGGTTTGGTTATTGCATATTACTTCCATGGTTTTGCAAAAGTAAAAATGTCCTAGTCAGGATGGCCATATGGTCTAACACACCAATGAAGATGTCGTAGAGACTGTATTACATATATCATACCATACAGCATGGAATACGGTATGTACAAATGTATCACACCTCCAAGGATAGCATAGAAGTAATTTACACACAATGCAGTACGAGCACGATGTGTAGCACGATAGATTACACAGGCGACTGTGAAGAACTGCAGTAACCAGTAAAAAGCTGCACGTCTAAAGGAATCAAAAGGAGTAAAAGCAGGTCAGAATGTGGTCCTATGTTCTGAATGGTCTGAGACTAATGTCAAAAGCAATCTAGGTTCACACATCAGCCTCTGTTGATGCTGGCCTCTAATAATTACTGGCCATTTTCATTTGATGAATGTTTTTTTTTGGACTGGTTACAACGGGTTCTCTAACACTATGGTTCTTGTAACATTTTTATACTAATTCCTCATTTCTGCTTGAACAAATAAAATGTGAACTGATTTATACCTTTTTTGTACAAAGAAATACATTTTTCATAACAACATTTTACTTTGCCATGTATCAGGCATGTGAAGTTTGGATAATATGAGTTCATCTGCCTCGCACCAGCTGTTCCTTAAAAGCTTCACCTAAAATTTACAGAAAAATTACTATAGCTGTAACATACCGGATGAATAGAAACCACCCTAAGGGAACCAATCGTCCCACTATTCCCTAAAAGGGTTTTAAAGGCACTGATCGTCACTCAAGTATATACAAAATTATAGTTAAAAGATCTTTATTAGCCGCATCAAAAGAATAAGTAAAAACAGACTCAGTACATCCAATCCATTTACAAAAAACACATAGATTGCAGACTTACATGTTTCAGGATCATATCCGAATAAACACTTTACATCAATAGATATATCTCGGTAGTCCTTTTGATGCCCCGAACCCCGCCCCCCCCCCCAGGGCTTCTTTAGGGAGGGGACAAATACCCAGATAGTTTGACCAGAAATTAATCCTGGTGTAAGAGTCCCTAGTGGCACTTGCAGTGAGATTCGGCATGGACTGTAAGGGAAACAAACAACCACAACCAATGGTTTAAAGTTTGCTCTTTATAAGGTTAGGAATAGAGACCTCTCAGGTGGATTACATAGGGCAAAAATTCTGTGATGTGGGTATATTCTACATAAGTAATTGCCCAGAGCTGGATATGGGCAATTACATGCTGGACATGGGAAACGCAGGTCCCGCAAGCGGACACTATTCTGTCCTGTGCCTGCAGGTCAGTAGAATATATCTAGAAAGTCTTTCTTGTTACATTTCATCAATCGTCCTATGAGATCTAACCTTCAATGTTGTGCTCAGTGGACACAGGAACATTAAGATCTCTGTAGAAAAACTTGTAGCCTTGGGATTTTCAATGCTTTTCTATTATTTTTGTTCTCCACCATCCAGACCATTCTTTGCTCTTGTTTCTTGTCCCCGTGCTCAGTGTGGTACAAATATGGACCTTTTCATGGGTCTGTCTCATATTTCTCAATAATATTTGTAAGGGCCTTCAATGTTGGAATCAGCTTGCCTTTTTATGGTTCTGCAGTTGCTCAAAATAAACAAACATGCTCAAAATAAATCTGTCCCTATTACTTTACCTACACTGAGATGCATTTTGTCTCATTGCCCACCCAGATGATTTGTCTTTTTTAAACACAATTTTATCTTGCTCTGTAACTCTCTGAGGATCAATAAATGTATCATATAGCTAGCTGTACTAAATCCTGCTGGGGGCACGGCATTTACTGACCCCTTTATTTTTCCATTTGGCTACACATTTGATTAGATTTATTGATTGGTCTTGGCATGGCGACAACACTAAAAAAGCTCCAAATTTGGACAGCTTTATCCTGGAATGACCTTTACATGGCTCTTTGCTATACAATTATAAACCATTGGCTTCTAGTCTCCCAGGATACATCCGACTTTGGGAAGGTGATTTGCACATCTCCTTTTCTGAGACCAAATGCACCAATGTGCTATATTTTACAGAAGGCATCTAGAACATAATTTAAAAAATGATGACAATACTACATAATAAAAAATAAATGGATCAGTGTTTGCAGAACTAAGAATTCAAAGCAAACAAATTCCCTACTCACAATTTTATCAGTATCTCATTAAGCAGTATGAGATGTGCTTCTGGAATAATGTTCATTGGACCGATAAGTCTAACACTAAAATATTCGGACAGCAAAACAGAGGACATATTTGACTTAAACCAAATACAGTATTCCAGGAAAAAATCCCTTACCAACTGTAAAGCATGGAGGCGAAAGCTTCATGGTTTGAGGATGCTTTTTTAGAGCAGGACTTGGTCAGCTCAGTTCACCTGCAATTTAATAATTTTCTTTACCTGTGTTAAATAAAAACATGATAAGACATCAATGTGAAAATTTCTTAATAGACGGAAAATTAAATGACATCGGATAATTTGTTCACAGGATTCTAGCTGGTAGTAGTAAGTCGTATTCAACTTGACATCTGGAATTGTATTAAAGATGTTTTGTAGCCAGTACTAAGTTCAATTGAGTTCTAGGAACACACCCCACTATTTATTTTCACATTTTCACAAAATACTTTTTCCTTTATCCAGAATACCAATTCTAGTTAGATTATTCCAACGATTGTTTTCAGCAATGAGATGTTAAAACAGCATTATGGCTATGAGACAGATGAAGTCAACATCCCATTTCCTCATTCAGGTTGCTCCAACATGATATTATCTTTGGATGTCTTTAGTGTTTTCCGGTGCCTATAATGTTGTTGGGTATGAGTTCCCATTTTCTCCAAAAGTTTATTCTATATTTGGATATTTGGCATGAGATTGCATTGACCTATCATTTTGCAGGCTCAGCTTACCTTTCCTATATTGTAATTTATACCATCAATATAAATTCACAACTTTACTATATATACATAAACTTTCTAAATGAACAACTCAACTATACAGAATGATCGCAAGCCCTTGGTGTATATAAACTTTTTATTTAGTTAAGAGTTCTACACAGTCAACTGACTGAGAACAAATGACCTTCCAGTTAGACTATAGCAACATTCTTCCATAACATTGCAGCTACAGTAATAACTTTTTGCTTTAGATTTTGCTAAACAGAGGGTCCATGTGTGCCAAAGTTTTAGCAACTCACTGACCATCTCTAGCAGTGACTTGAATTTATATGCCCCTCCAAATACAAATATGGCAATGTAAAATGTTGTTTGTTCTTATTATACTTACGATGTTCTAGAAATGAGAGATTCACAAACTATACGTAGCAAATCCATTTACAAGTGCTTATGCATCACTAAAGCTTGTGGCTTGTCTTGGCACCTCAGTTTGGCAGCCAAACAATAAAGGCACAATGTGCCACATGAAGGCACTTCCATGAACAAGTTTGTCACTGTAAAATAGTTTTCTACACCTTTCTATGAAGATCAGACTAAAGACTTTCTTCACAACTTAAATGAAAAAATATATACTATGCTAAATACGATAATGGGTTTGGCCCATATTTAGTTTTCTCTGCATACCACATTCAGGTGTGTTGTCTTTGTGCTGTGTCTTGTCCTTGTGTTGTGTCTTTATTGTATTATTTTTGCATTTTTTTGTGTCGGGTGTTGAACAAACCTGTCTCATTCTCTCCTCCGTTACAGATTGAAGTAGTGAATACATTCAAGAGTGGAGCTTCCTTTCAGGGGGCTCTGCGGAGACAATCCTCCACCACCAGCCAGAACCAGGATGTAACAAATGTTTCTAGTCCTAGTCACGTATCGTTAAGCAATGCTCTTTCCTCTCCTACCAGTGCGTCAGCTGCAGCCGCAGGGCGTGAGTGTGTCTTCTTACTGCCTCACATCCACAGAAATGCCAACTCTGGATCCCATTCTGTATCTGTGAGGAAGCAAGCACAGATAAGGGAAATATATATATGTAATACAGTGAGACTCAACAAACTAAATGCTTGCAGCTGGGACAGTTCTCAGCTTGCCAGCCAAGCACATATGAGAGGACCATAGACTGTATTAGCATATCTGTCCTCTGCCAGTGATGTTTCTCCATTGGTTGTCTATATGACATAGAAAATTCAAATGTCCATGTCATCATTTACATTTTCAGTAATGTCAGTAATGTTAAAGTAACACAAACCAGATCCATTGTTATCTGTTAGTTCTCTTTTTTGCATATATCCACTATCTGTGCTGTGTCCTTACTATCCTCAAACATCTAATGTCTTCTTTACAGGTGAACATAATCTTTGCAATGCTACCACACCAGCAACCACACCAAAAACCATTTCATGTGATCACAATAGTATATCCATACATGTACACGGACATCTATTGTGACGTCACATTTCTATGTACCGGCCATGAAACCCATGGCATAGTGATCAAAGACAAGATCCATTCTAGACCTTTTACCTGAGAGGTAGCTAGTCCACTCATTACATAGCCCTATAAGCTTCTTCTCTTGCCCGAGTCCAGTAAAATCTGTTGGAGAGCAGCAACCACTATGGAATTATGTGCACTGCCCTGCAAACATGCAATGTCAGAATGAGAGAGACGACAGTATAATATTGTAAAGGCAGAGCCTCAGCAGTAGCCAAGTACACACATTAATCATCACCAGAACCACCCAGCAATAACTACTCTAGAACGTTCTGCAGTACTACAACTGCACAGTATAATAACCACATCCAATGATAATTTTGAATTGGCAAGCACAGGTTAACAACTTGACAAACGTCAGATTAAAAAACAAAGATATATTGGAATAGGGCATGCAAAAAAAAAAAGAAAAGAAATAGGCCCAAGAAACTTTCTTCAATTGTAACTCTACTTCATTTCTATAAAATATTCTTAATAAAAGCAACAGCCCCTCTTTCATAATTAAATTATGAGATACCCAGCCTCTCCTTCACCACTGCTTTAGTGGGCTTGTCAGCCTCCTCATTTCTAACTCCCTTCTTTTAACTTAAACTTATGCACAAGGTCCTCTGCCACCCCTTTTCTACTTCATGCCAGTATGGCCTCCATTTAACACCAATACTATAGACCCGGGCTTTTACTATCTCATACCAATATGAGGATCGCTATCCTCTCCTGCACCCCACACCTATATGATAAACTCACTGACCTCACTTTCCTTCAACGCATACCAGTAAATTAAGAATGCATTATCGATCTATTGTGATAAGCTAAGACAATAAATAGATATAGTAGCTCATCTCCCCTTTTTCATCTCAAAGCATTACAGAAGGTCCCTGGCCCACCTGTCTGCCCCTGAAATATATGCATTTGCATTTCCACCCTCCTTTCATCTCATACTTATGTGGTTAGATCACTGGCATCCTCTCCAATCCTTAATCCAATGTATGAGATTCCTGGCCTCTAAGACCACAACTTGATGAAAACACCAGTAGTTCTTCCTCAATCCCACACTTATATGATAAGCATACTGGCCTTCCTTCTTCAACCTTATTTAGATATAAGATCACCAACCTCCCTTTCTATTCCCAATATCCCAATAAGATCAACAGCCACTCCTTTTTCACCATTACTTTCCCTAACTAATATCAATATGATCACCGGTCCTGCTACCATATACCAATATAATGAGATTACCTGTCTCCCCTCCTCCACCTCATACAATTATGCAAAACATTTGCATGTAATGGAATTCCACTCAAATGTGTAGTCTGGTTAAAAACAAAAGTCTTTAAACAAATCACAGTATTAATAAATCCACACTCCATCATGATTCTAGTATATATACCAACATTAATTATGATTCACAACAACACTTACGCCATTAAAACAGTTCATTGGTTAACATCGGTTCATCAACAATTCATCAGTTAACAAAGTATATTAAAAACATGATTAGATCAATCTTACATATGTACAACACAAAAACAATTACACATTCTGGACAAATAGTATAATATATACAATTCATGACTAAACTATCCCTGTCCTTATTCTAAAATCTAATTAAGAAATTGCTGATAAATATATTAACATTTCAAAATGTTTTGCAATGTCTATATATTTATCAGCAATTTCTTTATTAGATTTAATGTGAACCTTAATTAATGTTGGTATATATATTAAAACCACTTAAAAAATCCTCCCCATCCCTACAAGAAAGTCGCCAGAATTGGGCAGAAACGGGGTGTAGAAGATGTTCGGTGGGGTCTGAGGGTGATGGAGTGTGGATTTATTACTACTGTGATTTGAGACATGACGGCTGGATTTCCTGCACTGGTGCTGGTGATTATTTTCTGATAAGATGCTACCCGAGAGGAAACCGTTGTGCGTGAGCTTAATGGGAGCCCTCAGTTCAGTGAGTGGATTTACATTTTATACAGTTATGATAATAAAGTGGCCTTCTTTCTCCACCTCATACCACCTTACCCCCGTTTCCAAATTTTATACCAGTATGATGAATTTGCAGGACATCCCTCCTCCAACTTATACCAATTTGATGAGATCACTGGAAACCTCTTTTCAGCTAATATGAATATAGAGAACAATGGCCTTACTTCCACCATCACATACCAATATTATGGGATCACAGGCCTACCTTCATCTACTACTAAGCAGTACATGAATTCCCTGGCCCTACCATCTTATATTACTTTGTTTAATCCCAAGGGGACTTCTGCAAACCAAACAATATCATGTGATTCCTAGCCTTTTCTTCTCCACCTTATAACACTATACCAAGCCTGTCAGCCTCTTCTATTCCACCTAATATCTCTATAATACATTTTGTATCCACCAACTCCTACCAATTTGATAAAATCACTGATCTGCATCTCATATCCACATGAGATCGTCTACAAATGAGCCCTTCACCAGTTAAAGCCAATATGATGATAGACAGTTTCGCATCCTCCATGCCATACCAGCATCTTAAGATCAATGATGTTCCCTCCTGTGCCTTATCCCAGTCTGATAAGATCATGGCCTCTTGTCCTTCACTACTAATATGAGTAGATAACCTGCTTCCCATTCTTCACCTCATACCAATATAATGGGAACACTGGTCTCCCATCCTACACAATATACCAACGTGATGTGATCACTAGACCATCTTCCATCCTTTGCATAGTGACCATCCTCACTTCCCCCAACACACCCCATATTCTAATGCATTCACTGCGTTATGATCAGTAAATTCATTTCCCTACTGGAGACATAGGACAGAGCACATTGAATAAAAGCCTTCATGTCTTAAATACCATTCCCAAATCACTAAGCATCCGTCCATGCAGTTGGCATCTCTTGGGAATGTTTAAAAATAAAGAGTAATAGAAATTAGCAAACATACTGCAGTAAACTTAATTTTTTGTTTTTTCTACTCTCTGTCTAAACCTTTTCCGCTCTGTTTGTCTTTCTCAGAGGGCTAGAAAACACTGGACCAAAGGTTTAGCAAGAGAGAGTGAAATATAAACAGGTTGTGAGTCTTTATCCTTGAGCCTGAATTTAATGTGACTGAATTCCAAAGGTTTCATCTTGCTGAAGCCAGGGTAAAACTTCGAGTATAAGCCCAAAAATAGCCAGCAATACACTCATATTACGTTTCTAAAGCACCCATGGACTGCCATGTCACTGCATTTTCCCTTGTTTTACAGACTAAACTTAGGTGATGGGAAGTTTATTGCATATAATGTGGACATGAAAGATAATTGGTAAAATAAATTGTATGCTTAGTAAGGTCTTTAGCTATAGGATGAATTTGTAAAATGCTGCCCCTGGCATGGGCCATATGTACAGTACAGTTGGACTTATTTGGATGTTCTAATGCAGTAGAGTTTATAGCAGTAGAGACATAGCACACACCACAGTACAGTGTATCATACAGAATAAATGCTGGCCTTTATATAGCATTACTTACTTGAAAATGGGAAGGAACTGTTGTAGTTAGATGTATTTTCCCCTTGCCTGGCGTTTTCTACTCTGCAATCCTGGATGAGAAATCAGCTTATAATAATACTTGAAATAAAATATATTCATATTTAAATATGTGGTTAATACTAGAGAACCACTAACACTGTGCCAGACCAGGGTCCACCAGGACCACTGTGCCAGGGTTGGCTTCAGACCTGAATGAGTATACAGGCAAGAAAATTGAAATATACAAAGCTATTTAAATGAGGAGGGCATATTTATAAAGCATTGAATGTGACCTTCACCAAACTTTTCTAGTGGCAAATCAAATGCCACCATTTAAGACAAATGCACATGGAAGACTACATTTTTGGGGTATGTCATTTTTTTCTTTTGATATGCTCTTCTGTTAACTATAATTTTTTTATTAAAAGAGACTTTTTGAGAAGAAATTGTCTGATAATACTGGCCCTTAGTGAATTGAAATGAGCATATATACGTCTTTTTAAATATTTTGACCAGTAAATGATACCGTATGATCTGCTGGTTGTATATATACAGTGAAGGAATAAGTATTTAAGTCAGCCGCCAATTGTGCAACTTCCACTTAAAAAGATGAGAGAGGCCTGTAATTGTCATCATAGGTCACCTTAACTATGAGAGACAGAATCCATGAATACACATTGTCTGATTTGTAAAGAATGTATTTGCAAATTATGGTGGAAATTTTGTATTTGGTCAATATGAAAAGTTCAATACTTTGTTATACATCCTTTATTGGCAATGACAGAGGTCAAATGTTTCTGTAAGTCTTAACAAGGTTTTTACACACTGTTGCTGTGAAATCAACTGTGAGCAATATTTTGAAAATGGAAGACATGCAAGACCACTGATAATCTCCCTCAATTTGGGGTTCCAAGCAAAAGCTCACCCCATGGGGTCAAAATGATCACCAGAACGGTGAGCAAAAATCCCAGAACCAGGGGTACCTAGTGTATGACCTGCAGAGAACTGGGATCAAAGTAACAAAGGCTACCATCAGTATCAAACTATGCCATCAGGGACGCAAATCCTGCAGTGCCAGACATGTTCACCTGCTTAAGCCAGTACATGTCCGGGCCCATCTGAAGTTTGCTAGAGGGCATTTGGATGATCCAGAAGAGGATTGGGAGATGAAACCAAAGTAAAAAACAGTTGCATCCAACGAACACCATATCTACTGTGCAGCATGGGGGTGGGAACATCATGCTTTGGGGCTGTTTTTCAGAAAAGGGACCAGGATGACTGATCCGTGTAAATGATGAAAGGGGCCCAAAAAATTAATGGAGCCATGCATCGTGTTATATTGAGTGAAAACCTCCTTCCATCAGCAAGGTCATTGTAGATAAAAGGTGCCTGGGTCTTTCAGCCTGACTCCACAAGGAGTGGCTTTGTAAGAAGCATTTCAAGGTGGAGTGGCCTAGCCAGTCTTCAGATCTCAACCCCATAAAAAAAACCATAAAAAACCATGAAAGTCTGTATTGCCCAGCGACAGCCCCAAAACATCACTGCTCTAGAGGAGATCTGCATGGAGGAACCTTGTGAAGACTTACAGTTCAGTTTGAACTCTGTCATTGGCAACTTATTTTCCACCATAATTTGCAAATAAATTCTTCAAACATCAGACGATGTGAGGTGTACCTATGATTATTATTATTATTATTATTAACATTTATTTATATAGCGCCAGCATATTACGCAGCTTCAATACATTTAAAGAGGAGATACCACACAGCACTGAATACACTAAACACAGGTACACGTTTATGACACAGGTATGAGTCGAGGACCCTGCCCGACGGGCTTACAATCTAATAGGGTTTGGGGAACAGTACACAATCATGGTGGGGTGGGATGGGAACTTGAATGAGGTGATGTAGGCACAGGATGGATGACGTGTAGGAGAGGCTCTGAAGAGGTGGGGTTCTTTAAGAGCTTTTTTTTTGAAGGTTGGCAAGGTAGGAGCAGCTACTGTGATGGGCCGAGGGAGGGAGTTCCAGAGAGTACTGAGCGCCCTAGGAGAAGTCTTGGAGCGTGCACTCGATTGGTCTGGTGATGAGTGGTGGATGTCATTAGTAAGCATTGGGAGGAGCGGACTGGGCCGTTTAGCCCGTGTGTAAATGTGTGTGACCATCAACTGGTTGGGAGATGTAAGGAGGACAGGAGGTGTGGAGCGATTTAAAAGCAAGGCACAGGACTTTGAATTTGATTCTTGAATTTGATATGATGAAAATGACAGGCCTCTCTCATTTTTATAGGTGGGAGAACTCGCACATATGGTCATAAATAGGTATAAATGCAGGGCATTTACATATACTGAATAAATTTTTTTTAACTATTATGTAATATTATTTCCACTAGCAGTTAAGCGATTACTATACAGTGCTTACACTTAAGATTACAATGCCTTGTGTGTTCTTAGATGCCACCAGTCAATTAACTTGAACTTGAATATTGCTTTAAAAGACTCTGTTGGAGATCTGAGATCTTGCCTCTGAATGCAGAGATGCTACAAAACCTGTTGAGCCATATCAGAAGTATCCTGACACTTTAAGCTGTACGGTGCCTCTTGTACTAATCATAGTAGCAAACCACTAACTTGTAGACTCTATGACACAGAGTGAATGTATTTCTTTCTCTAGCACTGTCAGTATTACCAGTCTAACTTACAGGGCTGGCAGCAGGAATTGGATGAAGATTTTATTATGATTATTTGTTCCAGCTGTCGGAGAAGAAGAGAATTGTGTGTAGCAGAATATTATTATTTATGTCTGTCTTGTAGCATCCATGTCCCCAGAAGTTTATTTTTGTCTTTGTGCTGTTGCCTCTGCTCCTGTTAGTAAAGGGTCCTGTCTTTCCTTGTTTGTCAGTGTCACTCTTCCTCCCTCAGTGTCTGTATCCTGGCATTTAGCTCCTTAGGTGTTCAGTAATAAGCAGTATTAGGTATGATGTGGTCGTTTATCCATCGACTTTCATGGATCTGTCCTGGGCTGGATAACACTGAGGTCCTTTCAGAAAATGAGCGCTTTTCTTTTACTGTACTGCATGGGGGTACCTTTCCAGTTTCCAAAGATACTCTGCAGGTCAATTAGAGAGGAAAAAGCTTTCTACGTGCGGCAAATAGCTTTTTTTTTTTTATAATTGATACAGTTTTGCTTGAGATAGCTTTTGACACCTCAGAGTTCAAAGCAGCTGGTGCATGGGTCTAAACCTTAGCGGACCCCTTTAATGATTCCTAATATAGGACATCAGGACTGAAGTTTGGTTAATGCCTTTAGCAATTGTTTTTCTATGTTTTGAAGCCAGTATTTAATTCACCCGAAGCACAATTGTTGTAGGTAGCTCCTATCCTCCTTAGAGTTCAAAAGGAACCAGGTTACACCTTAAGGAACACCGCTTCTTATTGACAATTAGGACAAATTGCTGGAGGGAATATTGGGCCTATACTCAAGTGTTTTACCTTTTCTGCATGAGAAAAAAAGAAGTTACTTATGAAACATTCAGTGTTTCACATTATCCAGGCCTTAAAATTGTAGCCGTGCCGTGCCAGTTTTTTGTGTTTGTGGTAAATGTAACCCTAATGTATGCCGTGGCATGTATTTGTTCCGTGTCTGCTTGTGGCTGCTGTGCTTTTCTGTTTGCATTTGACTCCATGTATCCTTAGTCTTCTTTACTGCTTTTCTTGGTCACTTTACAGGCGTAATCACGTTTCTAGATGAAATTCCTGTAGATATAAAAAGCATCATGAGAACCTCTAAAGCTCTAAATTAGGAGCAGCTGAGCAACACAAGCAAATTTTGGAACAATTTTATGATTTGCCAGTTTCTCCCTTCTTCTGCAAGCTTTTTATTGTGGTTTGGGACTAAACTGCAGAGATTTTGCCATCACTTTCTGTCCCAGGCACAATGGTGACACATTGAAAAAGAAACAGAAAGTAGAGTGACAAGTTTTTGGTAAAGTTTAAATATACTTCTTCAGGTTATATTATGGAAGAAAACGGGAAAAATAGATTTACTTAATCAATATAATGTATCATCTAATAGGTATAGGTTTCATTTCTTCAGACACAGAACAATAAAAATGCTTTCCCCAACATGCTTCACTATGTGATTATATTACACTCACTTCCTGTCCCACTAAGTGTTGACAACATGACTAGTGTTGATTGTGAATATTTGAATCGTGATTTTTTTGAGAATTTGCGGAGATCTCGAATATAGTGCTTTATCTTCATACTCGTGAATATCCAAGATTTTCCCTCGAATTTTCTCGATCAATACCCAGAACTAAGGTGCATTGCATTAGCAATGTGTGCATGTACAAGTGCCGATTTACCCAATGAAGGTTATAAGTTTTTAGTTTGCAAGTGATAGTGTTGATCGCGAAAATATTGCGAATATCGTCACTTTTTAATGCGAAAATCTTTTTCGCAATGAAGGTAATAATGACTGGAGATCATGAATTCTTGAATTTACGAATTTGTTGTGAATATTAGGATTTTTTTTTTTATATTTTGCAAAACTTTTGACAGGAAGGGATGGTGAAATCTCTGACACTCACAGACACTAATAGAAATTTGACAAAGGTTTCAAATCTTCCTCAGTCTACAAATAGCATTTATTTTTTTGCCTGACGTTCTACCTAAAACACCAGGACATTTCACACTTTGACAAATAAAGTACTACATGTTTATCGTATGCAAAGGGACATTATCTGTGCATTTATGTTAAAAAGGCTTTTTTCTTGAAGCATTGAGATGAAAACATTCAATGTGCTATTTTCTGATTGCTTGGAGCGGTCAGGCGATAAAAGCTGCCCCTTGTTTTAAATCCGTCCTTTCCTGGGCTCATCCAGCTGTGCCAGTGTTGTTCTGTGCTTTTCTTGTCTGCTGTGCTGTTGTTCCATTATTTTTTATTCTTTGTGTACACAGTTTAACATGCCCAAGCACCACTAGCAATGTCCAATGATACGTTTTTCACTTCCTCCATTTTGTTAAAACGCCCTTGTTATGGCTAGTTATCCACTTTATTAGAATATATTTAATCAAACACAAAGACATGTGAAAGCACAACACTGAGGTGCCTTGTCCTTCTGTGGAAATTAACCTGCTGACATTTTGAACTTGTGCTGCCTATTCTGCCCTTTTCTAACAGCTGCTGTGTGCCGTGTAAGAAGGTGTCCTAAGACTCCTACCTTTCTTTCCATAGTGTAGAAGCAACCAGTCTTTATACTCATCTTATTTTCTTTTTCTCTCCTAACTCCCTTCACACAGATCCGCGTCGTGAAGGCATTCCGTAGCTCTCTCTATGAAGGTTTAGAAAAACCGGACTCTCGAACTTCCATTCACAACTTCATGACCCATCCAGAGTTTAAGATAGAAGATTCTCAGCCTCACATCCCTCTAATTGATGACACAGATATGGAGGAAGATCCTGCCCTGAAAGAAAACTCCAGCCAGCCCCCATCACCAAACAAGAACAACAATGCGGTTGACAGCGGGATAAACCTCACTACAGAGACCAGCAAATCAGCTACCTCTTCCAGCCCAGGGAGCCCCATACACAGCCTGGAGACCTCCCTTTAGCTGGAGATGGCACTGCTTCCTTATCACCAAAACAAGAATTACTTGTGTGGCTTGGTAAGATGGTTTCACATTTGGAGGCCAGCAGAGGAAGCTCCGTGTCCAAGCAGTGCTGGCAGTGAGAACGTGGCAGGTTTTTATTGATGGCCTGATGCTGCTGCCTCTGGAAATAAAGAAAGACAAACTAGGAAAAAAAAAGACACTATCCAACCATGTTCCTGCATGAATGTACACTAACAATCCCTCCTTATACTGCTTTGATTTTTTACATACACTTCTGGGACTTTCCTTGCACAGGGATATGAAAGACAAGAAAGAAAAAAGTTTCCCCAGACAACAGTATTTATCTGGTAACACATGAGCCACAAAACTGCTATAGGGCAAAGACCTTGTGCTCAGACCTTTCTAGTCAAATGTTATTTTTTGAAGTTGCAAAGCTCAACTTGCACAGGGGATTTTACAGCACCCAAAATGATAGAGGAGCATATATAAATAATTTCTGTAGGAGAGGTGTGTGTGTGTGTGTGTGTGTGCGCGCGCATGTATGTACAATATATATATATATTTATATATATACTGTATGTATAAATCCCTTCATATGAGCCTGAAGGGAAAAATAAGTACATTGGCATATCTTCGTAGCCAGGGATGGCACAGTAACCCATCCCTCCATACATTTTCTGTCTCTAACTCTAACTAAAAATTAAATGTATAAACCCTTTATGCATGCATATGAGAAGGGGAAATATTGTTCCCTTATGAGAAAATATGAGGTTAAAAGTTTAAAAAAAGACAAAAAAAATATATAATTATAATACTGCAAGCGGGGTGCACGAAAAGGTTATGTCTATATCTATATACCATGTGTAGTGGAGAACATGCACAAGGCATTCCACCCACTGGACCGTTTCCATCACTATGTGCAATGTTGGCTGGATGTTGTTGCTTCTTCAGACCAGCCAAGACCCACACTGACATGGCATATCTGTCTTGGAAGTAAGACAAACAATAGTTATTTTGTAGAAACATTGATTTTACCATTATTTTCCCCATTGGGGTTACAATAGCAATAATTCCCTTTGTGACTGATCGCCAAGGTGTATACCTTGATAGGCTACTACTACAACAAGCTATTTATTTGCTTCTGTATAAGCTACAGGTTGTTTTATTACATTTATTTTATTTAGAAATATTAGACAGCACCCTCAGAGAACATTATACTTTGGCAGGTTGCCGTCTTTCAGTCTCAGCTATAACGGTTTACGACCTGGAAGATGAATGTAAGTTTACAGTTCAACTACGACGACAAGGAAAAAAGTTCGGGACACAAAGTAAGAAAACTAAAGAGAATCATAACAAAACAATTTTAAATTCAATGTGGGCTACGTGAGTCTAATTTATTTGTATATCAAGTATGTTCCTGATGTCTACTTCCTCCAAATTATAAGAATAGAAAGCCTTCACAAAAAGAGCCATTGGAAGCAGAATGAATTGCTGGGAGATGTTCAGGATTACATTAGGGGTACATACAGGTCAGGTAATGTGCAATAAGCACCTGTTGGAGCACGCAGCCACTGACACATCATGCCTTAACACATTCTGTCCATGTCTGATATAGTTTTATTAAATTGTGATAAACAATATAAAGATTTTTATTCTCTTACAGTTAGCAGTGTTGAAAATGACGTACGGGTATACTAAAGGCAGAAGCAGCATATGTTTTTGGCTTATGTAATCAGAGAACTCCCAGTCAGATTTCTGTACATCTTTAAGAAAAAGGAGATAGAATGCAAGAAATACAAAAAGCTAAATTCATACTGCATCCAAAATCTAGATGAGACAAATGTTAAAGTTTACTAAGAAAAATAATATGTTTTAAATAAAAGATGCATATTTTTATAGTAATAATGAGAGCTAGAGTTAAAACTTTGGGGTTATTCTAGTGAATTAAACAAGAAAATATGTAAGTAATTCAAAGTAATTTATTTTTTCATGTAGGCCTCAAATATATTATCATTTGAATAAAAGTACCTAACTTAAATATCATAAAAGTTTACAAAACTAGTGAGAAATTCCATACTTATTTTTTATGTAGGGCTTATTTTCATTGTTAACTAAGTGGCCATTCTTTGGCAAAATGACAAAATGCAGTGTCAAAACCAGTGATGGCGAACCTTTTAGGGATTGAGTACCCAAACTGAAACCCAACCCCCACTTATTTATGTCAAAGTGCCAGTATGGCAATTTAACCTGAATTACACAACTCATATACACACACACAAAAACATGTAAACACGCACTCTACTTTCTTCTAAGATAGAATAGGAGAGGGTATGGGGCACTGTGTGCAATCAGAAGAGAGGGGAAGAGACCTGACAAGATTGAGAGTCCATAGGTTGCAGATTTTCCTCTGTGCTGGCTGACATCTCGGGTGCCCACAGAACCTGTGTCATAGGTTCGTCATCACTGGCCTAAACTGTTAACCAGTACAAACAATCCTTACAAATGAATTCATTTACCCAAATATAAATTATTTACCATTTGATCTATGAAAAAAATTATGTTTGATTTGTAGCTTACTCAGTTAAAGGCCATTATTAACCATGATTTAATAAAAATGTATGAGTATGATACAAATGCATGGAGTTATCTGAAAATACATTTTGAATACAATTTTGGCAAATTTTGTGGATTTAATCACCAGAATAGAGCCCATTTTTAATAAGCACAGTGCATATATAAATAGTCAGAGTAAGGTAGGTTAAAGATATGGAGAGTTTACACTGCCCTTTATTCTAGAAAAAACAATTGCAGTAATACTAAATGTACAAATCGCAACAGAACCAAAACTCAAAAAACTTTAACCTGCTCTCAAGTTTAAAATCTAGCAATCGGTTTTCCCTTTTAAAAAAAAATGATGGGCCTTGGTAGTAAACTGTCTTAAGTACAAAAAGTTCTTGTTGCTTACAACAAATCAAATACCCAATATTGAACTCATCATTCAAAACGTTTGGCAACCTTAGAAGCATTTTAGTGGCCTGAGTGGTTTTGCCAAATAGCCCTTTTTCTGAAGTCACAGCTGTATGTTTCTTTGATAAGATTCAGGACCGTAGCTGAATCTGCCCATTTACCGTCCAACTTAAAATGACAATGGAATAACAGAAACCAGGCAGACACATGACATACCAAGGTAACCACATCAAAGTATTTTGTATTTCTGATTTGTAGATGAATGATCAGAATTTGATTTACACATGGCAAAACCCGACCTGTTGTTTCACAAATGCAATTCAAAGCATGTATCTGAGCAATAAATATGCCTGTCAGTCATTTATCTGACTGCACAAGCCATGCCCTCAATTTCCAGGCCACGCCCAATAATTTTAGGACATAACAGTTAAGATGTACATAGTGTGACTGCATGCATCGTCTTTTATAGCAAACACTGATGCTTAATGGAGCAGCTCAATGCACATAGGGCCTGGCTATACTACGTGAATCCATTGAACATCTAGAAGTGTAAAACCATTCATGAGCTGGCATTGAGGAACCTTCCTAAGGCTACAAATAAGATAAGATACCAACCAAAAAGAAAAAAGGAAAGTCAGGAGAAATGTGCCGGATTTACTGAGGGACAGCTATTCTTCCCACATATTGGCGCGCTGTGAATTTTGGTTTGTAGTAAGGAAGATCTATCACTTGCAATTGCTTTCTGTATCTTTGTCTGTCCCTTTTTACAAAATGTTTGCACGCATATTCACAGCCTAAAGAATACAGCTCCCTGATGTGAGTGGCGTTCAGGAAATGGAATTAATGTGTATTTTTCAAAAGCTTGTTATAACACAAATGTGCTTTCTACATTCTGTACTTAGCAGCATGGGAGATGTGAAAAAAATAGGCAAAAAATATAAATATATATAAAAAAATATATAAATATATATATATATATATATATATAAACGGTACAGTTGTCCATTTGGTAAATGATTTCCTCTATCTATGCTAAAAGAAAAAAGACTGCTTTACTGTTTAAGAATTTTTTTATTTAGCAGTGAGGGAGAAAATCTTTTGGTTCACCCATTTTTACATACTTTTTTTAATTCTAGATATTACTAATTGTAAATAAAACCGTTATGTCTATGTTCATTTAATACTATGCAAAAAGGTTATGCTGTATCGCTGTTCCTCCTCCTGCAGTGTGATACTGGAATGTTTGTGGTTTCAAACAAGCAAAATTAAAAAAACACAAAAAGAAAAAAAAAAAAAAAAAGGAAAAATTACCAATGTAAATGATTTTATAATGAGGACACAGTGATGCTGAGCTTCTACTCTTGCTGCTCTGATTGTCTTTTTGGATGACTCGTGGCAGGAGCACAAGTGGAAACATTTAAGCGTTGAAAAAAAAAATAAAATGAAAAAAATAAATAAATTCACAAAGCAGCATGAACTTAGTGGTCCGGAGTCACTGTTATTATTTGTTTCTATTGCGTCACATTTCATTTACACAGACAAGAAACTTGTCAGCTTTTCTGACATCAAGTTTTGTTATAGTGTTTACTTTTTTGTGGCAAGTTTCAAGAACACTAAAGGTGTCCATCCACAGATTTTTAATAGATTAGAGCACGAGCACCGTGCATATTCACCGCACTTAATTGTACTCTATACACAAATCTAGCCGTGGATGCCTTTCTTCAAGCTGGATCAACCGAAGAGAAAAAGTACCGGCCTTCCTTTTTCTGTTCCCTTCACTTTGTTAACATGAAAGAGACACATTTCAGAGCCCATAGACAGAGCCCATAGACAGATCATTCATCCCTTTATTTATAAGCCTACTTTCTACCATCCATACTACCACAAGGCATCCATCGAAAATAAGGCACCCTTACATTTTTGCCTCACGCTGAAATATAAGGCACCTCCCACCCAAATAAAGGCACCACCAAAGATGCGGTACTGTAACTTTGGACAGGGGGGATCAAAGCAATCGAAATGACACAGGAGGATCAGAAGGGGTTACTAAAATGGCAATCCCCCCCCCCCCCCCCCGTGTCATTTTAAGTGATCCCCCCACCCTGATAAATATGGAATCTCGTTCAGTTTTACAGAACAGCAGGTAAGTATATTATTTTAGGATCGTGGAGCCCTAAGCCACCATCATACCAGCTCAGAGGTAAGTCAAACTTTAATTTTACATATACATTATTGAGTATACATCCACTTAAATGCTTCACATGAGACAGTTCCCTGTTTATACTGTTGTATTTTGATGGCATCCCACTGCGGTATGTTCAGGGAACATTTCCACAAGTTTACGTTTTTTTTGCGTGGTGCTTTAACCTCCCTGGCGGTTCACTGAGGTGCAGATTTCTGTACCAAAAGTGATAC
>CM070037.1:76796818-76820906 GCA_036250615.1 Ptychadena robeensis
GTGCTCTGATTTCTGATAACTTGTGTACCGAACCTTGGCTTCTGGATATCGATTACTCTATTGGCACTGACACCATTGGCACTGACCACTTGGATTTGACTACTGTTTTGCTCGTTCCGTTTGTGCTCTGTTCTTGGACTGTGCTCACCTGTGTTCTGATTGCTGTTTCAGCTACTAGACTCTGAGCCTGAACTGAGATTGTTACAAAGGTAGATAATAGACCGTAGGGTATCCGTAATTTGGTTCCTAAAATTATCATATTGGAACTCCTCACTCACAGAAAGGTTTTTGGGTTGGTGTCCCCCATTTATATTCTAGGGGATCCGCCTCCTAATTCTGCTACATCTGTCATATCTTATAGCCTTTGTGTTCTTATTTTCGTGGTGCCCATGATCTGGTCCCTTTCCCTCTCTTTTGGTGATCAGTCAGGGAGTTTTTGATTGAGTTTGAGGTTTCTCTTTGTTTTTTCACATTTGCTATGCTAACATTGCCTGACCCTTATAATATGTGACATTTAGCACTTTACTTCATGCACTAGCAGGCACGTAAAATTTTTTTTGTTTTCACCACTACAGCAGCTACTCTTTTCCCTACATATTTCACATATCTTGCCTGTGGTATTGTTGTCCATCCCACTTTCTATGGACAGCGTTCGGTTGTCCCTATTGCCAATTCTTTGCTTCACACACATTTGTCACATCCATTCTTTTTTTATCTTTTCTCTCAATTGTGATTCATTTTACATATATCCTATACAACTTTTTGCACATAGGTCCCATTAGTTTCCCTACTACAATAGATATTACTCGCACCACATGAAAGACACGGCTATACACTTTAGATGTGAAGATATGGGGGGTGGAAGGCGAAACACTGAAGGGTGGGGGGTTAAGGGATGGGATGCGACATTCCATCTGGGGGAACCAGAAGCTTGGGATATGGTGGGTTGTCATGGTAACATAGGCCTTATAATGAGGCATAGATGGATATCTACTCTATGCAACAGGACACTGTATTGCTGCTCTCAACATCTGGGAACAGGACCCTTCAAACAGAGTTTAAACATTGAGACTACTTATAACATGGCCTTATAATGAGGCTTAGTTTGAGGGAGGCGGAGGTGCGCCTTGTAATAAGTGCACAGGGCCCATCCAGAATAAGGGTAGCCAAATAATCCAGGTGATGTCTATTGGCCCCTTAACAGGCATGCCTGGGAGCACTTAAAACCCTGCAATCCCCCACCTTGTCAGACATAGATATCTACTCTATGCAACAGGACACTGTATTGCTGCTCTCAACATTTGGGAACAGGACCCTTCACACACAGTTTAAACATTGAGACTACTTGTAATCCAGGTAAAACAGACTTGCCTTTGGGGGGGGGGGGGCTCTGTTCTCTCACCTGGATGTTGAATTTGACAATTTTCTTATCTGTCTTTTGCTATCTACCAACCAATGCCATATTTTGAATCTATTTATGCAGTTGATGTTGCATGTGGTGGAAATTCATGTATTTAGCCATGTGGGTGATGTAATGATTATAACTGTGCTAATAAAGCAACCTTTAAACCTATTTATTTGGGTTCTGTCCCATCCTACTACCTAAAAACTATGGGGCTGCATCTGGTGTTTGTTTGAAGGATGGTAGGTTAGTGCCTTGGCAACTGTGCTCCACTACTGAATTGCTCCATGTCACTCTGTTTATATGATCTTTAAAACATAAGATCATAATTTCCTAGAATTCTCCATGATTAATCTTCTTTGGTAGTAAATTCATTAGAATTTCATTAATTCATTTTCCAAATCATTCACCATTTGTGATCTTCTCTAAATTATATGACATATTGCCTTCTTTAATTAGCTCTTCAGATTATACATTGTCTTCCATTGCAAGATTCTTCAATGAAATGCTTTACTCTTCAAATGCCAATCTAGTAATATCGATTGTTCCTGCTCCAACAAAGGCTGGAGAGCTAAATTGTTTAGAGATTTAAGCAGGTGGAGGAACTGTCAGATGGTAGATGCGCCCACAGCTAGTATTTACCATCTGTACCGTATTGTATATATCAGCAAGGTATCAGCGGTGCCCTGCTGATATAGGCAAAATAGAGCATGCAATCTTTCCCATCTGTCTCTGCCTGTGTGTGGGAGCTGCACTTACACTGGTTGGGTGGGTCTTTTAGACTGAAAAATTCGGTATACTTACTAATGATACAAACACACAGTACATGTGTACATGCATACAACACATATATATAAAAATATGGTATATATTTATAGATATACACACACACTTTATATATGTACATACACTACCTGTTTATACACACACAAAATGCATACACACACCCACACACTACACAAACACATACAGCCCGGTCTATAAATATTGGGACAGCTAAATAATTCTAATAGTTTTCACTCTATACATCACCACATGGATTTGGAATCAAACAAGCTTTAACTGCAGATGGACAGTTTTAATTTGAGGGTATTTGCATTCTAATCAGGTGAACAGTGTAGGAATTACATCTGCATATGTGACTCCCACCTGTTAAGGAACCAAAAGTAATGGGACAATTGGCTTCTCAGCTCTTTCATGGCCAGGTGTGTCATATTCCTTCATTATCCCAATTAAAATGTGCAGATAAAAGGTCCAGAGCTAATTTCAAGTGAGCTATTTGCATTTGGAATCTGTTTCTGTCAACTCTTAAGCAGAGTACAGACCTGCATATATGGGCCAGATAGATGGCCGCTTCAAACACCGTGCGTGCTCACAGCCATCTATCTGGCCCATATAATATGCGGGCATTGCTGTTTTCGAGCGGGACAAATCAATCCCGCTGGAAAACAGCCATATCGGACATTACCGTTAAATGTGGCCAATGTCCGTCGCTTTGCCTATAGACCGCGGGTCTCCATAATGTCATCACGCTGCTGCAGGGAACATCGGACTGCTTGAAAATCGAGCCGGCTATACCCTACTTTAAGATGAGATCCAAAAATCTCGCCCTATCAGCAAGCCATGCTTAGGCTGAAAAAACAAAACAAACCCATCAGAGAGATAGCAAAAACATTAGGAATGGTTTGGAACATCCTTAAAAAGAAGGAACGTACCGGTGAGCTCAGCAGCACCAAAACAGAATACACCTGTGGAGGATGACCGAAGAATACTTTCCTTGGTGAAGAAAACACCCTTTACACATTGGCCAGGTCAAGAACACTCTCCAGGAGGTAGGTGTATGTGTGTCAATGTCAACAATTAAAAGAACTTCACCAGAATGAATACAGAAGGGTCACCATATATGTAAACCATTGGGGAGCCTCACAAACAAGAAGGCCAGTTTAGAGTATGCCAAACGATATCTAAAAAGCCTTCATAGTTCTGGAACAACATTCTATGGACAGATAGGAAGAGTATGGAGAAGGAAAGGAATTGCTCATGATCCTAAGCATACTACCTTATCAGTGAAGCATGGTGGTGGTAGTGTCATGGCGTGGGCATATATGGCTGCCAATGGAACTGGTTCAAAAGCAGCAGGATGAACTCTAAAAGTGTTGCAAAAGCAAGAGGTATTTTTTAAGGGAAAGAAGTTGAATGTGATGCAATGGCCAAGTCAATCACTTGACCAGAATCCAATTGAGCATGCATTTCACTTGCTGAAGGCAAAGGATTTGAAAGCAAGTATTAAAAAAGGAAAGTTTGATATATGCATATGTGCCTCCCACTTGTTAAGGGACCAAAAGTAATGGGGCAGAATATTAATCAAACTGTTGTAATTCATACACCCTTCATCTGATTCCTCTCAAATTAAAGATGACAGTCTGCAGTTAAAACACATTGTGTAAGCTTCATTCAAAATCCATTGTGGTGGTGTATAGAGCCAAACATTTTAGAATTGTGTTGATGTCCCAATATTTATGGACCTGACTGTACACGTTACATAACCTGTTCTTAGTTATGTAGCTTCTTCCCTGCATGATCCTGTTGGTTTATCTTGCTTGTCCCTCACCAACCCTTCTGTTTATCTGGCAGTGGTAGGGGGAGGTTGAGCGATCTGTGTGCAACCTGCAGAGGGAGACAAAAACTGACAGGAAGAGCCAACAGGCAGCGGAATGTCCTCTGTCTGACAGTGCAAGTACTGTACCCCCAGAAAGCACTCCGAGCGCCACCTCTAGCACGTGTGCCATAGGTTTTCAAACACAGGTATAGACCCTTTTCTTGCATTTGTAGACATGCAGTAGCCAAAAAATCCTAAAACAAGCTCTCTGAGTTGATCTATCTAGCACTAAAATTGACCAAGAATTGCAAGAGTTCAGGCCTGGTGGCCCAAACACCAAGTACAAGTTAGACTTTACGAAAGGTTCTAGTTAAACACTTTTGTGGAGTCCTTTAACACAGTCTCCAATTCCCAACCTCTTTCCAGAATATCTCTGGAAGATATTCAAATGTAATTTGAAATTAACCATTTCTCTCCTAGTGTGTTCACACCAGGGGTCAGAGGGTACTGTATCCAATACAATTCAAAGTAAAACAAAAACAAAACACATTTCCAATTGTGAATTTTTTTTATTATAAACAAAACATAAATATGAATACATACTGTTTTGAAACCTTTCATACCAAATAAGTATTTAAGAGATTTTATCATTCAAATACCTTTAATTCATTTTTTTTTTACATTATTGTGTGTTTCAAACATTATTATATTCAGGATGTCTACTAGACCCTTGTACGGACAGATTTTGGGAAGTTACAGGCATACAACAATAAAAAATTCTATTAGAGTCTATGGTGCGCTTTTGGTACAGAAATCTGGACCTTGCAAAGGCACTAGGGAGGTTAAGGAAAAATTCAAGTTCCAATGGTAAACCACACATTTCTGCTACCTCTGGGATTAACATTGTTATTGACCCATCCTTTTTAATGGCTCTTAATTTTGCTTACCTGCTTTCTAGACTCAAACAGCACCTGCAAACATGACAGAGATCCTGCTTTTTCTGGCTAGCAAGAGTTGACTTGCTTAACCTCCCTAGCGGTTGAGGCGAACCCTGTTCGTTCGCCGTTCAGGCTCTCCCCAACTGCAGGGGAAGCCGGCATCGGATACACCCAATGCCTCCCTGGAAAGCTGCAGCGATTGTTTTCATGTTAATGGAGGAGCGACAGCTTTCCCGCCCACACTCAATAATGACAACGGCTGTGTGGAGAGCAGCGGAGGGAGTGAGTGACAGGCAGTGTACTTTGTAGTAGTGCGCTAGGAAGGTTAAGATGAATATCGCCAATGTATAAAGTATTTGCTACAGACAATCCCCATTTTGCTAGATCATATGTTCTATGCAACTGTACTCAACCCCTCTGTATGGGCAGGGAAGAAACCCAAAGATAAAAATTTTCTCAACACAGATTTTCTACCAAAATGTTCTGAAGACTTTCCAATGGCATATGGACAATTTTTTAACACACAAGGCCTGGTAAATAAAACGGATCTGGACCTTTGAGGCCGAGTGCCCAAACGGAAACACACAATCCACTGTTTTATTAAATTCCATCAATAAACTACTTTTGTTAAATTCCTCTATTTTCCTTGGAAATTATCAGTATGGCCACAAGATGGCAGTGTTGTCCAATTAAATTTCACCAGCAGGAGTCTGGCTTTGGAATGTGATTTTACCCCAGCTGAAAAAATCACCATTCCTCCCGCCCTTACCAATCAGAGACAAACACTGCTAGGCATGCCAACCGAGCCATGTGCATGCCGTCCTGGGCAGGCGTGTCATCACGGTTCCAGGTCATCAAATGTCCCATGGGGGCCTTATTTTCAGAATCGCCCCTTCCTCCTTTACCACAAACAGCTAAGGTCGTTCACCAGGTCCCTTATGGAATGTACAAGTTTAGGTGATACTGGGAGGAAGCCTCAAGTGAAACATTCACTGAGGCACAATGAAGACATGTGTCTCTTAGCTAAAAAAAAAAGAGAAGAAATCTAAATACTAAATATTGTCAGCCTGGTACTTCACACCTAAATGCTGCACAAAATGAAATTGCATTCCAATCAAATATGTTGGAGATTTTCCCAGGCTCTTTTTTCCACGTTCTGGCCCCTCGTTAGGGATTTCTGGAGATTGGTTCATGAACAGATGGAGCACATCCTAGGATCCCAGGTCATTTACACCTGCTCATTTCCTTTTACACGTTACTAACCCTGCACTTGTAAATATAAAACTTTAGTATGTTACATTATATTGAAGTATGAGATGACTGTACTGTTTTGAGCTCTGTGTGATCCCCTGTCTCTGTGGCTGAGGAATGATTGGTCTCTGCAAGGTGACAGTGAATCCTGTATTTTATTGTTTGGATACATGTGATGTCTGCTGCCTCTCTCACCATTTCATGGTCCATTTCTTATGTATACATACATTGTGTCACCTTGTAAACAGAACTGCATCGTTACTCTAATTTGATACAATTTCTTTGCTCTTTTTACACTTTTTGTACCCTTAGTTATTTAGCAAAAACTATTGTATTTTAATAAAATCTGTATTGGAGGAAAAAATACAGTCAAGTGGCATTGGTTTTTTTGCATATTCTGCACCTTAGCCCATCTTCTCTAAATTATGGGCCAAGTGGTTCTTTTTTACATATCCACAGCAAATATCTTCCCTTCCATTGGCAGGTTTCCTTATTCTTCTTATAGCGTATCTGGTGATATCACTGTATATAAAAAAGAAAGGGAAGGGATTGAGCATTGAAAATGGGAAGAACATAAAATATTAAAGCATTTCTAAACTAAAAAAATTTCCCACAAAAATAAATCCAAATTTTTTAGTACTGGAAAACCTAAACCACTTCCTCCCGTTCTGCAGTCAATGCCCTAGGCGAACCCCCCCAACCCCCCCCCCCCCGAAAACTGAGAAACTATGTGCATGCGCCTAACATCAATATAGGCAGGGGGATACTGACACGACATCATTAACAGGCAGGGAATGACGAACATCAGACAAGGCAGAGGATATGACAGCGACAGCACTTACAAGGCATGCAGGGATAGTGACAACGACATCTACAGGCGGGATTATAACACACAATCTTACAGACAATATCCACAATGACCTCATACAGGCAGATATGACACGAACCATCATACGAGGGGCAGAGGATTTACATGGACATGCAGGGATATACAACGACAGATCAACAGACAAATGATCACATTGTCATCATAACGAGCAGAGGATAATGTGACACGAAGGCGATCATACAGGCAGAGATATTTGACAACGACATCAACATGACACGGCAGGATATGACCACGACATCATACAGCCAGAGATATATCACATGTCATCAATAACAGGCAGATGACTATGACACGACATCAGGACGGCAGAGAGATATGACCCGACATCATACAGGCATGGATATGACCTCGACATCATCAGGCAGATATGACACGACATCATACAGGCAGGGATAGCTGACCCGACATCATCAGGCAGGGTATGACACGACATCATAAAGGCAGGGATATGAACGACGTCATACAGGCAGGGAGATGGGGGCTCACACGACGTCATACAGGCGGGATATACACGACGGCATACAGGCAGAGAGTAATGGACACGTACGTCATACAGGCAGGATATGACAACGACATCATAACAGGCAGGCATATGACAGACGGGACATGATACAGACAGTATCACACGCATCAATGACAGGCGTGACATGACATGACATCATGTCAGGCAGGGATAGACACACATCATACAGGCAGGAATGGACACGCATCGCATACGGCAGGGATATGACACTCTCATACAGGCAGGGATATGCACGCGACATCATACGGCAGGTGATATGACAACGACCTATCACAACAGGCAGGGATATGGCACACATCATTACAGGCAGGATATGACATCATAAAGGCAGGGATATGACAAGTCATAAAGGCAGGGAAGGACCCATGCATAAAGGCGGGATATGACACGACATCATACAGCAGAGATACACATTTGACACATACAGCAGGGATATGACCACGCATCATACAGGCAGGGAATGAACGACATCCATACAGGCAGGGATATGACATGACATATACAGGCGGGATATGACAGACATCATACAGGCAGGATATGACAGACATCATAACAGGCAGGGATATGACCAACGACATCAATACAGGCAGGGATATACACAACATCATACAGGCAGAGGGATATGAACATGAACATCATACAGGCAGGGATATGAACGACATCATACAGGCAGGATATGACACTTACATCATACATGCAGGGACTATAGTAACATACTAACATACAAACAGGCGGGATATGACAGACATCATAACGGCAGGGATATGACATGACATCATACAGGCAGGGATATGACATGACATCATACAGGCATGGTATACGCAAACATGACATCATACAGCAGGATAGACACGACGAACATCATACAGCAGGGATAGACACGACATATACAGGCAGGGATATGACACGTCATCATACAGGCAGGGATATGACACGACTCCTACAGGCAGGGATATGACGACATCATCATACAGTGCAGGGATATACAGACATCATACAGCAGGATATAACATGACATCATAACGGCAGGGATATCACATGACCTCATACAGGCAGGGATATCACATAACATCATGTGCTTACATTTATATCTGGCTCCTTGTCTGTCACAGCAAAAGGTCCATAGAGGACAGCGTCGCTCTGCACTGTCCTCTATGTACCGTTGCACTGTACCAACACTCACTGCCCCTGTCCTTCTTCACAAGATTGGTAGTCTGCTGCCCATGGAGCCTCCCTTGCTGGCCGGTGTTCTGAGATACAGGGGAAGGATTCACTCCTACCTCTATGCCGTGCTTGCAAGGGCCAGTCACAGCCTACCATAGTCCCCTGTTCATTCTCTTATGGACACGGGTACACAGAGGGGGATGTCCCCCCTCTCCATAGAAGCAGAGCTATCAGTGACACTGGGAGAGGGAGGCTCATTTCCAGGAGACACGGGTATAGCTGCTGAATAGCAGAATGAACTGTCAGTGACACAGGGAGGCTGATTTCGGACTCCAGCTTTGACACCTCAGCCCCCCTTCCCCAAGAGATCACTGGGGGGGGGGGGGGGGGGGGGGGGGGGGGGGGGGCGGTGAGGGAGAGATGGAGTCCAAGATCAGCGCCTCTGTGTCACTGACAGTTCATTCTGTCAGCGGCAGAGCTTGAGTCGATTCCCGTGCACAGGGAAGAGAGGGCACACCCGGGGTTAAATCTTAACTTGGCTATGACAGATGTCATCATACCGGCAGGGACGCAACATAGAACACTGTGGTACTACCAGAGAAAGCAGAGTGCACAGCCCCCTATATCCACCCATTCCCCATACGTCCTTATCTCTGCACACACGGCCTCTCGCCATGTATAGAGAAAGCATTACAGCCCATCACAATGTCATTCCTAGAATAACCACCAAGAGGCAGCTAACCTGGACACGCTGCATCCTTCTGCCGACTCGGTGTGTCCGTTAATAGCTGCGCGTGCACAGTGAACGTGTAACGTCAGCACCGGGTACGCAGCAGTGTGACGTAATCCTGCGGGGGGGGGCACGCTCACGTACTGTGGTACTACCAGAGTGCACAGCCCCCTATATCCACCTATTCCCCATACGTCCTTATCTCATCACAATGTAATTCCTAGACTAACCACCAAGAGGCAGCTAACCTGGACACGCTGCATCCTTCTGCCGACTTAGTGTGTCCGTTAATAGCTGCTCGTGCACAGTGAACGTGTAACGTCAGCACCGGGTACGCAGCGGTGTGACGTAATCCTGCGGGGGGGGGGCACGCTCACGTACTGTGGTACTACCAGAGAAAGCAGAGTGCACAGCCCCCTATATCCACCTATTCCCCATACGTCCTTATCTCTGCACACACGGCCTCTCGCCATGTATAGAGAAAGCATTACAGCCCATCACAATGTCATTCCTAGAATAACCAGCAAGAGGCAGCTAACCTGGACACGCTGCATCCTTCTGCCGATTCGGTGTGTCCGTTAATAGCTGCTCGTGCACAGTGAACGTGTAACATCAGCACCGGGTACGCAGCGGTGTGACGTAATCCTGCGGGGGGGGGGGGCACGCTCACGTACTGTGGTACTACCAGAGTGCACAGCCCCCTATATCCACCTATTCCCCATACGTCCTTATCTCTGCACAAACATGTGCAGTTGTAAGGGTAGCAAAATAGCCCAGAATTTTAATAGTTAAGTGATCAATATTTAGTTTAGACAAAGAGCCGTTCGGGAGCCGAAAGAGCCGGCTCTTTAAAGGGAGCCGATTCAAAAGAGCCGATTCTTTGCAAAAAGCCGGAATTCCCATCACTAGAGACTAGACCTGGCGGGGAGCTGTGCTGACTGTAACACAGGCGGAAAACTTTGTGGGCGGAGTTATGGCTGCAAACTACAGTAGATTGGAAGATGTGTGGGCAGAGCCCCACCTTCCCGCCTCAGAACTATTGTGTGATTCGTCCATCGTTCCTGAATTCTGATCCGCGCTATTGGTGAATGCGATTCTGAACTTTGATTGGTTGCGGTGAGAACAAGCGGGAAGAGGGAATAGCGAGGTATGTAGGCATTCTCTTCCGGTGCCCACTATAGGCTTTGTACACCGACAGTGCTCATCACTCGCGTGTTAGCAGATTTCCGGTACCAAACAGTTCCTATCAAATGTATGTCGCGCGGGTTCTGCAAGTGGAGCCTTCCCGTTACTTCTTCAATCCCATGTACACCTCGCGTGCCATGCTTCCCACCCTCAGCCTGTTCTCTCAGCCCCTAGCAATGTCTTCTGCAGGTTCCTCATCCCGCAATCCACACCTGTGACAGACATGATCTCATTTTTTCTAATCCTCACTGATACCTGCTATCTCCATCCCCCACCTGCTGCCCCATAAATGCCACCCCTGCACTGCACTCATGGCAACATCTATTACTGTCCTGACACATGAAAAACGTTTCTATTGATTATCAGTAGAACAGTACACAAGGGAGCTTCAGCGGCACCTTACTTAATTTTTAAGGTGATGGCAAGCATGTGCTAGCATGTAGGAGTGTAGTTAGAGCTATAGGCCATGTTTCCATGGTGTTAATGGATGCGTTGCGTTAATGCAGGGGTTGCGTTTGCATGCGTTGTTTTTTATTTATTTCATTTTTCTCTTGACAGATGTGTCAAAAATGCATACGCATACCTTTTTGACACATTCAATGCAATCTATAGGTGCGTTAACGCACCCATACCTGCATGTCGATGCAGGGATCCTTGTTGACATTAACGCAACCCAATGCATGTGTGTACTAGTCCATTGATTTACATTGGATGCATCAAGGAAACAGCCTAAGGGCATCTCCACAGCGCTGAGTGATCCGTCGTGACCCCCTACTTTAAGCGCAGTGCTTGGCGGGGGTCCCGACGGATTACATACATTTTACCTGCCCTGCGGATACTGTGTTCTCACGGCGTTGAGCCTCTCTGCCGATGCAGGGGTTAACGCAGTGCAGTACGTTAACCCCTGCATCGGTGGATATCTGAACAGAGCATCCACCAGGCAGGTACAGTGTATTTGATTCGTCGAGACCCCGCCAAGCACTGCGCTAAACCTAGGGGTCCCAACGGAGCACACAAAGCTGTGGAGACATAGCCTTAAGGTCCTCTCACACTACATTTTAACGCAAACACAACCGTTTCATATAAATAAACCCTACATAAGCTGCTGCTCTTAGGCTATGTTTCCATTGCGTTAATGGATGCGTTGCGTTAATAGATTGATTGTATGTTTGCCAACTGTACTAACAGATATTTGATCAACTTTTTTAGGATCAACTGAAAGTGTAATTAATTTCAATACAACCAATTAAAATTTACCAGCATGTCCAATCATTTTTCAATCAATTTTTTTCCCAATTTTAATTGTTCTGGGTTGATCTAACCATGTGGGCTGCCATAGATTTTCAATCAATCAACCAAAAAAATTGATTGAATTAAGTCGATTGGATGAATAATCTAGACGTGTATGGGGGCCTTATGTCTCCTTAACTAGTATACAGGAGACTCTTGCGCTGCAGTTATTAAAAATGCACACTGAATGGCATTTTGTGTTAAGACAACACAGCATAGTGTGTAAGGGCCCTGAAACCAGTGGATACTAGACTGTACTGACCTGTGGTCCACATGGGTTATTCTACTTTTTAGAGCCCTTTCACACTGTGTGTTGCGTTACCCCTGTGTTAACGCAGGGTACTCTGGTTTCTAGAGGAAATTTGTGAACCTTTTCATACCTCCGACTCCTTGACTCCGACTCCTCTGTATGTAATATGCTAATGTATTTTATCCATCCGTTGAATGAAAGGAAGGCATCATACATTAACCACAGAACTACTGGCCAGGAAACCAACACTGTAATGGCCAATTAAGCAGAGAAAGGGAGTTAGGCAGAAGATGCTGCTGCTTTTTCCTTAAGCTAGGCACCACGCTGTGATTGATCGGGGATCAATTGAACGAAAATCAATGTGCACCACATGGACACACAGATACCCGTTCTCCCCAGCTTGCAGCGTGTGAATCACAACACGCCATAAGCTGGGGAGAAGCAGCCTGTCTCATACAGCTGCCTCGCTCACAAAGCTTCCGAGTGAGGAGTGCTGGCTCCGCCCCTTCACACTGACAGCCAACGGCTGAGCAGAAGGCCGCAGCTGTTCCAATACTTCTGTGAAGATTTATGTCTCCATGCAAAGTATTGGAGATTGAATGGGGTTTTCCCACATGTTGGAACCCCGTTCAATCGAGTTCCTTCTAGGGGGCTCTATTAATCTCACTCGAAGGACAGCACACACAGGTAGCTTTGTAAACAGATTAGAGTACAATCAATCACCGTGAGTGCGCAAATTAATTGATTGTACTCAAATCTTTTTACAGATCTACCCATGTGTGCCCGCCTTTAGTGTTCTCATCTTCTGCTGAAGATAGGGCAGTGGAAGGCTCCAAGAAAAGGCAGGGCAAAGGGGCACTTCAAACATGATCTCCCTTGAATGCCAGAGTCATGATTAAAGTTTAAGCTAACAATCTAAGTATTTGTCGCCTCAGCTGAATGACAGTGGTTTTTTAAATGTTTTACAGCTTCAGTCTTGAACTATTGGCGATCCATTCCCGTCACGTATACAAGCGTCTCTAGTCCGGCAACAAACATTTACTTCATTATCAGCGAGAGTTAGGCTAGGTTCACAGTGGGCGCTGCGTTCCCTGTAACAGCGGAACACAACACAATGGAAAGCGCTGCCGCACCTGAACTGTGCATTATGTCCCATTTAGTGACACATACAGTCAATGTGCAGCATGCTTCATGTCATGTGACGTGTTCGTTTTGCGGTAATGTTATGCACGGCACGCATTTATTCTTATAGCAGAGAAGTCGTTCATTATGACTGTTTGTGAATTGGGACATTTGAACTTGCATTATTTTATTTTTTTCATTCTCATTTAAATTTAGTAGGAGTTGGAGTCGTTTGATTTTTTGCCGACTCCGACTCCAGGTACCTAAAAATGTTTCTGACTCCTCGACTCTGACTCCTCAGCCCTGTTTTTTACACTAGTAATGTAGACCTAGTGCAACGGCAGGCTTCAGTAAATCACAATGTTCACATTACCCCAAGCAGGTCTGTTGCTGGTAAACTACTGTGCAATCGCGGTAGTTCCTCAAATGTGTCCTGTCCCCCCACATGCCATTCCTTATTCTTGTCCTGCACCCCTTATCACACACTTCATTCTTTTCCCCTTTCCTCATACCTGGTCCCCTACCCTAGGAATGCCAATGTACTGAAAAAATATTCACCCTATAGTGTTCTTTCATTATTACCAGCTAGTTTTTTGTTGTTGTTGCCCAGACGGATACAATAGCGGCCAGGTGGGAAACCTACCTGTATACTTTGTGTTCAATTTTCAAATGATTTGAACTAAAATAAAACTATTGTGTTTTTCAGCTTAATCCTTTATTGAAAAGTGATGATGGCCTCCAAACGGCGATCTTCTAAGTCAGGTGAACAGGAAGATAGCGCCACCAGCACCTCTAGTGAGTAGTTGATACTTTGAATAAGGACTACACTGACTGTATGCCCTGGAGGTGTTGGAAGGTTGAAAAGTATTACAATCTGCATGTCAGCTGCTCCAGACAACATATCTTGAATCTAAAAATTTTTTTTCCCTTTTATCATCAACACGTTTTTAACATGCCTCATGTCCCTGTTCCTATCTGACTTTTACAAGGGAGCCCAACTTCTTAACCTTGGAAGCTGCACAGCACCACACCTGCTCAGGGAGTGGTACTTTTTTACCCTCCTGGACCCAAACCCCTATGGGATTCACCCAGTTCCATACACCACTAACGGTCTTACTGGCAACTTTTCTACTGTGTGAAAACTGTGACAGTTGTGTGCAAAAAGTAAACCTGCACGTTAAGGGCTCGTTTACACAGGCGGCCTAATTTACGGCTTTTGTCAGATGTTTTTTTTTTCCCTATAACCCTTCCTTACATCTCCTGATTTGGTGATAATACCAGGCTTTGCAATTCACTCACACCTGCAAAATGCCATGATTTTCATTTCTTCACTCAAGTATTTTTTTTAGCACATTTCAGGTGATGAAGAATGTGGCTTATATTCGAGTATATACGGTAAAAAAAAGAAAAAAATATTCTAAGATTTTATTTGCCTGAATTAATGTGCAAAGAACAACCTACAAATATCTTCATGGTGAAAATTAATGACAAAATTAATGGAGCATGTTGACAAAAATTGAATGGAATTATCATTCTGGAAGCTGTGCATGGACACATGGACATAATCAAGATAAAATTGACCCTTTTGTAGATATCGAACAAAAGACATGAAAATGTTAGAGTGACCATTGGCCTCCTTACTCATTGAGTTCTTTTGAGGTGACCTAAAACATCAATGTGTGACAGCCACCACTGTCTACACTGCCTCTGTGGCAGCAACGCTACGGTTTAGGCAGCGCTACAGCACCAGGAGGGTTAGTGTACTTGCCTCCCCCCCAACAGATATTCCAGTGAGATTAGCCTTCCCCCTCTGTGTCCCCTGTCCATAGCAGAATGCACTGTGACACTGGGAGGCTGATCTCCATGTGTTGGGAGGGTATGAGCAGTGAGGGGAGGCTGATCTCAAAGGGTCCCCGCCCCCCTTCCCCGAGAGAGATCACTTCAGGGGGGTTGGGGAACAGGAGATCCGTCAAGATCAGCCTCCCCTGTGTCACTGCTCATAACCTCCCAGCACATGGAGATCAGCCTCACAATAATTTTAATAGGAGCCTCGAGATATTATAGACTTTGGAAATTCAGTTTGCAGACATCCATTGTGTGTGTCCTCTGCAGTTTTTTGAGACTTTTTAATATTGTCAACATTGATATCGGAATTATATCGTATCGACCAAAATTAAGAAATCTATTGTGATATAAATTCTTGCCATATCGTCCAGCCCCACCATTAGATGCTCAGTTGTATAAGACACACCTTATACATGGAGCGTCTGATCCCTGAAAAAACCTGCGGAGAAATGTCGCTCTTGGCTAACTTGACAACAGCAGTAGCAGAGGGAAGATCCACCCGCTGTTTGTATGTCAGCCAGGCAGCTTGAACCCTGCTGTCATAAAAACAGCAAAGGCAAAGGGGAGATCCGCAGTGTGCATTTCCTTCCTTACTCCAAAGACATGCTGGAAGGTTAATTGCATACGCCCCAATAAAAATGTCCTTAGACTGTATTAATATGTCTAAGAACCAGTAATGTTGAACCTTTTAGCGACTGAGTGCCCAAACTGAAATCCAAAAGTTCCATCATGGCCAGGGCCGCCATCAGGGGGGGGGGGGCAGGGGGAGTCTTGTCCCGGCGATTGTTGGTGGTGTCACCGAGCCGATCGGCATATCTTCGGTGGCACCACCAAATTGGTGATGGGAATTGGGCACTGTGTGCTATAAGAAGAGAGGGGCAATTGAGAGCCAATTGAGAGCATTGAGAACCAATAGGCTGCAGTTATTTTCTCTGTGCTGGCTGACAGCTCACATGCCCACAGACACATGTCTATGGTATGGACATCAAAATTGTGAGCTCCTCTGTTTTACCCCATAATATATCTGTGCTATATAAATATAAAGTAATCATATTATTGTGTATTGCCTCGCTTTAGCATTCTGAAATTATATTACTGATGTTATTGATATGTGCTATTCTGTTATGCTGTATAGTTTAATTTGGATGCAATTAAAGGTACATGAAATGTTTTTAGCCTGATTACTATCTATCTTTAAATATTGGTAAATGTCTTACAATTTCTGCCATAGTGTGGACATTTATAAACACAACTGTGCATATAGCAACTTACCTGTTGCAAAGTCTCTCCTTTTTCCTGTATGCCCAGCCACTTTACTGCAATGTACTGTCTTGTTTGTGCAATATTTAGGAGGTAGATGTAATCAACCTGCATCTCAAAATCCACAACTGGTTTCCAGCTGTACTATCTGACAATAAAGTGTCATACATATTCTAGAGATCAAGAAACGCCGTGTAAGCAGTAAGAAGGCAAAGGTGCAAGATGATGTTGTGGAGAATGACCATCTTTTTGTACAGACGCTGAAATCTGCCGGGATGACCCTGAAGTCTGGAGAGCACCAGAATGAAATTGGTGAGATATTTGTTTATTTTTTCTAATACCATTACACTTTTCATTATGGCCAACTAACATGTGCAGCCAGTGAGAGCATGAGGCTAGGTTAACATGGCTGTCTGGCAGCACTGAGGCTCAGTTTTTCAACACAATTTTTAGGTGGTTGCATAATTCAAACTTCTGAGAAATACCTGTTCAAACACTCAAATGCTTCTTCTTTAAAATGACATTTAACATGGAGTCTCCCCTTAATGAATAACCACACTTTTCTTTTGGCATAGGCCTGGTAAGGAGGTGGGATAACAGCAAGTGTGGCCAGAAACCCCTGCAGACCATGGTTTTTGGGGAAGGAGGGGCAATAAGGATTTGTCAACATCCCCCCTTCCTTTGTGAAGGGACACTTCTTTATCAAGGGGACCCTGAATCATCATCTCCCACCCATTGAGATCAGTCCAGGTGTCCTGGGACACCTTAATCATTCCTAAAAGGGGTGGAAAAGTGTCCTTGAAATAACCACACAAACACAGCGGGTTAAAATGTTTTATGAAAATCTCCTCTTCCATATAATTCCTACATAGTTGATATGTCCCAAGCTGTATACCTCTCTAGGCAATGGCGTTCCCTCAATGAAGTCCCAATGCTGAATGACTGAGAACACAGGTTACTGTATTTTTTGGACTATAAGACGCACCGGACCATAAGACACACCCAGTTTTTAGGGCAGGAAAACCAGAACAAAAAGATTGAATACGTTTTCACATCAATTGGGTTAATGCAATGAATTTAATGGATGCAATATTCAGGAGGACAGCATTCAATCGAGGCTCGATTTAAATTTTATCAAAAAAATCGAAACTCGATTTAAATTTAATGTACACCACATGGGGAGTACGATTATTGTTCAATTTCGACTGAAAAGTTAATCGAAGTTATCCAAAATCGTCGATTGAATTCCTCTTACGATTTTAGTTTCAATCGGAAGTTAAAGGGAAGTAGCCACACACATCGAGTATCATTGACTTGACCAAAAAAAAGCTGCAAGGAATGTAGTTCGATGATTGTACAATCAAGCAAATTTTTCCAACCTGTCCGATCACTTTTCAATCGACGATTTGACAAAAATCGATCAATGATCGTCGATTGTACTATGTGGGCAGAACATCGATTTTTTTACAATCGATCGCTTTTTTAATAGAAAAACGTCGATTGAAAGCTAAAATTTAACCATGTGTGGCTAGCTTCACTCTCTCTTCATTGCCTATGCCAGTTCAGAGCTGGTGGAAAGCCAAGGTGCGACCACCGGTGGCCGAGTGGCCGCAGGGGTCGCGCATTCGGACCATAAGACGCAGGCGCTTTTTGCCCCCAAAAATCATTCAGCAACAGGAAGTATGACATAAGTACTGGTTTGGCCTGGGAGGAAGAGGACATCTGCTCGTCTTCCCTTCCCAGGCTGTTCAGGTCTGTCACAGGGTTTTGAATTGTATTGTCAGCCTCTCTTACCTGACTTTGCCAGGCTCTAGATGGGGGCCACGCTTGTTCCTTGGCACCCCTCCCAGGTCTGCCAAAAATTCAGTCTGGTTCTTAAATGCCCTACAATGCAGGAGCAGCAGCGCAGGGAGACAAGGGAGCGAGCGTTCAGGTCAGTAAAAGTCTATTTTAGGTTCTACATAGACCTACATGAATATTTCATGTCTTGGGGCCAGCTGTTCCTTCATTAGGAAGCCATAAGGTTTGACAGACTATTGATTGGCTATTTTCTAAAGAGGTATTTATATCTTCAGTCATGTGAGGTTTTTTTTTGCAGCTGCAACCTTTTTGTCGTCAGGAGCTGGCTTGCCTAGAATTCTTTCCTACTATCTGCATTTATAGTATTCTGTTCAAAAAAGCACATGATTACATATTGTTTATAATAATGTATTTGCAGCTGTGGATCAGATGATGTTCCAGAAGACATTACAGCAAGCCCTAAAGAAGCATCCAACATATTCAAATGTGAGTACATGGAGTTAGAATGTAGCACAAATTCTAAAGAATTTTGATTGTTTGGATGATAAGCTGAAAACTATTGCATAAGTTTTATCACACAAAGCTAAATAAATGAGCTTTATATTCATTTAGGTTTATTGATTCAATGCAATTGTGTCTTATTAGTTTTGGACTATATATATATAATGTATAGGCGGATTTTCCCTCTGATTCCACTGTGTATGTGAGCGGAGCGCTTACATAAACAGAACATAGACACAATCTGCCTGCGGGTGGATCTTCCCTCTGGCTCTCCTCTGTGTAGGTGAGCGGGCAGCTTGAGATACAGTGGCGGCTACTTGCTCACCTAGGAGAACAGAAGGGAGGCTTCCCCACCAAGTTTCCTTACCTCGGCTGTGCTATGTGCTGAGCTGTGTGTGGTGGCGCTTTTGCAATAAAAGATGCACACAACTAAAAAATGTTTGACATGGAAGCAGCACTAAGTGTTTGATAAGGTCAGAATGAATGCACTGAAACAAAATCCAGTGAGTTAATAGTCATGGAAGCAGCTCAGTGAGATTGGTGTCCTTGTTCCTGGTATGGAACCTGGGTTCTTAGTGACACTATTAACCTCCTTGGCGTTATGCCTGAAGCCAGTACGGATGCTCGGATCGGGCACAACCGCCAGCTCTCTGTGTGCCTGCAGCATTTCTACAGAGCTGCAGGCACACAGAGCCTTTCTGGCCCGTGTCTTCGGCATCAACGGTGATACCGAAGGGGCGGGGGGGGGGGGGGGGGGGGGGGGGGTCAGCACTATAGACCTCCATGTTAATGGAGAGGTGTTGATTTTCTCGCTCACACACTCGCGGTGGAGTAGAGTGTACTTCGCCGTGATTGCCCGGGATACAGCTTTTCGTGCCATAAAATATGGCGCGAAAAGCCCGTAACTCCCAGGGGGTTAAAACAGAACTTGGTATCTGGTATTTGAGGTCAGAGTCCTTTCATGGAAACCTGGAAAATTGCATTGTCTAAAGAAAAAGAACCCTGTCATTAATTAATGTATTTGTTTTTTGATTGGCCAGCCACTAACCCAGACAATTTGTAACAGACAACTACCATATTGTTTGTAACATACAACCCTTCAGATTATTTTTCTTATTGTTGATGATACAAGTTTTATATTTGGTATGTATATAGGTGATTGATGAATTCATTACGGGCCTGGAGTCACATATTGAAGATCGGGATTGTTTCAGGAATTGCCTTCTTCCGTGTGAACGTTCTAATAAGGAGGAGGAGGGGTGAGAACTGAATATGCTTTACATCTTCATCCTTTACCAAAATGTATAAAGAATTGACCATATGATCCACAGCAATCATTGAAGCTGTAGTTTAACCTGATTGTGAATATAGGAAACTCTTACAGGAGGAATGGGCATTGGCAAGCAAAGAACTGTAGTCCAACCTAGAATAATCCCATTTATTAGCTTATGGCTATTGTTGTTGGAGGATTGGCATCTATTCTTCACTAGTGCCACTTCACTAGTCAAAACTTCTCTGAATTACTGCTAAATGCTCTTCAACTAAACTCATTTAATATAGCTGCCATCAACTTGTTGAAGTGTCCCTGAGGCCCTGGGTTCAGTACGAGGTACTTTGCAGACTTAGGGCTACCTCATGTACAAAGCCTTCTGATGTTAATGCTGTGGGACCAATTGCTGACAACATTCACTGGTTGGAGTGTTGTTTGCTTTAGTAATCCTTTCAACTAATGCCCTTGGGTACAACTTGGCTGCGTGATCTTCCTGTGATCTAGCCATGTCAGCAATTATCTGATGCTGTGTAACTACATTCTGTACTACCCCTTAAGCAGTTTGCCATTTCTCCACAAAAAGGGCTTCAATACACTATATACATTTTAAAGCTACTAGACCATCTTTCTTCTAAAAGTACTGTCTACAGCTCTTTTTTTGTAGTGCCAAACCACCTTCATATTCATTAATCAAGTCTTTTCTATAAGGGGCTTATGTTCCACTTCTCACTGGTTTTTATCATCAAAAAAGAAGGATGCTTGTAGTAAGAGCTATTCTAGGCTTCCTTCAAGGTCTTTTGTTTTCCAGCTTCTGAGTCCTTTAAAATAAGATTGGATGTTAAATTTACAGTACACCATCTAGTCTCTCTTCTGAGGCACACAGATTTGTATTCCAGCACACAGTGCTTGTATTTGTGTGTATGTGTGTGCATATATAAAATGATGACTTATTACTTCTTGCAGTAATCCTGTCCTCGGCTCATTTCATGACAGTCTCATCAAAATCCTTTTGGGAATCGAGGTTTTGCAGGTAGGTCCATAATTATCCATCCTTTCTACCCTACTGATCAAATCTTTCAATGTTGCTACATTCACATTTTTTTGATGTTTAGGGTCCCTTGATTAACCTTCTGTTTGAGAAAATGCCAGAATTTCTCTATGACAGGTACTGTTTATATACCTGTTATTGATTATGTCATATGATTATGTGATGTGTTTGATCTTGTGATCTAGCTATTTCTTGTGCTTTTAGTTTTGGAAGTGATGGCATCAGCATTCCTCGTCTAATCATCAATCAGCTGAAATGGCTGGACTTGGTTGTCAGTAGCAAGGTATGTACTGTATATACTAGAGCATATGGTGACCCGAATATAAGCAGAGGTACCTAATTTTTAGAAAACATTCTGGAAAAACGGAATGACTCAAGTATAACCTGGGGGGGGGGGGTGTACTTTTGTTTGGAGATCTTATTTAATTCAGCAGATTTGTAAGTTAATTACAAAGTCCCTGAACATAATATAATCACCAAAATAGCTGGATATGTAGAGAAGAGATGTAGAATTGTTGTAAAGAACAAAATATTGCTCTAGTATATGTAGTTTTTGCACAAAATACACCTTTACTTATTTGCTGCTCTCTTTGAGGCAGGATGAGCAAGGTACTTCTATGACTTGCATTCTGCATCAATTTCACTGTGAGGGAGAGACACCTTGCTCATCCAGCCATTAACCTCCCTAGTGCTCTGCTGAGGTCCAGATTTCTGTACTAAAAGCGCACCATAGACTTGAATGGAATTTTTTTATGTTGTAGGCCTGTTACTTTCTAAAATAGAAAGATCCTTATATTGGCAGGTTTATTCAAATGACATGATTGTTGTTCTGACATGGACCTTGGACAAGGGGACTGGAATCTTGGTGTTGCCTTTAATTGCTGGACGCCTTTCAGTGGAATAATACGTGCAGAAGTTTTTTGTAATCTCTCCCATCTCTATGTTGGACTTCTGTAACCCCTGTCCTCTCATTCTGTAACATTTGCCATTAGAATAGAAGGTCTGTAGACTGTTTGTAGAATGTCTTTGTAATCTCTCTACTTTTCTAGATTATTTAGGACCTTACTGTAATCTGTTAAATCTGTCCTTCTCTATGTAGGAGCTGACCTCTAAGATCATGCAGCTGGTGTTGGTGTCTCCAGCTGATATCCAGCAACACATCATCAGCAGCCTTCCTGAAATCCTGGAGGACTCTGAGCACAATGATGTTGCAAAAGAGCTAAGGTGTATTTGTTTTGTTTGGTTTACATAACCAGTATATTTTATTTATAGTATAGTATATTTTTGTCACTCTGTTCTTTTCTGTCTTCTTTGGCATGGCAATAGTATTACATTGATGATTCAAATTAAACAATTACTTTGATAAATATTGAAATGTTGTATATAGGCAAAGTGAATGATCTACCCCTGCTTACCTCATGTATTTAATGCTAGTAATGTATTTATTTGTTTGCACAGCTCTCTTCTCCAGCAGAATTCACAGCTAACTGTCACCATTTTAGATGCTTTTTCCAGCTTGAATTTGAATGCAGAGCTTCTTACAGAGGTGAGATTTTCTTTACACAACATAACCTAAATTGCTGGCCTATCGTTGGATGTATGTCAAAAAACTTCTTTCTATGCAGGTCCGGCAGTGGGTCATGTCTACACTTTCTGCTGTGGACCTGGAAGTGGTTCCCATTATAGTGAAGTTTGTTCTTCATACCGTCACCCCAACAGATGCCATGGAGGTATAATTTTTATATCTTTTAGAAGACCTTGTATATAACAGAAATTTGCTTGCGCTCTTATGTGCTCCAGTCACATGCTTTTATACATTTGTATTGCCGTTACTTATTCTACAGTGCTTAACAAAGAATACTGAACATTTTAACTCCGTCTCTGCACAGGGTGATCTTAAAATCTAATGTTCCAACAAGTACTTATTCAAATTATTATATATAAACCAAATGTGGCCATTCCAAAATGGCCAATGTACCCTGGTTCCCCGAAAGTAAGACCTCCTGTCATGTCTTCCATATTTAGGGAAGACATGACAGGAGGCGTTTTGTCACCGCTTCTAAACCCAGATATAAGCCCTAGTGCATTTTCTGCACCTAAAATTAATCATTAAAATGTAAGACAGTGTCTTATTTTTGGGAAAACAGGGTAAAAGAATATGTAGGAGAACATTTGATTTCTTAACCTCTCTGGCGTTATGCCCGAACTCGGTAGGGTCACAGTTTGTTCTTAGAACAAACTGTGCCCGTGCCAGGATCAGTCATAGTCACCGATGCTCCATGATCCTGCAGTGATTCTGCATCAATGCTACAGACCTCCATGTTAATCGAGGTGGCGCCACTTTTCCTAGCCCACATCGCCAGTGTCTAATTGATGCTGGCGTTGTGTAGAGAGACGGGGATCTCCCGTATGGCGGCTTTTCGTGCCAGGGAGGTTAAAAAGCAAGTAACATAGAAGCATGCTGAAGTTATGACAGTGGGCCGTATGTGCATGTGAGGAATGCAGAGGGAAGTTTAGTGCATAAACATGTTAGGCCCAAATACACCTAAAGATCGATACTCCATACAATCTCCATTAGATCTACCAACAACTGTGTAGTATAGTGGCCTCCCTGATAGAATATATAGTGATTGGAAGGATTAGAAAGGTCCTCATATTACATTTTACAGAAATTGTATGGAAAGATTGTAAGGTGTATGGGGGGCTTTAGAGAGGCAATTGGAGGAACAGGTAAAGACTAAAAGGAAAGTTCTCATTCTTTTTTTATTTACTGTAGTAGAACTTATTTCATTGCGATTTTTTTGTCTGTTACACATCAGATGCTCTCCCTGTGACCAAATCCCCAGTATGTTATTGTGTTTGATTATCAATATGTGTTTTGGTTATTTATTTCAACAAACATATTGCAAGAAGTTTTGGTACTCTTGCTTTTGCACACATGAATGTTAATGACAAATTGACCTTTTCCCTTAGTCGTCTTTTCCAGGACAGCAGACACCTGAGAGATAGAGCTCCACCTCC
>CM070037.1:76822339-76840947 GCA_036250615.1 Ptychadena robeensis
TGTCCTGGAAAAGACTCATGGAAAGAGAGTTACCGGTAAGTCTAACTCTATATTTTCCTAATCCTTAGCAAATAATATACCGTTCTCTTTTGCAAAGCCAGTGCAACAAAATCAATTGATGTTCGTTGCAATGAGGAAAATAATTGACCCCTTCGTAAAATGTCTTTTGGCAAAACCATTGGTGGCATTTGTAGAGGTCAGACATTTCTTATAATTGACCTGCAGGTTTACAACTGGAGAGAATTTGTACCACTGCCTTGCCTGTGATATTTTGGTCACTGTCATGCTGGAATACTCATCCACAACCCATGAGGGAAGGACATGCTCACCAAATACTTGATAGTACATGAGCCTGTCCTGTCCTATCTTCTTTGTAGTGAAGGTTTTTGCCGCTGATTTATTTTAAAACATTTTTAAATCCATTGCTGTCAATGGACTAAATATCACTGCAAAACTGCATCCGAAGCCATCTAAAAAACGTGCTGCAGCTGCTCCCAAATCATCCTAGTGGAGCCTAAGCCTTAAGCAAAATGTGTCCACCTCCATGTTTGATGTCATTGAGGTCTTAAGCTGGGAATAGACAGCCGTCCCCAGCTGAACTTATGGGATCGGACTAAAATTTACCATCCTGTGGAATAACTGCGATCCGACAGGACGGCTGATTTTAGCCCAATCCACGTCAGTTGCAGCCTCCAATTCCTGCACAGCCCGATCCCTGTGGGATGCGAGAGCGCACATAGCATCGGAATGGGGATCGGATAATGCAGGAATTGGTATGTGTATGCCCAGCTTTAGGCAGCATTTCTCCTCCTTCAAACATAGCGAGTTGATTTGATACCAAAAAGCACAATTTGTGACCACATCATTTCCACCCAGTACTCCTCTGGCAGACTGCAGATGGACCAGTACATGTACTGTCTTGGGCAGTTGAGACCTTGAGGGTGCTGAAAGATTTGTCCTTTTGATTTGTAGTGTGTTACCAATTGTTTTCTTGATCACTATGTTCCTGGTTACCCTAACATCATTGCCAAAATGTATGCTTGTTGTACTGTGCTGCATCGTCCCTGTTCTCAAGTTTATTGCAACGCCATAAGGTGAGATCTTCCATAGAGTCCCATATACTGAGTGTTGTCATCTTCTCACCATGCTGTTGTAGCTCAGTCCAGCCTTGTATAGAGCTATGGTCTTCTCCCTGACATCTATGGTAAGCTATTTGATCTTGGCCATGGTGGGTACTTCTGTGGACTGCTGTCTTTTATTCCAGTACTATAACAAGGAGGATATAAAAGCACCTCCATCTCTTACAGAGGTTGCTCCTAATCTAAGCTAAATTACCAGCATACAGTGAAGACTTTTGAGAGCCTGAAATCTAGCTGGTTGATAGGGGATCAAATACGTATTTTCCTTACTGCAATAAACATCTATATAAATCTCTTCTGTGCACTGTGTTTGTTAATCTGGCTCTCACAGCTACATTAAAACTCCCATAACAATTACTTGGTAATTTCTTTGTTAGAGGACAAACATCCAAATTTAGCTTGGGATTAAATACTTCTTACTGTATAAACACCATCAGCTCTTCTTGGAAGGCTTTCCAGAAGGTTAGGGTTGTGTTCAAGTGTCCCAGTCCAACCACTGAATCCTAATACCTACTAAACCAATTGGCCAAGCCCAACCCTGAATCCTAATAACACCGCCTCCCCAATCTATATTGTTGGGGTAATCTCAATGCCATACAAAGTTTGTAAGTATGTTCTGGTGAATAGTTTTAGATAGCCTAGTTACTGTTTTTGATGATTGCTTTCACTTTTTATATAGTACCGCTTACAGTTGACTGTAATGTTTAGCAATAAGGACAAATATATTAAATGCACAGGTGGCATTTTATCATGTTACCATGCTGGAGTTCCTAAAAGTGACCCTTAGTGTTTGATTGTATACACATACACCTGATTTTAATGATATAAAGGGGTGTTCCAATAGTTTTGTTAATATACTCTGACATCTCTTTACTTGGCTGTTGTTCAATTCCCAACTCAGCAAATAAGTAAATAAATAATTTACTTTTTGTAGTTCTAGAATGAAAATTTGCTTCATTGTTCTCTTCTTTTAGGTAATTTCTGAACTTCGCCAGAAATTAGATGTGGAGTCGTGTGTTTCTCTTTCACAGCACTCTGCTACTCAGAGTAAAATTGGGAACTCTATACAAAGGTATGTAAATTATATGTCCTTAGCTGTGCAGTTGGCTTCTTTGTCTCATGTTGTGTCTTCCTCTTCTTCAGTTCTGCAAAGGCCCCAGAGAAAGGCAACCATGATTGTGTCACAATTCTTACGGAGGTGATCAAGTCAGCTGTCTGGTTCCAGAAACATGTTTGTGAAGCTTGGATCAAAGTGAGTTCAAAATGTTTTGTAATTCAGTGATCTGGATCGGTGAATTTGTTGCTTCTGAAATTATATTGTTTACAGATATTCAGCAGTTTTCCTGTATATATTTACTTGTCTTCCAGGCTATAGAGAGTGTAGATAATGTGGAGGAACATAAGGTAGGCTGGCTTAGTAACTTTATTCTTTCCTAGATAAAGGTAACACATTGACGATTGTATGACCATTCCATTGAACTTCTACTGACTTTCCTCCAGGTCATTGACTTTCTAGTTCTCCTCATCCTTTATTCCACCAACCCTAACAGTAAGAAACAAGTGGAACGTATCCTAAGGAGCAAGATTCGCTGTGGTTTCATCAACAGCCGCCTCCTTCAGAATGCCTTCAGCAGACACACACCAGTAAGTATTTTCATGTCTTTCGCACCAAAATATAGTTTTAGGATCAGACTATAGATCTGTGCTGAAAAATATTGTAGTGTCTTTATGATGTGAACTTAGCAACATCAAGCTCAGATGTCTTTGAAAGTTCTTATTAAGGTCATAGTATGTATGTGGTAGTAAGTCAGACCAACTGTAGTTAAAAAACCTTAAAGAAATCTTAATCTTAAACCCATTTGCATTGACTTGCTACTGCTTTACAATTAGAGATGGTCAACTTTTTGACTAGCTAACTTTGTGAGCTGATTGTAAAGCCTCTGAAAATGGTACCATCACCAAAAGTGGGAACATTGAGAAAAATGTTTTTGCTTAAGCACATGTAGTTTTTGCATAAATTAAGTTCAAAGTAAATTTTCGAAACTTTGAACTTCATTTTTGCAAAAAATATTTGTGTTAGAGCCATACTTTTTGTAGTATACCCCCAACCCTTCTTTACATCTCCAGCAAGTTTGGTGATGACAACATCTTTGGGCTTTGCAATTAACTCAAAATCGTTGAAATCCCATCTCCATTTACAATTTCACATATGTAAATCATACATTTAGAGTTCCTAACCCCTGTGATGGCATTTGGTAACTAGGGTACTTCCATATTTTCCACAACTCCCATTCCGGCCCATGGTGACTAGATGAAGGTATCAGTGTTTTGTGAAAATAAATACCGGGTTCTGTTCCTACAATGAATTTACACAAAATAAGTGCACTAGAGTGTCTGAAACAACTTCCAACATAGCTAATCAAGTCCATTTGGAAAAGAAAGACTGACTTAACCTAGCTATTGTCTTTTGCTTCATTCAAGTGACACTAGAATACCTCTCCTCCTCTTCATTAGCGGCATGCACACCATGTCGCTAATGAAGAGGAGGAGAGGTATTCTAGTGTCACTTGAATGAAGCAAAACACATTAGCTAGGTTAAGTCAGTCTTTACGCAGCGCTGTACAATACATAAGAGTAAAGATACAACACAAGATAACACCCAAGATACAACACAAGATAACAGACAGGAGGAGTAGAGGACCCTGCCTGATCATCTTACAATCTAATAGGTTGGGGAACAGAGTATACAAAATGTGGCTTTATGGCAATGGATTCTGCTGTGGTTTCTGGTCCAAATAAGGCAGGATTTTCTTTGGTCCTGCCCTGTCTCTGGGGAATCACTCCACAAGTAGGTTGACTGGTTGGTCAGACCAACAATTGGAAGTCACCTAGGCACATTTTTAAAGTCAGTGCTTATTTTGAACCATACAGGGGTTAACTGCTGAGATTTTCTGCCAGGTGGAATGCCTGCTTTTTCTTTCCTACCATTCATCATTGAGGTCATCTCTCTTCTGTTGTTTCCCTCCAATAGAACTATGGGAAATTGTGATTATCTATTAATTTCTATTACCCACAATACCTTAAGTCTAACTTTTAGAATAGTTTTATATTCCAGTTACATGACATTTTGTTTAGTACCTGATGGCCTTGCTTCAGTCCTTGAGCCTGTTGTGGTCTCTGCTCTGCAAGGTTGCAGTATGTCTGATCATAGACAGTGGAACATTTGTTCCACCATATATAGTGTCTTTGGCCTATGCCCGATCTATGTCTCTTGTTTCATTTCTGTCTAAAAGTTGTTACTCTTACTGGGAAACCCTGTAACACTAAGCCTGTCAACTTGCATTCAAATTCATCTTCTGCACCAATAACATTGCTTGTATTCTATTCAGTCAAGCAGGCTCCTTTATGGGCTGACTAGCCCAACCTGTCTTTGAATATGAGCACAGAGTTTCTTACATGAAATTGAACCTATGGCCACTGGTCAGATTTATATCTAGAATAATTTGCATTGCTCAACTATCCCTATGGGGGGGGGAGTTGGTTTTATTAGTCCAGAATTTGAAGATATCCTGTCATTCCTATACTCTGTTTCTCTATTCTGTGTTTTATTAATCTCATGGGCATTTAGCCCAAATTAACTCAGGGTTAGTTTGTTTAGTAACAAAAAAAAGTATAAAGTTGCAAGAAAAAGTATGTGAACCCTTTGGAATTACGTGGATTTTTGCATGAATTGGTCATAAAAATTGCTCTGATCTTCATCTTAAGCCTGCCACACATGAAGTAATTACACATGAAGATTACTCATCGAAGTAATCAAAATCGTCGATTGAATTATTCTTATGATTTTAGTTTCAATCAGAAGTTAGAGGGAGGTAGCCACACAAATCGAGTATCATTGACTCGACCCCAAAAAAGCTGCTAAGGCATGTAGTTCAATGATTGTACAATCGAGCAAAATTTTCCAACCTGTCCTAACACATTTCAATCGCCGATTTGACAAAAATCTATCAATAATCGTCGATTGTACTATTTGGGCACCACATTGAACGCTAAAATCGAACTATGTGTGGCTCATGGTGGATACAAATCAATGACTTTTTTTTATTTAAATCTGATTTTTTTAAAATAAAGTGCTTTTTGAAAATATATTACCATCCCAAGGTTATTCCATGATGAAATAAAGATTACTTTTTAATTATGTAGAATAAGGCTGTATATGTTTAATTTTGGAGTAAATAAATTCCATGAATCCATTCACAATCTCATGCTCCTCCAGAGGTGTTTGTAAAATTTTATAATCAATAAAACTAAACTCTCAGATGTATAGTGGCCAACATCCCAAAGAAGTTGATAATGGCATAAACACACCACCCAAAATTTCCCCTGGAATAGACAAGGGTGAGGGGACTTTAAGGACCACTCAATATGTAAAAGCAATACATTGATTATTCACAGAGCAAAAGATAAAGTAATTGCCATCATATCAATCAAAAACAATGCGCAATGTTGCGGATGTACACATCTGTACTTAGACAATTAAAATAGTCCAAATGGCGCAAATTTCACCCCAATGCGCATTTCGTTGAAGACTTCATCATGGGGTACGATATGTAGTTTCATCGGCCAAATCTACATAAAAAAAAACAGACCCCACAAGGGGATCAGTCATAGTGAATAACCAAATTGACATAAAAGTGAACACAGATCCTCAGGGGTTACTCCCGTCCATAGATCCATATAGGGGGAAAGACATGATTTCTGAAGATGGTGTCCCCACTGCACCAACACCAGTGGGGAACGGAGAGAGAGAGACAAACTTTAACCGCATAAATGCCGTGGTGATCTGCGTACAACAAGACTGATTTTTCATACATTTACTTTGGTAAACATGATCAGTTGATGGTTTGGGTCGGTCTTGTTATGCAGATCACCAGTGGGGGCCCATCTTCAGAAATCATGTCTTTCCACCCTATATTGATCTATGGACGTGAGTAACCCCTGAGGGTCTGTGTCCACTTTTATATGGATTTGGTTTTTCAATATGACTGATACCCTTGTGCTGGCTGTTTGTGTTATGTAGATTTCGCCTATGAAACACACGTTTGGGTGAAATTTGCGCCATTTGGACTATTTTAATTGTCTAACAGCACCTGTACAGATGTGCATTGCGCATTGTTTTTGATTGATATAATGATCATTACTTTATTTCTGGCGCTGTGTATAATAAATGTATTGTTTTTATGTCCTATCACCCTTGTCTATTCCAGGGGAAATTTGGGCGATGAGCTCATGCCTTCATCAACCTCTGTCTGTTTCTGTAAGATTATTGAGCAGTTTCTCTGCCTACAAGATATTATCACAGACGCTTGGTTTACTTTTGCAGTTCTGAAAACTAAGTGCAACACAAAAGTTGTCCAAATATGAATGATTAACCTAAACTGGGGATAAAAAAAAAACTAATATGAAAAGTTGTTATTCTAAAAATCTTCATTTACTTGCATTTTAAAGTTATACCGGCAACATTTATTGATTTAAATTAGTTTGATTTAAATAGAGCCTTACTGACTAGTGATTTAAATCGTGATTTAAATCGGTTTGATTTAAATCAAATCCACCCTGGTGTGGCTAGCCTTAGTCACACCAATAGCAAAACACAGTCTGCCTAAAATAATACTACACACAAAATTATATATTTTCATGTTTTTATTGAACATAACATGTAAACATTCACAGTGCAGGGTGGAAAAAGTATGTGAACCTTTGGACTTAATAACTGCTTGACCCTCTTTTGGCAGCAATAACCTCAACCAAACGTTTCCTGTAGTTGCAGATCAGACCTGCACAACGATCTGGAGTAATTTTGGACCACTCCTTCGCAAAACTGTTTCAGTGTAGCAATATTCTTGGGACATCTGGTGTGAATCACCCTCTTAAAGTCATGCCACAGCATTTCAAACGGTTTGAGGTCAGGACTTTGCCTGGGCCACTCCAAGAGGCGTTTTTTGTTCTATTGAAGCCATTTTTTGTTGAATGATTTGTATGCTTTGGGTCATTGTCCTGTTGCATCACCCATCCTCAGAACTTCAGTTGGCAGACAGGTGGTCTTGCGTTTTCCTGCAAAATGTCTTGATAAACTTTGGAATAAATTTTTCTATCAATGACAACAATTCGTCCAGACCCTGAGGAAGCAAAGCAGCCACAGACCATGATGCTCCCTTGGTGTTGGTGTGCTGTGCCTTTTTTTCTCCATACATAGTGTTGTGTGTTTTTTTCAAACAACTTAATTTTGGTTTCATCTGTCCACAGAATATTTTGACAGTGCTGTGAAACATCCAGGTGTTCTTTTGCAAACTATAAACGTGCTGCAAAAAAAATTTCCGGACAGCAATGGCTTCCTCTGTGGTGTCCTCCCATGTACTCCATTCTTGTTTAATGTTTTCAATATATGTAGATGTGTCAACAAAATTTTTTAGCATGTGCCAGAGATTTCTGTAAGTCTTTAGTTGACACTCTAGGGTACTTTTTTACCTCATTAAGCATTCTGTGCTGTGCTCTTGCAGTTATCTTTACAGGATGACCACGCCTACGGAGAGTAGCAACAGTGCTAAACTTTCTCCATTTGTAGACAGTCTGTCTTGCCGTGGACACATAAACATCAAGGCTTTGGAGATACTTTTGTAACCCTTTCCAGCTTAATGCAAGTTAACAAGTATACTTGATCGTAGGTCTTTTGAGAGCTCTTTTCTGCGAGTCATGGTTTACATCAGACAGTGCTTCTTGAAACCAGTAAACCCAAAACTGGTGTGTGTTTTTATAGGTCAGGACAGCTTTAAGCAATACTTCCAATATCAACACACTGATTGGAAGGTTGTCTCACTCCTGGCTCCAATTAACTCTTGGAGAAGTCATTAGGCTAAGGGTTCACATACTTTTTCCACCCTGCACTGTGCATGTTTACATGTTATGTTCAATAAAAACATGAAAACATATAATGTTTGTGTAGTATTTTTTAAGCAGACTGTGTTTTGTGACTAAGATAAAGATCAGAGCACATTTTATGACCAATTCATGCAAAACGCCACATAATCCCAAGGGGTTCACATACTTTTTCTTGCAACTGTAGTCCAGTTCTATTTCCTGAGTTTTTTTTACCCAGGATTCAACTCAGGAGATCATCCCTTTTAGTTAAGTTTGACAAATGTGGGTGTTTATGGTCAGTTTTTATACCTTGGTCCTCTTGAGAATTTATAATTGGCCTGTTGATACTTTTGGGATATTGTTACACTCAAAACATGAAACATGAAGAAAAAAAAAAAAAAAAAAAAAAGAAAGCACATGTAAAAAAGTATTCTGCGCCTTTGGCATAAAGCTTTACAATTGAGCTCAGGTGCATACTGTTTCCCCTGATTTGTCTTGGAATGTCGTCCAAAAATTCCTTTATTTCACTAATTCAAATTAAAAGGTGAAACTAATAAATAAAATAGACATGCAAAGCAAGACATTGCAAGCCTTTTGTTTAAATTGTGATGATTATGGCTCAACAGCTAATCAGCTAATTTATCCTAAACACCAGCTCGGTTCCTGAGCCTTTTAATGGTCTCTCAGTCTGGTTCAGGAGGATTCATGATGATGGGGTAGACTGCTTACTTGACAGTTGTGCAAAAAAAACACAAAATTGACACCCTCCATAAGGAGGGAAACCCTCAAAAGGTAATTGCAAAAGAAGTTGGATGTTCCAACTGGAGGGAACTGGCATGGTGGTGATATTAGGAATGATATAATGGGTAGACCAGACTGAAGAGCTGGGTTTTCAGGGCTTTTTTTTATTAAAGTACAAAGTTTAAAGAGTAGGAGCGGCCCTAGAGAAGTCTTAAAGCGGCACATGTAGGGATGTCATTAGTAGGTCACTGGAGGAGCGGTTAGGGGTGTATTTATGGACTAGGTTAGAAATGTAAGTGGGAAAGGAGGTGTGGAGTGATTTAAATGCAAGGCAGCCAATGTAGAGGAGCAGCAGATGGTTAGAGTGGTTAGAGGAGTAAATGAGTCTAGCAGCAGCTTTCTGGATAGACTGTAGAGATGATCGTCCTCTGTGGTCATCCTCTAACTAGACTATGTTGCAGTAGTCCAGACGAGAGATGATGAGAGCGTGTACCAGGACTTTGGTGGTCTCTGGTGAGAGGAAGGGGCGTATTTTGGAGATGTTGCGGAGATGGAAGTGACAGGATTTGGCAATGTTCTGAATGTGGGGAGTAATGGAGAGTGCGGAGTCGAAGGTGACACCAAGGCAGCGTGCTTGAAGAATAGGGGAGATGACCGTGTTATTTACTGTAAAGTGAGATTGTTGGGAGGGAAGGTGATGAGGGAGTATGGAAGAAAAAGGTGCACAAGCAGCAGGAATGAGTGCAGCCTGGAGAGGCTTGTCAGGAAAAGGCCATTCAAAAGTGTGCAGTTTCACAAGGAGTGGGCTGAGGCTGAAGTTAGTGCACCAAGAATGACCACACACAGATCCTGGGCATGAGCTTCAAATGTTGTATTTCTCTTCTCAAGCCGCTTCTAAACAACAAAAAATTTCCGAAGTGTATTACCTGGACTGGACCCTCTTTGCCTTATGCAGAGTCCAGAGTCAAAGCAGCCTTCTACCAGGAGATTTTGGAGCACTTCATGCTTCCTTACGCATATGAGCTTTATGGAGATGCTGACTTCACTTTACAGCAGGACAAGGCACCTGCCCACACTGACAAAAGTACCAAACCCTGGTTCAATGACCATGGGATTACTGTGCTTGATTTGCCAGCAAACTCGCCTGACCTGAACCCCATAGAGAATCTATGCCAAGAGAAAGATAAGACTGAACAATGTAGAAGAGCTTAAGGCTGCTATTGAAGTATCCTGGTCTTCCATAACACCTCAGTGCCAGAGGCTGATAGTATCCATACAACGCTGCATTGAGGCAGTAGTTGATGCAAAAGGGGCCCAAACCAAGTACTGAGTACATATGCATGATTAGGTTTTTCTAAAATTAAAATCTTTGTTTTATTGATTACATGTAATATTTTGTATTCGTGTAATAATAAATAAAGCTGTAAGCCATAATCATCAAAAACTATAACTTGTTGCTTTGCATGTCATTTGCATCTTTGTCATATCAAAAATACTACACAAGGATTATCCAGCCTTTCCTTCTCCATGTTTATTCTGTTTTCATGCATCTATATTTAGCATCTAGAAGGTCACCTCTGGAATTGTGTAAGAGCTATGTCTAGGGAGTTAAAAAGCCTAATGTTATATCTAATGCATAGGATTTTTCAAACTAATAGTGTATTGGCTCTATCTTTCATAACCTAAAGTCTTTATGTAACTGTTTCCCTACTTACAGGTTTTGATGGTTTATTTTCCCTCCATATTATCTTTGGCTCAGACTCTCCTGAGGTCTGCTGAACCAGAAGTAACATCATTCAGCAGCCACCTTTACAAGCTGGCTTTCTCTGCATTTGATCGCTACTGCCAACAGGTATGTTTGTTTGTGAATAGGTTATTTTGGGTGTATTAAGAGGATAGTTATCATAAAGTTATCATTAGTACCTGACCAATAGAACTCTTTTTTTTTGTGTCTGTTGACAGAATGGTTAAATAGTTACATTTCTGTCATGGTTGTTAAATTTACTAATAGTAATAATTCAGATAGAATCAGGAAACTACACGGCAGGGACAGGTTATAAATAGTGCTTTGTAAGTATTAGTAACTTTAACTATCTTTGGGTTATTAGTAGCCAGTAGACCATTTGGCAATGCAGGTTCACATCATGTGAGGGAAGTTAAATGAGGCAGGCAGTATAGGTCAGTATAAGTCAGGTCAAATGGAGAGCTGGCAGTTTGTTAGATGATATGGCATAAAAGATGATGATTCCTGACGTGTGTACAAGCCATTCTGTATTGTCTGTAAGTGAGGATAAGAAATAAATGTGAGTCTTTACTGAGATGTCAAGTTCAACATTACAATGAGGGCAAAGTTCTGTTGTGCTTTCTTGTATGGATATGCTTTCCCTTTTCATATTGTAGAACTGCATAAGAGATTGGGTGGCTCTACCTAACTGCTGCAGGAAACACAACACTTGTCTATATTAAAATGAATATAGCATATATTATAAAAGCTTCCCTGACAGATAGTGTTGTCAGAGAGGCGTCAAAATGGCAGATACAGGGATACCAGGAGCTGGGGCATTGTCTGTTTGACCCCATAAAGCCACAACTTAAAAACTTTGCTGGAAAGAGTAGTACTATAAAACACAGGTAAGAGCCAGCCTGTTTAAAGGCCCCCATACACGTCTAGATTTTTTCCTTCAATCAACTAAATTCAATCAATTTTTTGTTGATTGATTGAAAATCAATGGCAGTCCACATGGTTAGATTGACCTAAAACGATAAAAATTAGGAACATTTTCGATCGAAAAAATTATCGGACATGCTGGAAAATTGTAATCGTTTGTATTGAAATTCAATTCCGCTTTCAGTCGATCCACAAAAATCTGTTACTACAGATGGGGGGGCTAAAGGATATATATAACCCTGTGAGTTACATGTAATAATGGGTATCAAACATTATAGGTTTAGTATATAAGGTATATTATTTTGGTTTTCAGTCTTCATTGCAAACAGACATTTTACTGACTCTCACCCAGAGAAACTTAGCAGATTCAGATATAATGCTTTACCATAGGGATAAAATACGGATTACAAACCTTAGGGCTTGTGTCCACTGCGTCTTCCGATGAATGGGAGGTGCTGTTTTGAAGCTGAGGGCTGTCGCATCTTCAAAGCAGCATAGCGTGGTGCCGCCAGGGTCGCCTCCATTGAAGATCAATGGAGGTGTCTCCAAGACGTGGAAAAATAGTGCCTGAAGCTGCTTTGGGTGTTGATTTTCCACGTCTTTTCCCTGCTGCATCCCACCGCATCGGCAAACTGCCTGAGAGCAGAGGGGAATCTGCCTGGCAAATGTGCTGGCGTGTGCTTTGTTTGCGTGCAGGGAATCTGCAGTGGACACATGCCCTTAGGAAAGCCAAACCTAAATCCGTTAAATAGACCATTGCAACATTTACTATTAACAAATTGGGAAGGAGAGCAGAACTCACTAGGCTAGATCATACTATTTTGAGCTAGTTGAGCTAAGCGGATTTAAGTTAGAATGGCAGCTAGACTAGGGCACATGCCAATTTATCTGCAATTAATAAGGAGAACATTTTTGTATTAAGGACAAAGAAACTTTTAAACAAATATTTCTCTTTCAAAAGTAAGGAAAAATATGTTCACAAACACTTGGACCTTTCTGCTAGCATATATGCATTTCCACCAATCTCAATATTTCCCAGGCAGTGGCAAAAATTTTTGAAAAAGTTTAAACTTTTGCTTGTCTAGCTACAGAGGTCAGACAGATAAATCCCTTGTCATTCTGGAGTTTTGCCGGCAGGAGTGAAAACACAGGTTTCATAAAGCTTTGATATTGTTATCCCCACATTCTTTTTCAACACACCTAAAGGTACCCATACACGTTGCGATTTTTCGTGTGATTTTAGCCCTTCCGACCGATCCAGTCGGTCGGGTAGGTCGATCGTTTGGGATTCGTAACATGCAAATGTAGTCCGACCGATGCTGTTTTTAGAATCCCCGAATGAGGATGCCCGTAATTTTCAGTCGGTCGGCCACTTTTAAAAGATTCCCAATCCAACCAGCCGATCGGTCGGTCAGGCGGCGACTAATGGGAGGCTGAAAAATCGGGCATCTGACACACTAAAGCAAAAATAGGGTGTCGAATATCGCATCGGTCCCCAAAAAATCGCAACGTTTATGGGTACCTTAACTCTAAAGGGGCAGAATTTCACAGTCTTGATGTCAGCAGATTCAGTTAAGTAAAGTCCAATAATCTAATTGTACCAAAAAACATTTAGAGGCCTGCAAAAGATGTATTGGATTAGGAATAGCAAAATCATTTTACAACTCACTTAGTGAGAGCTCAGACATCCTCTTGGTCAGAATAGGCAGACGTTGGCAATTTTTCTGAGGTTTTGCAAAATACATATAAAAGGGGTAAGCTCCTTTAGAGTCACACAGCAAGGTTTTCAGGAAGTTTAGGCTGTAGATTTCTTGTAGTCTGTTCCTCTCCTAGCTTTAGATTTACTATGTCAATGCAGACAGGTACTTTTCTCTATACCAATGATAGCGCTGTGAGTTGAAGGCAGGTAGTAGAGGAATTATTACTAGTGTCTGTTCCAGCTTTTCAGGTAGTATGGCAGTTAAGATACTTTGAGAAAAGCCAGGGGTGGTCCTAGCTCCTTCTTATCCCCCTAGTGTGGGACTGAGGGGAGGGGTGCCTCCGATGCTGCCCCCACCACGATGCGGGCCTTGGCAACCCCCCATGCCTAAAACCTCCACTGAGAAATGCAATGTATGAAGTGTAGGTTGCATCTGCAGCTTTTGATGAAACATATCTGGCTGTCATTTTGCAGGAGCTGATTGCGACCTTGGTAACTCATGTGTGCAGCGGTTATTCTGATGAAGTGGACACGGCTCTGAATATATTAACAGATTTGATATCTAATAATGCTACAGCTGTGGCCCTGTATGCAGTCTTCATTAAGGTAAGTGAATGATGGCAGTAAATTACTTTAAGTATCTCCTAAATGGTCAGCATTGTTTAACCTCCCTAGCCATTTGCCTGAACTCAGTTCGGGCACAGTTTGATCGCCGGGGGGGGGGGCGCTCTCCTCTCCACGCGCCGCCAGCGTCTATTTGACGTCGGTGGTGTGCAGAGAGCTGGGCGGAGAGCCGGCAAGCACAGCGGAGTACAGTGTACTCCGCCGCGATTGCCGGTAACATGAGGTTTTCGTGCCATAAAAAATGGCGCGAAAACCTCAAACCGCCCAGAGGGTTAATACCTATATAAGCATAACACATTGTACATTTTATTTTATATCACAAATATCATTCTCTTTTAGAAATCATATAACATATTTATAAAGAAGGTCTAAAACTAAAATACTAATACTAAAAGGTCTTGTTTCACGCATTACAGCTTTGTCTATGTAACATGTGTTATCTCTCCCCCAAAATACTGAATTTTTCCATCTAAAATGAAAGACCGTCCCAAGAATAACCAAATAGCCCTGTAATAAGAGAAAATAGTTTAGCAAAGTACGATTATAATAGTTTGTTAGAAAGATAAGTAACAAAACAAAAAGCATGTTGTGGAAAATGTACTTACTGTCTTGATATATTTTCATTCAGGGTATCTTGGACTACCTGGACAACTTGAATGCTCAACAGATTCGCAAACTCTTTCAAGTCCTTTGCATACTCGCATTTATCCATGAAGGTGGTCACATACAGGTACACATGATTCTGGTTAAAGGGAACATGGCCCTTTTGCTGTTCTTATGATTTTCTTAACCCATTTATCAGTGAGTGGGATTTCATGATTTCTTATTACTAACAGCTCAGCTCTTCTATTACTGATACATATAAATAATTAAGAATGGGGGTGTTTTATCACCAAAGCTTCATTAACACCATAAACCATAAACAGGATTCTATGCTGTTTTGTTCCTGGAGAGTCCTTTATCTTGGTGACTCCCACCTTGCACCTCGCTTTCAGGGGGCTCCCACACAGATGTGTGCTTTTTGAAACTCCATTAAAAGGTATTGGCTGGGCATGCACACACCAATCTAAACTAAAAATATATATACCTGTGCCAAAAACACACAGATGTGTTATTCTCTGAGCCTTAATTTCAGCGGGTCTCAGTGGGGCTGCGAAGCAGCACTTTAAGGTGCCTCACCTTTGGTATCTTATTCCAGGTTTCCAAATACAAAGGGCGTACAACCAGATATACCTATCTAACATTTCTGTGTCAGGGACACACACAGTGTATTGTATATTTCCCCCCATTGCTCCTGCTCTCTGTGGACCTCTCTTGGCACTGCTAAGAAGATAACTGTGTCTCAGACCGGACATTCTTAAACCACAGCTGCTCACGTCTGTTTCTCTTTATACGTTGTGTCCATTGAAAGACATTGTATCTGGCGGCCCCCCGGTGGCTGTGGGCCTTACTGCAGCCTTAACCCATTTAAGGCTGGAAGCTACACAGAAACCAGAATGGCGACTCCCACAGATCACAGTAGGGTAGGTATGTATATATTTTTTTTAGCAACTTTGAGCCATTGGGACAGTTTAGAGGTAAGTAATAATGTTAACATTTTTTTAGTGTTTTTTTAGTTTTGGTGCACTTTAAGTCTGAGGCTTGCTTGTTAAAATCCTCCTCAGTGCTGCAAATTCTCTGAATTCTTATATATTGTTAGGAAAACGATATGAAATGGATGACATCTCTGTCTAATGATCTGTCACAAATCAATGTAATGACCTAAAAAGAATAAAACGAAGAGAAAACGAACACAACCCCCCTCACAAAGGGAACCCAAATACAGAAATAACAAATCAACCAGACCTGACGTGAACAGCAAAACAGGCAAAACCAACACCTTGTCAACAAGCACCCCCAACAATAGCACCTTGGAACAACAACAGGGGACCCAGAATATGGCAGAACATGCACCCCCCACAAATTTACCTCCTACTACCCATTCGAGAAATGAGCTGTACACCTTGGTTGACCCGGTCACCCAAACTGACAGCCCACTAGCTGCATTACCACCCACACAATCACAGCAAGCAGGGACTAAGACGACCTCTAAGAAAACTGAACCTGGTCCCCCCAGACAGGTAGTGACGTCACAGGGAACACAAATCTTGGATTTTTTTTCAGGTCATCAAGACAAACCCCAACACGTAGACATAATTAATCTGTCCTCCCACCCGCTCTCTAAGAATGAGGAGGAATTACTCAGGTTAGGTTTATCCTTTTGCCCCTCCTCACCCCTTGATGTCTTTGAGTGTGTCAAAGACATCAACTTGTTTGCTCGCAAATTGCTACTGAAAGTCCTATTTGACAACACTAGAGCCAACAAAATCAAGGATAAAGAGTTCTGGAATCAGTTCTCAAAAACTGAGCTACAAGCTATTAAAGACCTGGTCGAGCTACTCAATGAGCAAATCGACCTAGACGAAACCAATAATGAGGACTCATGTGATCTACTTGAGTCATCTATCGAATTAGACCTATCGGCTAATATAGTTAAACTTAAATGAAATCTAGATATTTCCCTCCCCTACATCTTAACTCACCGATCTTCGCTTTTGTGAACCAAGTAACAAAAACCCTACAAACTACCTCTCTCCCAGTAGATCGAGGATCTGGCAATTTAAAGCCGGAGTTCCTACAAGCTCTAAAAACTCTTAAGCAGGATAGTAAGGTGATCATCAAACCTGCAGACAAAGGAGGCAATATCGTTCTTATGAACAATGATGGGTATGAGCTTATGTGCTTACGAATATTGAGTAACCGTGATTGGTACCGCCCAATAGCACCATTAGTGTCTGAATCTTACAAAACCTCGTTTGACCTATTGATCCAGCGGGCCCTATCTGCGGGCACCATAGACAAAGAGATGGCGGAATATATGACGACAGCAACTCCTAGAATCCCCACTTTCTACGCCCTTCCTAAGACACACAAGTCGCTCCGGGATCCCCCTGGAAGACCAATCGTGTCTGGGAAAGGGGCGTTGACTGAAAAGGCAAGTACCTTTGTGGATGCACAGTTAAGACCGTTTGTCCAACTCATACCGTCCTTCCACCAGGACACACCACACCTTTTAAGGATTTTAGATCAACTTACCGTCCCGGACGACTGCCTGCTGGCAGCGGTAGACGTTGAGGCCCTTTACAGCAGCATCCCCAACGACCAGGGGGTTGCTGCTGTGAGGGACATCCTCACCAAAACCCAGCGATACCCCCATGAATTTAACGTCTTTTTACTCAGCCTTTTGAGATTTATTCTGACACACAATGTCTTCATGTACCTCGACCAACACTACCTCCAGGTGCAGGGTGTCGCGATGGGCACCTGTTGTGCGCCCACCTACGCGAACCTGTACCTGGGGGAGTGGGAGGAGCACGTGAGAAGCGAACCTGCCTTGGCGGGTTATTGGCCTCACGTGTTCCTCTGGAAGAGGTACATTGACGACATTTTAATCATCTGGCAGGGGCCACGAGCACTCCTGTCTGAGTTCATTAATGCACTACAAGAGAATCAGTGGAACCTCAGATTCACCTTGGACGCACCGGGGGATAAATTATCCTTCTTGGATGTAGAACTCTCGTTCAACACCCATAAAGGGATTGACTCCACCTTGTATCGCAAGGTGACAGCTGGTAATACCTTACTTCATTTCACTAGTGCACACCCGCGACCCTTGGTCAACTCAATCCCCTACAGCCAGTATTTGAGGACTCGCAGGAATTGTTCCTCAGTCCAACAATTCGAAATACAGGCCTCTAATCTTAAAGAAAGACTACTTGCACGAGGATACAGTCGGAAGATCCTCAAGAGGGCCTACCAAAAGTCAAAAACACTGGACAGATCCGAGCTACTCGTATCTCGAACACCTAAAATCAGCGACCAATCCAATACGAGATTGATCCTCACCTATAATGAGCACCACGATACAGTGAGGCGGATCCTGGAACAATTCTGGCCGCTACTACACACTGATGATACAATAGGGAAATTCATAGGCGAGACACCCAGTATCACTTATCGAAGATCACAATCCATCAAAGACCACTTAGTACAGAGTCACTACTCACGTAGAGACCCTGTCTCTACTAGATGGGGTTTAAAACGATGTGGCAGATGTAACCAATGTACCTGGATAGGGGAGGGCACCAGGGTACCCCTACCCGACGGTACCACCCACAAACTCAGATTTGCTGCCACATGTGGAACGGCCGCAGTGGTCTACCTTATGGTGTGCCCCTGCGGCTCGTTCTACGTAGGCAAGACAAAACGCGAATTCCGTATTAGAGTTCGCGAACATGTGAAAGAGCTTCGTAAGGGCAACCTGACGCTCCCCATACCGAGACATGTGGGTTTAAGACACAGCTATGTTACCACTGGTATACAATTTTACGTTCTAGCCCACATCCCCCCATCCCCACGAGGTGGTTGTATTGACAACCACCTATTACAGGTGGAGCAACGTTGGATTTTTAAGTTGAATGCAACCAAACCTCCCGGACTCAATGATGCCATTTCATACAAACCATTCTTAAATCAATGAGTCCTTAGTTAGTGTGGATGTCCATTATTTTTAATACCTATCTTCCATGATCTAGATTCTAGCAGTAAAATGCTTAATATGTTATCTATACCGACAAGTTATCAATTCCAACTTTATACAGTCTCCCTTTCATTATTATCATGATTTCTGATTATGTTTTGTGTTGTTGATTCGAGTATAATCCTATAACCTCCACCAATATCTCACCGATATTGGTCACCTACTCTATTCCCTACTCAC
>CM070037.1:76845505-76875666 GCA_036250615.1 Ptychadena robeensis
TCAACAAGGGAGTCGGTGTTCCAGTTAAAGTCCCATGAGGGTATTTTTCTTAGTTCACAGTTTGTATCTGTTGAAGAACAGTCCTTACTGTAAGGTGGGAGGGCGACTAGACTTTGTTCGATGTGATTGTTTTTATGCTTATGCCCTGCAGGAATATATCAGAAAGACGGTGGTGGATGATTTCCAGGATGATTATGTCGTAGATCTAGACCAAAAGATTGATGGGTTTGTATTTATTTCTTCTAATTCCATTTAATGTCAGACCAAGTTCCATTATGTGGGAAACTTCAAAAACTGTACAAACCAAATGTAATTGGTCATTTAATGTCAAAAGTGTGAAATCACCAAGGATAATGTTGGAAATGTATTTCAGCTACTGCAGTGACCTTAAAGAGGACCTATACTCTCCTATTGTGCTCTATGTCCCTTGCAGTCCATGCACACGTTTTATATACAATCTGTGGGTAAAAAAATATTTAACATACATATAATCATTAAAACTCAACTATCCTGCGCCATTCTCCCTCTGATGACATCTTGCCATGTTACTGGTATAATTGGCATCATCTCCCAGGCACATAGAAATGTCACTGTCTTAACCTCCCAAGCTGTTTTCCGAGTTTATTCACAAACATTGGGGCATCTTATTTGTCTGACAGGAGCCCCACCAACACCTTCTTGGTTCCGTCTCTTCTGTGTCATTTATGATGCCAAAGAGGCAGGGGGAGGAGTGGACCCAATGACCTGCATTATATGTCTTTGCCCTCACGTCCCCAGAGTCATTAAAGAGGCCAAGAATGTGAACGGGGATCAAGGGAGGGCGTAGAAGAAACCAATGACACTGTTTTCATTGATTACAGTGGACTAAAAACCACGCTGGAACAGCGTTCGATAAGCATCCATCTATTTCAATGGACGCAGCTGGGTGTTTTAAGTTGCAGTGCGGTGTGGTTTTGAAAATGCAGTAAACCATGTTTTTTTTTTGTTTCTGCAGCAGCATCGAGGCTGAGCCTCATATATGTTTTGGTTACTTTTTTTAAAGAGTGTGATGAATGTGTGTAACACCCAGATGGTTAATGGCACACCATTCCCTCATCCTGTGAGATCTGGTTTGAGCATTGAAAACAAACAGCGCATTCTACTGCAGAAGTACTGATCCAGGATATGACTGGCCATCTGCTATGATCTCTCTCATCTGCATCTACACTGTGTGTGAGTTTAGCTCAAGCAGCCTAGCTTACAGACCGTATACAGAGAGCCGTAGAATACTGGCAGATCTTTCATATGCACTGTGTAATCAGCTGCACTCTGTGTGTGAGAGCTGACAGCGTGAGTCCAGCTCTCATACACACTGGCAAAGTCAGATGGGAGAGCAGCTGGCTGGCGGTTCTTTGTTCTGGCTCTGCCACTCCAAATGTATTGCCGGGAGAGATAAGACGCGACCACCCGCAGCCATTCACACCTTAACATGGAGGCGTATTGCCCCCCCACTCCCCCAATTTTTTTAGGTAAAAGTTGTGCTTTATGGTGCGAAAAATACAGAAAGCATATAATATATGTTGTTTAGGATTGTGCAGCCTCATATATAACTCAATATATTTTGGGGATTTTTTCGTTTTAGTATAGCAATATGTTGTGCCTCTGATTTAGAGAATAATTTTACAAACATGGCCTGTTTTATATGTATAATATGAGTACCATGAAATGTGTCAGGTACCAAGTATATGAGCCAGGACCAGTAGTAGGCCCTTATTCTCTTGGTCTAAGTGATATAATTGCAAACTAAGAACATTTCTACAAATGCATGTCATTTTTATTGCACTTTAACAGTTTCATGATTTTTTGTTGTGATTTTAATTCATTGATAAAATTTTTGCCTCTAAACATATATCAGTCGTGTGTGCTTGCGGCTAGCCACCTAATTTAGGAGGTGTCTACTGAGAAAAACTGCTTTGTATGCTTTTATTATTTGTTATGTGGTGCCTTTTGTCTAATAATAATTGATTGCCCTACCAAATTCGATATCTCATGGGTAACATTTTCCTCTATGCCTCAGAAATCACCTGTTCCCTGTGAAAGCCATGTACAACCTGGAGGAAGATGAGAGCCAAGGAATAGTTGTGATTAATCTCCTCCCACTTCTGTCACAAGACTTTGCCAGTAAAGGGGCTACACATATCACAGAGGGCCGGTGAGTTGAAGATTCTCTTTTGCTACCAAGTGGTGTGTTTATCAATTACTTACTTTGTATACAAATGTGTACGCATTGTGAACATTTATTGTACACATTTCTTTACAGCTGTGTGTCTCTTCTCTGCCTGTCCCCATTTTTCCGGTTACTGCGGCTCTGCATAGAGGACGAGTATAATGGCAACTTGGATGAGATTGATGCTTTGTTGGGTATCTCATTTACAGTATTTGGATGTATCATGTATACACACACTATTCCCCTTCATTTAATAATTTTATTTTTTGCGATTTTACACCACTATATTTGGTACCACATCAAAGTATGTTCAGGCACATTTATAATCTGTAGTATGTGAACATTGCTTTGTGTTAATTTGTTATTTTTGTCTTCAGGCTGCCCTGTGTATCTCACGAATCTTGATATTATTGACAAATTGGATTCCCTGTCGAGACAAGAGCGAGAATTTCTATGCTCGCTGCTTTTTTCCACTATTAATTGGTTCAGAGAGGTGATTGATTTTTAAACTTCTGTGACACCTACCCTCAATACTAGATGTGACACTCACTTGTTTTGCTTTTAGGTAATCAATGCCTTCTGCATGCAACCAAATGCTGATATGAAAGGAAAAGTATTAACCCGGCTTCAGAACATTTCATGGCTGCAGTCTGTCCTAGAAAAGTGCCTTGCAGGTAACATTGCTTATGTGGCTGTGTAAGGGGTTGGATTTTGCAACAAGACAGATGCAGCCATCAAAAGAGCCACATCTGGCTCGTGAGCCATAGGTCCGCGACCCTATAGAAACAACTGGGCTGGTGAGATGATTAGTTACTAAACAACCAAATGTGACAGCTGTACAGATGTTAGATAATTGTCCCTCAACAAAATCAAATGACTACATGTGATGTGGAGTAAATGTCTGTTCGCAATAGAGCATGATAGGCCAAGTGTATATGGGCAATACTGAGTATTAGAGGAAAGTCTACAAAATATTTTTGCACATCATATAAATGTGAAGAGAGAAAGTGGCTACATGAGATATGGAGGGGACATAGAAAGGGACAGGAATTATTTTATTAATAGTGATGAACTTTATCATCAGGCTTTAAAAAAAATAAAAAAATGTCCTATCATTTGCATTAATATACATTCTTTAAGGATCTCCTGGATACATGCCCCCATCTGCAAACTTTGATTGTGATCAACATGAGGCTCCACCAAACGCAGCAGTTGTTCCTGCAAAGAAGGCAAAGAAAGGTACTGCTTTCCATGTTGGGGGGGTAGTTCAGTTTTATTAAAATTGTAAAATGCATTGAGAATCCTCTAAAGTGGTATTTGAAGTGTGTTGAATATATTGTTTTATTTTCATTAACTTAATTGACTTCAACAACTGTTTTATATTACAAAGGTAAAAAACGCAAATCAGCTGATGGAAAGAACTCCTCTGCAGAAAGTTCCCAGTTGGAAGAACAACTCGACATGGAGACAGAGAAGACCCAGTCAGAGAAGACCCAGCCAGAGAAGGTAGGCAGTGAGTTGAGAAAATCGAATAACTTTGGATTAAGCAGCTGTCTACAGGAGGACTGGAAAACAACTTGAAATGCAGCTCAATGTAACCAATCAAAACCTCTAATTTTGCCACTGTAAGAGCTGTGTGTGCAAGGCACTTTCTAATTAGTTGCTTTATAATTCCATCTTTTCATGGCCAAAGCAGCCGCGTCTGACCGTGACCTGTTTTTAACCTCCCTAGCGGTTGAGATGAGCCCAGCTCGTCCGCTGTTCAGGCTCGCCTCAACCGCAGGGTAGGCCGGCATCGGGTAGACCCGATGCCTCCCTGGAAAGCTGCAGCATTTCCGGGGTTTCGGCATAGACCTCCATGTTAATGGAGGAATGCCGGCTTTCCCACTCACACAGCTGGTGTCAATAATGACACCGGCTGCATGAAGAGCCCCAGAGGGAGGAAAGAGATGACAGGCAGTGTACTTTGTACAATGTTTTACTTCAGATATGGCTAACATTATCTATTCCCTGTGACTATATGGGGTACTTTTATATGCTTTGCAAACTATGTTCTCTATTATCAGATTTGTTCTTTTGCAGGAAAGTCTCTTCTTTCTTGCAGGCGACTTTCTAGCCCTATTATTATTTATATATTAATATTTTTTGTTTTATCTCTGCCATTACTTTTCAGATTTTATATGGACATTTCCCCTCGTAATTGCAAGTCTGGGTCTCTTCGTCTGCCTTGTGGGCTGGGGGGGGGGGGGGGGGGGGGGGGGGGGGGGGGGGGGGGGTAATTAGACCATGGGAAAATTAGACCATGTTCTTGGAGTCTATTGACAGAAATCTAACCTTTTCTTAATTTTAATGGTCATTCTCTTGGTACTGCTTGCTTGTGGAACTGAGCTTAAACAGTGGTTTAGTGGTATACCTGGTTGGCTTTCAACTTTTTTTTCTACTTTTGTATATGTCAGTACAGGGAGTGCAGAATTATTAGGCAAGTGGTATTTTTGAGGAATACTGTTATTATTGACACAAACAACCATGTTCTCATATAGAAAACCCAAAAAACTCATAGTAATATCAAAGCTGAATATTTTTGGAAGTAGTTTTAGTTTGTTTAGCTTTAGCTATTTTAGGGGGAATCTGTGTGTGCAGGTGAACTATTACTGTGCGCATCATAATTACTTAGGCAAACTAAACAAAAAAATATATTCTATACCCATTTCAATTATTTATTTTTACCAGTGAAACCAATATCAACATCTCAACATTCACAAATATACAATTTATGACATTCAAAAACAAAACAAAACAAACATCAGTGACCAATATAGCCCACCTTTCTTGGCAAGGACACTCAAAAGCCTTCCATCCATGGATGCTGTCAGTGTTTTGATCTGTTCAAAAAACAGCCCCCAGACCAGACACGTTCAGAGAGGTTGAATGTTTTCCCTCCTTGTAAATCACACATTTGATGATGGACCACAGGTTTCTCAATGGGGTTCAGATCAGGTGAACAAGGAGGGCCATGGTCATTAGTTTTTCTTCTTTTATACCCTTCTTGCCAGCCACGCTTTGTAAAGTACTTGGACGCGTGGAGATGAGCACTTGGTCATGCATGAAAATCATGTTTTTCTGGAGGATGCAGGACTTCTTCCTGTACACGGCTTGATGAAGGTGTCTTCCAAGGAAACCTGGCAGTGTAGGACTGGGAGTTGAGCTTGACTCAATCCTCACACCCGGAAAAAGGACCCACCCCCACAAGCTCACTCTTTGATGATACCAGCCCAAACCAGTACTCCACCTCCACCTTGCTGGCGTCTGAGTCAGACTGGAGCTCTCTGCCCTTTACCAATCCAGCCACGTGCACCATCCACTCTGCCCATCAAAGACTCACCTCTCATTTCATCCAGTCCATAAACACCTGAGATATTCTTTGGCCACAGTTCTTGAGGTTTCAAGCTTGTGGTCTTGTTCAGTGGTGGTCAGTCTTTCAGCCTTTGGTCTATGATATTGCACACCTTGTGGCTTTTGGGCACTCCAGTGATGTGCAGCTCTGAAATATGGCCAAAACGGTGGCAAAGTGGCCTCTTGGCAGCTGCCAATGAGTGACTTTTCTCAGTTCCTGGGCAGTTATTTTGCGCCTTTGTTGTTCACACGCTTCTTGCGGACCATGTTGACTATTGAATGAAAAGCCTTGATTTGTTCTATGACCACAGCTTCAGAAGCTTTGCAATTTTAGATTGCTGCATCCCTCTGCAAGATATCTCATATTTTTGACTTTTCTAAGCCTGTCAAGTCCTTTTTTTGACCCATTTTGCCAAAGGAAAGGAAGTTGTCTAATAATTATGAACCACTAATATAGGGTGTTGATGTCATAGACCACACCCCTTCTCATTACAGAGATGCACATCAACAATATGTAATTGGTAGTAATTGTACATATTGAGAACAAGATGAGAGAATTTTCTGAGGCACATTATACTTTGGTAGATGCCCATAATGAGCGTGACAGTGAGATTACAATGGATAAAATTTAAGTGGGTGATCAGAGGACCGTTCCCCGACGCACTAATATAAGTTCAGGGGATGCCCGAATCGATTTTACCAGCTCAAACCACTAGCTTTCTGCAAGAAATTTTACAGGCACTGCTTCCCACGGTCCGCTACCGAATTCCGTGATTGATAGAGCCCACCGATACCCAGACCATCCTTTTTGTCGGCAGAGACACCAATCGGGATATATTGGCATGTATACATATACCATGTTAGAATGCTGGCTATAAGGGCCTCTAGAGATAAAGTGGACCTGCCTGAAATTTTTTTAGGTTTCTCACTGTATACTGATTTATCACAACAAACCAGTTCAGCAACGAAGGAGCTTCAGCGAGTACCAAACATATTACGAGATATAAGCCGATTTCATATAAATGGGGTGTTCCCCCACGAAAATTGCTTATCGCTAGTGAGAACAAGATTTCCCGGTATTGGAGCCTGGAACCAAGGCCGATTATCACGCTATCCAACATGGGTGTATTGAGATACCCCCGACTACTACACGAAAAAACGGACTGAACCACAATTAAGACATCACACGGGTTGGACCTGATGTATTGATCATTATGGTTATGTTACGGTGATATGTTTGTGCATCATTTCTTGTCTTCTTCTGTTTTGTGGTGGCCAGGCTGGAGTTGGCCCCGATGCATCCCCTAAGATAAGATAGACACTTGCAATGTAGAATCTAACGGACGGCATCTAGGACGTTTTGGGACATGTGAAGGTGGGCCTGGAACGGTTATTTTAATTGGTTACGGATGTATAATTTTTGTTATTTTTTTGTGCTTCTCGACTGGTTTATTTGCGTAGGCGCACCCACGACGCCGATCACCCCCCAACTGGTAGCCCCAGGCACCCCGTGGTCTTTTGAGAACCTTTCGTGTGTTTCCCTAGTTGATGTATGTACACCACGGTTTTATTTTCTGACCGTCACACTTTAAAACCCTCCCCTTGGGGTTGGATATAGGAAACATTAAGGATTAGTATTGAATAGGATAAGGTCAAACTATTGGCAACAAAACACTCAGGTATTTACGAGTGTCATTTTAATATCCTGTCTTAAAGGCTATAAAGCGTTTGAATAGCCCCTATAAACAGGCAAGAGATGAAGCCAGAATTTCCGACAGCACAAGGAGAGATACTCTTCTTACAGGAAACCACACCGCTTGGAGGTAGATGGCCCTAGCGTTCCATGATACAACTATAGCTCAATAAATATGTGGCATGTGGGACAAGAAAACCAGGGGGGTTCTTGATTGCGGTGACTCCCTCCCTGGATTTAAGCCCAGGAAGTCTTTCCTGACCCATGGGTTCGCTAACCTCATTGTCATTTGTGTTTTAATTCATGACCTTTACCTGGTGAAGTTTACGTGCCTACACGGGGCAAATGCGCTTTGTCACAAATTGATGCGCAAAGGTAGGAAAAGTTCAGAAGAAAGGCGGCCTATTAGAGGGGGGAGAATTTCAAAGCGATTTCCAAATGTTATTTTAGAGGTGTCCACAACCCCCAAAGAGGCCCCGCAATTCTCTGGAATAGGTATACTTAGGTACGGTTTTTTGATTTGGAGATGGTCACATGCGTATTGAAAGGGAATACTCTTTTTTTCACCCCCACATGGAACCGTATTCCCCCGAATTGATTTATTTGGTGGACAAATGGCTGCTGAAAAAAAGATTTCAGGTCCAGAGATGGCAGTATTACAGGTCAGATCATGCACCAATATCTTTAGAGGTGTCACAATCCCCACGCCCCTTCCCTCTCATAAATATGGAGGATGAAACAAAACTATGTAATGCAGACTTTCCTGCAAAAAATCCCAAGCGCTTCCAGAAGACTCTGGAGGAATTTTATATATACTACCCTGACATAAGTCCAATACGGTGAATGCACACTTCAAGCTATATTAGGGGAATTACTGTATTACAGTTCCACGGCCCCACGACCTTAAAAGAGGAGGTGGACAGAGAGCGACAGCACCTTCAGAAGATTGCGGCGCTGAAGACCCTCATAAAAAAAATTTTGTAGTGGTTAGAGGGTGGCGATCAGGTCCTTCAGGGAATGATCTCCCGCCTGTTCCTGTCACAACATGACTTAACATCCGCTTGGGAAATAAAGATGAACCACAATCCTTGGACAACAAAGCAGGGGCATATCTTGCAATGGCAGATTGAGATTATGAATACGCGCCGCCCAACTATACCTTTCTTACTAGACCCTAAATCTCAAATATAAAAGTAACAAATCCTCTTGATATACCAATCATTTCAGTACATTTTGAATCCTCTCTATAACCTAGCGGAGGACCCCCTCCACACCCCTCAACCCTCTCTTTGGAGATCGAGGGGTGGTTTATAAGATCAGTGAATGTTCCCACTATGCCTAAATATCAGGTCGATTCTCTTCTCCTTTTACTGAAGCGGAGACTGTTCAGATCGAAGTTGGCCAATCCCTGCAAATTAAAAGCCCAGGAAACAGAGGGTCTACCTGGGGAATATAAAGAACAATGCTTATTTCTTACTACCACATTTAGTTAACGGTATGCAACACAGCTAGAAATACAGGTGCATTGCCAAAAGAAATGCTACAAGCAACTATCATACCATACCAAAACCTGGAAATAAAAGACTTTTACACTTAGTCCCCCCCCCCACTATCCCCTGACTTAAATTATCGAACCTATTCACTGGCTAAATAGTTCAAAATCCCTGCCAAATTTAAACAAGGCCCCAGGAACCCAGAATGGGTTAACCTGGGGAATATTATAAGAAAAAAGCTACTCTTTACTACCAACAAAATTAGTTGAGGAGGCAATTTTGTATATGCCAAAAAACGACTAGAAAAAGACAGGTGACAGTTACAAGACAAAAGAAAATTGACTACAAGCAAAAAAACTATTCATCCCTACCATAACACAAAAACTGGAAGTAAAAGCTAACTTACCTCCCCTGCTTAAAATTATCGAACCTATCTCACTGAACGAAATACAGATGTGCAAAGATATACGCACAAAGGGGCTCTGGGCCAATAAGATAACGCGATATACTTCCGAGCCTAATCGGACTCGGGGGAAAAAGTAGGGGGGGGACAAACAAGAGGGAGCGGAAAAAAAAAATAGGTTTACATAGAGGTGGAGAGGCGGAAGCCCCGAGAAAGAAGGTTAAAGAGAACGAGAAAAGATTGGATGAAAGAAGTAAAGGGTAGCGTATATTCACGATCATAATAGCTAGGGCGAGAGTAAGGCGGACCAGTGAGCTCCTATATCGTTAAAGAAAGGAACGACACGAAAAAAGGAGGTTGCTAGAAAATCGTGTGAAACTGGGAATTTCTATGAACTAGAACCTTGCAAAAAAAAATTGGTGGCCTTAGTTGGTGTCCTATTTTGTACAGAACATTATGGCTCTACTATTCTGGCTCACGGGTCAGCGGGACGCTTAGTTTGTAATGGAGAAGCGCGTGTTGTCTAGACAATTAATAATTAACTAATGGGGACGGAGGGGGGACAAGGGGGGTACAGTAAGGGAGTGTCAACCCTTAAATATTACGGCGAAGTACATGTGAAAAAGAAAATTGGCAAAACAAAAGCAACATAGGGGACAAAAAGCACCAAACCCAAAACAATGATCAGGAAGTTAGAGTAGTTGGGGTTAAGAACATAAGATCGGGGTCTTTTTGCAAGAACGATGATGTGATTGTTCTTTTTTTATAACGAAAAACACGAAGAGTTACTCAACTTGATGGCAGACGACCAAAACGGTTATGGAAAATGCAGTTTGGGGGAAAAGAACGGGCCGGAATATACTTTCATAAAAGTTAAAATCAAAAAACAAAACAAATCACTATTTATTAGGGGGTGTAAATGTGACCTTAACACAAACCAACGGAAAGGACTTATGCCAAGAGGAAGTATATTTGTGTGTTTCCAGTAGGGACACAAACGAATGGAATAGTGAGGAACTAATTTTGGAGGAAGTCGGTAAAAAAACAATCTCGGAAGATTCAGATAGAGTTATTTTGACCTGAAAGCTACCGGGGGAGCCCATACTAGGGGGACAGGGGAGACTCCGAAAGAATCTACTTAGTTTTTCGGGGGCCACCACCATACAATCTATTGTCGAGCAGTGGATGGCCTTTAAAGATGTAATTGTTACCTAAAATGTGATAGATCTGTTTCGACGAACCCTCCCTATCCCCTTAACCAAGATCGGTTTTTATTACAATCAGTAACGAAGGGGGAACTATGGGGACCAATATTATCTGGGCTGGGAAGATGGATAGAGGTAACTATTCTATCACGACTGGCAATAGATGGCAGGAGGACTCAGGCCCAACATTTGTATATTACTATGTGGCGTCAGAGAGTGTGGTCAATCCAGATATTGGTGGAACCCCTCGACAAGAAAGAAATGGGTGGCCATGGAAGAGCAGGCATTAATAACACTTCCCTTAGAAAACAGTTTTGTTAGAAACCACATTCGCCCCAAACGATTATATCAAGGGGACCTCTCCTACAATTAGGGAGTCTCTACATGCTGGAGGACCGTTGTGGATGATAGAGGGAGAGATATAGGGGAATTAAGGGGCGAAATAAGGTGGAGATGCTGCTAGGTATTTTAGGTGTACTTTGGGGGGAGGGGAAGGGAAGTGAGGGTGGAGGGGCGGGGGAGGGAGGGGGGAGAGACGGGGTAGGGGCCGTGGGGAGAGCTGGGAGGTGGGGACAAGGGGAGGAGGTGGGGAAGGGGGGGGAGGTGAGAGGGGTGGGGGGAAGGGGAAGGAGGGGAGGGGAGGCAGGGGGAGGGAGGAAAGGAGAAGGTGGAAGGGGTGGGTGAGGGGAGGGAGAGAGGGGCAACCGGGGCCGGGAGAGGGGGGGAAAGGCCACACTATTCCAACCGGGAGGAGGAGAATGTGAGGGAGTCGAGGAGGGGGGGAGGGGGGGGCGAGGGGGGGGGGGGTGGGGAAGGGAAGGGACGGGCGGGGAGGGGGAGGAGGGGAGGGGAGGGGGAGGCTGAAGAGGGGGAGGAGGCAAGGGGGGGGGGGGGGGGGGTACGGGGGGTGGGGGAGAAGGGAGGGGTGGAAGGGAGGATGAGTGGTGGGAAGGGCGAAGGCGGGGGTGAGGGGGAGAATGGCGGGGGGGAGGGATGCCGGGGGAGGGGGGGCAGACAGAGGGGGGGGGTGGGAAGGACGGGGGGGAGCGAGGGTGGGAAGTAAGGAAGAGGGAGAGAAGAGGGGTGTGGAGGGGAGGGGAGAGGGGAGTGAGAGGGAAGGAGGGAATGGGGGCATGCGGAGGGGGGTGAGGGGGGGGGGCGGAGGGACAGGGGGGAGGGGGGGAGGGAGGAGAGGAGGGGGGGAGGGGGGGGAAAGGAAGGAGAGGAGCGGGGGAGCGGGAGGGGGAGGGGGGGGGAGAAGGGGGAAGGGGAGGGGGGAGGGCGGGAAGGGAGAGGGAGGATGGAGGGGTAGTGGGGGGGGGGGGGGGGGGGAGAGAAGAGGGGGAGGTTTTTTCTTTCTTTTTCATGTTTCTTATTCCGATTACCTTCTTTTCCTTCTACTTTCCTACAGGATGTTTTTTTAATTAACGCAATGGCGGTAGATACTCCATTATCTCCATCAACTATATCTAGGTCATCCATGAAGCACCTTTTACGACCTCCAGAAAAGAAACAATTAATACTTCTGGCTCGGAGTTTTTTGGTACCTTCCAGCTACGTCACCCTATTGTACTTCACATTAAATTAGGAGGATACGGCCATGAATCCTAGGCGGATACAACGAGTTCTACAGGCACGAGGGGAACCACGGAACCAAATAGGGGGCTGTCCGCCTTTATAAGACCCTACGATTTCATAACCACCTTGCCACATAAGACGTTGCCCATGTTGAAATCGGAAAGGAACAAGCGCTGGGAAGTTCTTTACCCAGCTTTGTGAATGAGGCGGAGGGCAATTAAAAGCTATTATTCAACCATCTAAATGTGCCTTCTCCATTGGGGAGATGTCCATATTAAACTATTACAACGGATGGTATTAGTACGCCGAGTGTGTTGGCTCTAAAAATTTGGTAGATCCAGCTTCTCCCCAGTGTGCATGGAGAGGTTGCCCCGAACAGGGGCACACTAGCCACCACCTATGAGTTCTTGTAGGGAGGATATTACCCACTGTGGCATTGACGTACCAAAGCACTGGCAACCGAAATATTGAGGTACAAAACTAACGTGCGAACTTGCACTGCTCCATTTGGGCATTGCAAGATTCCCGGGAAAACATTAATACCGACTAACTCACCTCCTGTTGGCCACGAAATTGATTTTCACCAGACAGTGGAAATCACAGACGGCTCCCACATTTAGGGAATTATTGAATGAATTTAATTTTCAGGGCTCAATGGAACTCATGATGGCAAAAAAAAACAACTCAGTTGCCTCATTTACCAATAAGTGGTCCCTTTGGTTGAAACACCCTCTTGCCACTATTAGATTGTGACCGGAGGACATTTGTTCTTTTCTTCTTTTGTTTCCGTTTTTTTTCCTATTTTATAACCACTATGGTATGGATATAACTCCAATATGACCACCCACCACCCCCTACCTCCTACCTATCCCCTTAACCCCAATCCTGATTTGTTATTGTTCGTATTTGGTGTTTAAGTCTAAATGTATTTGTATCATTTAAAGTGGCGGGAGGTGCTCTTAAATTATTGATAACACTGAGGGATGTGAAATTGATAAGAATATTGTTGTACTACGGCACATTAGCACAAGACGAACTGAGTGTTATCATGATGAACATATTAATTGTTATTTACCGATTACGTAGAGCCTCATACATGATGCAATTGTATAAGCATTATTCTCTGTGTTAAAACCAATAAAAATGATTTAAAAAAAAATTGGTAGTAGGCTTTCGAGCCTATACAGCTTGGAGTAAGACAACATGCATAAAGAGGATGATGTGGTCAAAATACTCATTTGCCTAATAATTCTGCACTCCCTGTATAACATAAATGTACCAGATATTGTGTGCCTCAATAGGCTCCATAGATTCGAGATTTTAAAACAAGTACAAGATTTTCCTCACTCATTGCTCATTATGATCTAGGGCTTCTCTTATTCTGCCACTGTGCTCTCAAAGCAAATTTCTTCCCATCTCCTGCCAGGCATCCTTCACGACTTACAATAATAAAGCTTATGTAAATACTTGAAATGTTGACAGAAAAGTATAATTTGTGAATATGTTTGTGTGTTATAGTTTTATCTTTAATGGTTGCGTAATGCTGCATTAAATAGCAATAAAACATCAATTGACTCAACTCAATTCAATTTTACATGTTTTCTACAAGGAGCCTGAAGAGATTGGTAAACCTTCTATCAAGCTGAGTAGCTACCGTCCATTCTTCAGGGAGCTGGATCTTGAGGTCTTCACGGTTCTCAATAGTGGTCTCCTGACCCGCTCACTCCTTGACTCAGAAATGTGCACTAAGGTATTGTGATTAGACATAACTTCTAAGCAATATAGGACAAAACAACAAAGTTTTTTTTTTGTCTTGCTTCTTCTGATAAAAGTGAATAAGCAAAGTAAGAGTTTTACTTTAGTCTTGAAGCCCCCCCCCCCCCCCACACCCTTAGTAAAGTAGTCGATCTTCTGGCAGTTCGACCAGATGACGGCATCACTCGCGGCCAGACCTGCCGAGAATCGGCCTATCAACCTTTGTGTTCCGGCACTTAAGGCTGCCATACACGCACCGATCGATCGGGGGTTCCCATATGGACAGCTCGGCCGGCCAGAGAGCGGACATGTCTGATAATCTTTGGCCGATGCCGTTCGTTTCAATGGAGACCGGCGTCTCTATTGAAGCTAAAGACCGGCACACAAAGGGTGCACGCCGATGCTGTCAGCTCTGACATCCTCACGCTGAACTCCAGATCTGATCTGCTCTGTCAGCCCCCACCCCCACAATTGTCTTCCAATTGACATCATTGACTCATTACATCATCACATGCGCGGCTTTTAAAAAAGCCCTGAAAACCCACTTCTTCAGTCTGGCCTACCCATCTTCTCATTCTTAATTTCTCCACCATGTCATTTTCTATTCCCCCTAATTAAAATATACTTTGTTTCCCAACCTCTTAGATTGTAACTTAATCAGGACCATTTTCTCATCCCTTGTCAAAGTCTTTACCCATGCATTTGCTTGATGTTAGCGTGTCCTAGGGCTTGCTCTATAATTCCATATGACAGTTTCACTGATTTGTGGTCAAAGGTTAAAAGTTAGAATGATGTGGTGCATGGTAATAAATATGAAGTGTTTACTGACAGGCAACTGAGGTGGTGCAGCTGGGGCCAGCAGAGTTGGTATTTCTACTGGAGGACCTTTCCTGCAAAATGGAGCATGTCCTTATGGCCACAAGGAGATCTCCACTGGTGAAGGTAGGACAAGGCAACTAAATGTTAAAAAAAAATTTCATTGGTGTATATGTAAACCATATATCGGACAAACAATAAAAAAGCAGATAGCTTTATTTTTGTGTGAGAGTCCGCTGCCATCATATGTGCTGTCGCCATGTCTTGAATGACCTGCAGATACTCATTTATCAAAAACTACCCAGTTTTACCAACAGTTCTTAGTGACTTTGTGAGTATTAAGACTATCATTAGGAATAGAAGCTCCACCTTCAATTACAATATAACGTGCACAACTTAAAGTAAGACATTAGTAAAGTTTTCAGTTTAATATGTTATGTGCCAACAATGAAATTTTTTCACTTTGTGCACACCAAACACCTTTTTGAACCTATATACATTATTATTATGTATCCATAGTTTTAACATAATTGTGTTTCGGATAACATTTGCAGGAAGCAGAGGTATCCATACAAAGCATCTCCACCTACCACAGACTACCTGCTGATAACTGCAAAGGGGTCAGATACAAAATCAGTACCCTGCACAGGAAAAGAGAGCTAGTCTAGTCTAGTCTTTATTATAGGAAGCTCCTGTACAGCACAAAGGGGTTTATATGGGTGGATATCTCTGTCTGATGTGTTACACTGTGCTTTCTAGTGCACATGAAGACCCCTCCTATTTATAAAAGTGTGGATGCAGTGAGTTTCCAACTGAGTTTTGTATTTGGTGAAGCAGAGAGAGCTCTGTGATTGGAGGAGAGCCAGCTATGATATAGGTCAAACATTAAATACATTTTTGTTTTTTAAACTTTCAGTTAGCTCTTGGCACTTCTACTGGCTATGTCTTTTTTTGTTTCTTCTATAACATAACCTATGTGTGGACATTTTTAGGCATTTTTTCTTGATGCAAAGAGAATCATAGACTATCATGGGGGGTGTTTTTGGGGCATCCTAAAGCTGTGCGGCAAATGCTTTCAAAATATATAGATAAACAAACCCAAAGACTTGAAGAAGTTGAAGAGTATATTACAAAAATAAATCAACAAATCAGGAAAAATGAACAAAATACACCAAGATTTTAAGTAATGTATGTTCTCAAATTGCTTTTCCTTATAGGAACTCACCTGTCTGCCGAATCGAATGTTATGTGCCCCATGGATATTATCAATGGCTTTGATTATATCTATAGGCACATAACCTTTGATGATATACATGACACAAAATGTGCATACTACAGTGTTCCCTAATGCTTGAAGTATCATATTAAACAAATGTTGTTATTTAAAAAATGAAAAAATAACCATGTCTTCAAGCTCTGCCTGCTGTAATTTCTTTCATTATGAAATGCGTATACAAGTCAGTATAGATTGAAAATGTTATGTGCGGCCCTTTAGTGATGCAGAGGGCTACAGTTGTGGCCCTCCATATCAACCCAGTTTCCCACCATATAACTATAAAAACCTATAACCTGGATGTCTTTTCTGCTGCTAATGAACCTAACACATTCTGGTAGTCGAAGGGTTATACTAGGTTTGCTTTAATCCTTCAGTAGATGGTGGTATATCAGATTTGTAAACTACTCAGTAGACTGAAACTGATTTAATGGTAACAGAAATCTCATTCGGTAGTTCAGAATTAAGGTTTAGAGCCAAAGTAAGCGAATAATGTTTTTACATTTGTTGCCTTTTTCACTAACATTACTTCAAGGCTAATGTTTCTTGCTTGGTTTATGAATCATTTTATTCTATTGTCTAGGTTAAGGCATCCAAAAACTCAGAATTCTCCCATCTGCAGCAGAAGACTCCACAGGAAGTAGTTCAATTTGTGGTTCAGCTTCTTAGCCCCCTTTGCAACCATGTGGAGAACACCCACAACTATTTCCAGGTTAGCAGATACTACTCAGTGTATTATATGATGTTTGCAGCAGATGCTGATAAAAGCTGCTTATAATACTGGCATACTTCTTTCCTGGAGTGCCTATAGCACTCCATATGTATCTGAGATGAACACAATGAGAGCAGCATGTTGGTACTGAATGTCTGTAGAATTTATAGAATTGGACTGCTGTTGGTGTTTATTGTGTTGTTATCTAAATGCATTATTTCCCTTGTCCTGTACAGACTCTGCTAACAGAGAAGAATGGTGTAGTAGATGCCCTGGGGATAGACCTGAAGGAACATCAGTACATGTCATCCTGCTATCAACTTCTGCTTCAGGTTTTCCATGCCCTCTTTGCCTGGTTTGTTATCCCTTTGCTATACATATAATATCTACCGTCATTTAAACCATCATATAAAGTATTTAAAGCTGAACTCTAGAAATATGTAAGGGAACGTGTTTTTTCAGCTTTTACCAGGAACCACATTGTAGGCTGTGCATGCATCCTCTAATATCCTCTACGATGCATAGGTTAGAGTTCTGCACTGTAAGGGAAGAAATTAATGCTCTTCCTACAGTCCAGAGAGCAGTGTGTAAAGAGTGCCAAGTTACTTGCCACTTCCAATGAAATAGACTGCACACATAGTGTCAGTGACTTTTATCCTTCTGAGCGCACTGCCCTAATCGCGCCGTTTACAACGGCGCGATTAGGGCAGTGTGCTCAGAAGGTTAAAAGTCAGGCGATCGAGGCAGTGTACACAGTACACTGCCTGCCATTTCTGGCATCTCGCCGAAGCTCTTCACGCTGGTTACTGACACCAGCTGCGTGAGAGGGAAAGCCGGCGCTCCTCCATTAACATGGGCCCCCCCCCCTCCGCGTCACTGTGACGCGATCGGGGCGGTGCCGCAAACCCGGAAATGCTGCAGCGATGAAGACAATCGCTGCAGCTTTCCGGGGAGGCATAGGGTCTCCCCGCCGCCGGCTTCCCCTGCGGTTGAGAGGACCCTGTTCAGCGAACGAACAGGGTTCGTCTCAACCGCTAGGGAGGTTAAGCAGCAGCTTATAAGTCTTTAGGAACTATTAATTAAACGGTTAAGCTCAAAAGCATTTGATTGTTCCTGAGATGTGAGGAATAACACCTCACGAGTAATTTATCGGTATTATAGTGATATCGTGCAGACAATAAAGCAGGGCAAGCAATTATGCAAAATATATATAATAACACAGATGGAATAATATAAACACTGACAATCAATTAAACTGAATGAACTATAACAATCACGTGTAACACCAGAAAACCACCACAAGGTGGCTAAACACAGGCAGAATGTAGTAATGGCTAATACTTCTACAAAACTGCGCCAAGATTCTCAGACAGGAAAATAAGTCTCTCCAAACACAAATTGACGTAATACCAATTAGGGATAAAATGTCCCCACAGAGATTTTACTCTGAACTCATAGATAACTCATTTAAATGATAATGTGCACTTTTATCAAACAAACTCTGTTATCATAAGCTATCCTAGCTCTAAGCTCTGCAAAGAGGCAGACGTAACTAGGTATCACTTCAGTGTTTGGTTTGGAGATATAAGATAAATATTCCTTACCAAGACTTGGGATAGCTTTGTAGAAGGAAGGCGTCGGGTATGTGATGGGGAAGAGGCTTCTTCTAGTTCCATTCTTTTCCTTTTTCCCTTTTCTTTGTTCTTTTCTTTTTTCTCTCCTGCCCAATGCATAACTTTAAGTAACAATCCCTTATCTAAAACACATACCTTCCACTCTCCGAATTCTCCAATTATCTTCAAGCAAAGAGGCGTATCTTAGATAAGAAGTGGGCATGCCTTCAAACATCGCGTAACTTTTAACTCTTTCCTGTACTTAAGTAAGCCGCGTGCCATATGACGTTTTGCCACTGGATGGCGGTATTGCTCAATTTATGAATACCTAAAAATGTGATTTAAACCTTGACCTCAAGGCCATAAATATATAGACACAAAGATACATCCTGACATTTTTATGGTCAGAAACTAGACATTCAGGTGAAATCTCCAGACATTTTCACCCAAAGATGTATTCATACCATATAGAAAACAATGGTTATCCTATGCTTCTAGATGATTTAAATGACAAGGAAGATAAGCTTCGTTCAAAGCTGTACCAAGGATCCCTTGTATGAGAGCATGAAGGGGCCCCATGTCTTTCCTGAACCACACTTTGTTTTGCTCAGTGATGCAAACCTACTATAGAAGTGATACAAAATGGAGTAATGTTATAACTATGGCTTTTAACTATACGCCATTAGATACATAATGGTAGAATATTTAATTAATTGTATATAAATGTTATACCCCAATGAAAATGCCTGACAATAGTCCTAAGTAAAAATGAGCATCATGAGTTTTCAGTGGAGGAGTAGGCAAATTTTAAGATGGAATTTATGCTGAACATTAAATTCAGCTTTAAAGATATTCATGTAGATAGTTCACTAGTTGATTTTGTTTTATTCAGGGCTGGATTCTCCCAGCATGAGAATCGTACATTGCTGAAGACAGCACTTGGTATCCTGGTTGGAAGGCTGAAGGAGACAGATGCAGAGTTGACAACAGAAGAGCTAGTCAGGTAAACAGTTACAAGATCTCAATGCAATCTGTGACAAATCTGTAGCTTTCCATTATTCACTACCTTTTTGTTTTTCAGTAACAGTTTCAACTACCTGCAGAACCTGTGCAGCAGTGTCCCGAGCATCCATTGTGCCCTCTGCCTTACACAGCTGCTAATCAGCCTGGCAAACAAGACTAATGCCATTCCATATTACAGCAAGATAGGTACAATTCTTAGAAAGATTAGCAAATTTGTCACCATTTTTTCACCAAAATGTAAAGGTAACATCCCATATGTGCAGCAACAACAAAGAAGAAAAAATTACGAGATGGGGGAATTCGCCTTCCATCAATCTCCACCCCACAGATGATGATGATGACAACAACCCTGTAAAGAAATTATTCAAAATTGAATACTTGTAACACAGGGCTTTGAAAAGGAATCCATCCGTTTTGAATCGATCAAAATGCACCCACAGACTTTAACCTCGTTGGCGTTGTGAATCAAACTTTGCCTGTGCCGGAATCGGGCACAACCGCCACCTCTCTGTGTGCCTGCAGCACTTCTACAGAGCTGCAGACACACAGAGCCTTTCCTGCCCCGTGTCTTCGGCGTCATCTGTGATGCTGAAGGGGGCAGGGCCATGCCATAGACCTCCATGTTAATGGAGGGGTCCGCTTTTCTCCCCACACACTGCCAGGGTCTATTTGACACCGGCGGTGTGTTGAAGGGCTAGGGGGAGAGCCGGCAATCGCGGCCGAGTACAGTGTACTCCACTGCGATTGCTGGGAAAACGTTTTTTCGTGCTATAAAAAATGGCACAAAAAGCTTGTAACGCCCAGGGGATTAATATGGTATCAAACAAGTTAGTGGTGAATAATAGCGAATCATTTCATGAAATATATTATTATTCTAACTTCATTGAAATTTAATGTTTCTTTTAATGATTACAGTTTGAAATATCAATTTTATGGTCTGACATGAAATGTGTATAACCTTCTGCATTCTTCTGTATAACAGCTTTAATTGCGAAACGTTTTCTGTGCCAGTCCTGGGTTCAGCCCAATGGGGAGCGTGAAAGGGGAATTCGATTTAATGAGAATCTACAACAGCTACTTTGGTGAGTGAAGTAAGGAGAGTGTTGGGGTCTACATTCTACACCCCAGGTGCCCAACCTGCAGCCCGGGGGCCACATGCGGCCTTTTGGGAGTTCTTCGGCGGCCCCCTTCAGTCCTGCACTTGCGGCCCCCAAAACCTAATTATTAATGCAAAGGGCATAGGAACTGACCTGTCCGCTGATCCCCCGCTGACAGTTCCTTGTCCGGGATCTTCTTAGAGTGGGAAGAGGAGGAGAGGTGATAAAGTTACGTGATAGTAGAATGTAAAAGACAATCAGCGACCCAGATGGTGCCTGAGGAAATCCCTTGCCTCTTCTCCTCTAGTGTTGGCGGGGGATCAGCAGACAGATGAGCTCCTATGCTTTGATGATATCTATGAGGCACATGACCTTTGACGATATATGATAAAATTTACTACACTATAGTATAAAATACTACAGTGTTCCCTAATGCTTGAAGTATATTTTAAAACATAAATATTGTCTTCTAGCTCTGTCTTCTGTCATTGTTTTATTGTACACATGCATCTCTGGTAAGACCACAGCAATTTATTTTTTCATATTTATAAAATAAACATCTCTAAAGCTGGCCATACACTTTTAGATCTCTCTGTCAGATATCCTTTAGATCTACCAACAACTATGCAGTATAGGGTCCTCTGCGATTGAACACAGGTAGACTTGATTGTTAAGAAAGTCCCTCATATAACATGGTTTTGGTAAAACAAAAGGAGATCTAAAGGAAATCTGACAGAGAAATCTAAAGGTGTATGGGGGCCCTAAGAGTATCACAACCATTTCAGTGCCTTGCAAATTCCTACTCAACCCACATCTGATTCTGTTGTATGATGTACTGAAAACTGAGGAAAAAAGGTGCAATCTTTGCTATACTGACACAATGATAGAGTGATCATCAAGTTGCTTGTATCCTAAAATACTACAAACTGTCAGAAGTCTGCACTGAGAGGGATGACTCATTTATATAGCATTCAATTAAATTAACAGTTGTTCACATCAAATGAGATGGCCTTACGAAAAGGCACCAGAAGTCCAAAAGTGATTATTGGCCTGCTTTCATGGATTCCCTCAGACTTCCGTGTGTCTCTCTTAACCTTCCTAGCGCACCGCCCGTATTGCGCCGTTTACAACGGCGCGATACGGGCGATTGAGGCAGTGTACACAGTACACTGCCTGTCGTTTCCGGCATCTCGCTGGAGCTCTACACGTCATTACTGACAACAGCTGCGTGAGAGGGAAAGCCGGCGCTCCTCTATTACCAGGGGAGGCATAGGGTCTCCCCGCCACCGGCTACCCCTGCGGTTGAGGCGAGCCTGAACAGCGGACGAGCTGGGCTTGTCTCAACCGCTAGGGAGGTTAAAGACTTATCCCATTTGTACCTAATTCAAAGTCTACTGATCTCCGCTTCCTTATTTATATATTCCTTGAAAGATCCCAAACAGATTGCCTCAGGCATGCAAAGTAAAGGTTACCATACACTGTTCATTATTTCCATTCCACTTAAAATTATTGTTTTTTAAGTTGATCATTAGGAAATCTATTCCTGTTCACCTGGTAAGATCGACCAAAAGTTTTTCTAGGTATTTCAAATGATTTGTTTAGGATCATATTTAGAATTGAAATTACACTTGCACTTGCACTACGCATGCACTCCATAGTATAATCGTAAATCGATCATGTTTATCTCAATCACACTATGGTGGCATGATCGATCCAGTCTGATGTTAGACTGGCACACAATAGCAAAATTGCAAATCATGATCAAATCTAAGATCGATTGTGTAAAAGTCGACCTGTGTATGGCCAGCCTGAATAGCAGTCTGGCCTTTATCAGCACCCTTCACTACTGGACTGATACCAGTTCTCGACTATTCAGTTTTCTGTACCAACCAAGAATAGACAGGGCAAAAGCTTCAATATGGGGACATGGTCGAGACGTATAGCAATGTCTCTTAATTTGTTTTTATTTTGCCTAAACACTGGTCTGTCATATCTTCTAGGATATACCTGCAGCACACAGATGTTTTAAAAGCTGTGGAAGACATCTGCAGTGTTGGTGTGTCAGAGTTGACAAACACAGCAAAAGACGGACATTCATCCACTTATCCAACTCTAAGCAGGTGATGTATAATGTGCTGATAACTCATACTGTGGTCACATTACATAGTGTGGTAATGTTCAGACTCTGTGTTTGGGTAAGGACAGAATCTGTAGAATGGCAGCTCTAACTCTAAAGTTCTGGTCAAATGAAATACTTTCCAGTAGCTGCAATATCATCGATGATCCCGGCGATGTGTATAGGGGAGGGCAATCGCGGCAGAGTACAGTGTACTCAGTGTGCAATTGCCCGTAATGCGCCAAACCACCAGGAGGGTTAAGAGTCCACCCTAGTATTTAACTGGTGTAAAATAGCGAGTTTGTTAAGGAACCGCCATTTATCTAAAGAACAGAAAATCGTTGCTTAAACAAGAGATTTGTTTATTATCTCAAAAAGTTACAAAGATGCAAAGTACAACATATAAAAATCCTTACCCTAGCTAACCTAGCAGCGTGGTCTTACAGCGTGACAGCATGGTTCCTTCTGTCCGAGACACACGTGCTCATCAGTATTTATAAACTCTCCTATCACATATAAGGTATCCTGTACAGGAATAGCTATGTCACACCCACATCTCACTGAGCATGTCCAGTTTAGCTATACATCTAGCTATGAGGTAAGCCTTTGTCTGATTGACACCTAACAGATGGTCTGTTCCACTTGATACAATGTAATACAATGTAAACTTATCTATAGATTAAAGACCATAATACATATATTTCTATACCATGCGATACCTTATAAAACACAGAAAATAATGATTTTTGAGTGAAGTACGGTCATTTCGTACAACTGGACTATTACATTTTACATTTTGGACCTTTTTATACCTCTCAGTATGGTGGTGTTCTGGAGATGGGTGGTGTTGCATGACCCAATTTGTCCAAACAATTCACCTCACATTTAAAGGTGGGTTTACACTTGTAGATACTTTGTTCGTTCAACTGCCTATTTTTTTGTCGAATATCGTTCGTCCATTTATGGAATGTAACATTAGATTTTTTTGTTTGTTCATCCCGATATCAAATGAAAATACATTCAGAACTACTACCACCGATAAAAATTTACTAACATGTTTGATGACCTTTTGAACTATTTTTTTGTTAGAGATCTAACTAAATTTATCCATCAAACAAATTGGCCATTCTAGATTTTTGTTCAATCAACCAAAAAATCGTTCATTCTTCGTTGATTGGACAAAAAAAATCTACCTTAAGTCTAGAGTGATTTGTTATAGAGAGGTATTAATGGTTTACTAATTGACTGCAACGTTCTCAAGTGCTATGACTGCAAGACATGTTAAATCATTTTCTCTAAAATTGCTGATGTCTGCTAATCAAGTGTGTTTGATTAACAGTACCTGTCTGCTAGTTATCCTCTTCATTCCTATAGAAGCTGCATTCATATGAGCGCCTGGAAACGCTGCCTTTCCAGTGTCCTGATGCCTGATAAACCTTGCAGCCCTGCGAATGTGGCATGTTGCATTCCCCGGTCGCTTTTTGGGCTTTCACCCGTTGGGTTAACATGGATGTGCTTGTCATATTTGACAAATGCCTCCCAAGCATCTGCACATTGTGTGCAAGCGCCTGCTCACAGAGGCTGTTGCCACCCCCCGCCTTGTTGACGTTGAAGAAGCGGACCTAGAAAAGATACCAATACTCACAATCACTGTGGGCTCACCGGAGATAGATGAGCATTCCCAGCTTACCCTGCAAACTCACCCTGCCCTACACTCTGGGCAAATGGAGATTAAAGCACTAAAATAGTTTTGTTTTTCGTTTTGACATAATGGCTTTAACTAAATAAAATCTGATCATTCTAAACACCCTGACCAGTGATAAATGGTTTGTCCCAGCCTGTAAAGTGGTTTGACTTTTGATAGAAATGAAGACAAGTGAAATCAAAATTGTAAATTCTTAATGTAATTGTATTTGTCTTTTTCCACGTTGTACTTTTTTTTTCTCTTCAGACAAACTTTTGGGGTGTATTTTCGAGTCCTGATGGACAAGTTAGAAAAATATGTGCGGAATATTCCAGGTGGTAAAAAGTCTGACAGTGAACAGGTGTGTGTATATTCAATTCTCTGTATACAGAGATATTACATGGTTCATCCTATACTGGAGTGTTGTTGTTTTACAGGTTCAGACTGCAGGTCTTCTTCAGTGGAGTTTAGCAGTCCGTAATTTCCACATCCTGGTTAATCTGATTAAGGTGAGCTTTAGGATATACTGCATGCAGACTAGGTCCTGATTTACATGTAACTTGTGTCACACACAGTTGAGGTCAACGGCTTTACATGTGAACTGCACACCAGACAGAAATGTCCAGGGGTGTTATGTTCTGTAAAAAGAGTCCTATGTTACATTTACACATGTACATCTTGAAGGTGTGTTTGGGATCATTATCATGTTGAAATGTATTGTTTCAGCAATGAACTTCAGCTTTTTAGTGCATTCATGCAGCCCTAAATAATGAATCTCCCACCACCTTGCATAACTTTAGGCATGTACAATTGTCATTGTAATCCTAAACCAAATACATTTTTGTTGGCATGTTTTCAGTAATCCATGTCCTTACGCTGGGCCTACATGGCTCGATACACATTCCTTTCCTTAGCTCTGTGCGCATGCTCCATAGCACCATTGGATACAAATCAATCAAAATACCTAGAAAAGGCATAAGATACTTGAACGATCGACTGAAATTTACCAACATGTCCTATCACTGCTCGATTTTTGTTCAATTTGGATTACTTTCGGTCGATTGATTTGTTTTTCAAGTCGATCAAAAGGAAAACGAAAACCCTGCATGCCCACCTTTGGTCTTCTTCTGGGATGGCAGCCTTGCAGACGCAGTGTGCGGCAAATTGACTTAGCACAGACAGGCCGATCTCTCCCACCCCTTTAACCTCTCCAGCAAGGCAGGCAGCACACATAGTTTTATTTTCAAAAGACAATGCTCGCTCTACATCATTGGTCGACCTGGTAGGCCTGAGTAGAACCAGTCCTGGTAAACCACTCAGGGGTCTTAGCCACCATGCTGCAGCTTTACTAATAGCCTAGACCATCTTAATGCAAAGCAACAATTTTTGTTAATGTTGAAGAGTTCTTTGCCATGAAGTGCCATGCTGAACGGTCAGTGACCAGTATAAGAGAAGGAAAGCAGCTACTGCAAATTAAACACTGTTATGCTTGTAATGCACGTTGTACATTGCTGACCTTTTTTTTAAATTGAACATCAAAAAAGAAACAAGGCATAGATAAAACTAGAAAAAAAAGAGGGGAATAAGAGGTCTGTAACAAAACATTCTAAACAATCAAACATAGAGTAAAAAAAACTGAATGCAGCAGCATCATAGAACCATTAATCCAGCAAGCAAACAAGCATAGCAGGTAAACAAATCTATCTGTTACCTGGGTGGACATCCAACCATTTGCACCATTCTGGGTTACCCTATCTTATGAGAGGAGCATGTTCATGTTACTAACTCAATCACTAAAGGAGAAAGAAGATGGGGATAGCTAAATGCTTGGCTATCAGTTTGTGTGCAGTGAATAGAGCTTTTGAAGGCCCCATAAGAACACAATTGTCCATATTATCAACAAGCAGACCTTAGAGTCATGTGAATTGAAAATCTTAAATAATATGGGATGGGAGACCTCTTTCCAAAAGCGAGATGAACGTAGGTAACTCACAAGTGACATGTAGTATGAACAGCTGTTTTAAGCTGGCCATACATGGATCAATATTTCCCTTTCATAGAAATAAAACGATTGTTTTTAAAAGTGACTTTACAGGAATCAATTCCTGCCCACCTGGTACGATCATCGATATCGAAATCAATCGAGCAGAGATCGGACATGTTGGTAAATTTTCATCAATCGAACAAGTATCTGACTAGTTTTCTAGGTATTTCGATCGGTACTATGGCGCTCAGGAAAGAAATCGATTAGTTGTAAATCGATGTGTGGTGGTATAATCGTTCAATGTTCGACTGACAGTTGATTTTAAACCGCGGAAGAAAATTTAATCTCTAAATAATTGACCCGTCTATCTAGCTTAAGTCTACTGAATGCTAACAGGGAAGCTCTCTGAAGGGCTTTTATACACTGACACTTTATATTGTATTTAAGCGTCATAACATCAAAGTTGTCCATGAAAAGATATAATAAACTATAAACACACACTGGGAGCTACTGTTATGTCCATGTCATGTAAAGTGTATGTGACACTCAAGGATTGCATTGAGGTATGAGTAAGTCGCCATACACACTCTATGTAGCAGTTCCATCTGTCTCATGTCACTATTGTCTCTTGTTTAGGTGTTTGACACAAGGCCAATGTTAAGCATTTGTCTTAAGGTAAGACTTACATATTTGTATCTATTTTCCTGCATTCTTTCCAGTTGTGAGGTGCATTTATCTGTTTGCATCATTTTTATTTTGTCTGCAGTATGGCCGCCTCTTCCTGGAGACATTCCTTAAAGTGGGCATGCCTCTTTTAGACTGCAGCTTCAAGAAGCACAAGGTAAAATGGTTTTCATGAAATTCTTCCCATCTTTATCATTTCTGAGATTCTTGTAACGTCTCTAAGTGATCTGCATGTGTTGATGACCAACACTGCTTGCTTTATGTTACAGGATGATGTGCAAAACCTGCTTAAAATCTTGCAGCTGTGCACCCGGCAGCTTCACCACATGTGCGGTCACTCCAAGGTATGTGTTCTCTTTTTCCCTTCTGTATTCCCCTGCTTGGTGAGAAGTATTTCTTCTCTGACCCTAGCACAGGTAGAGCCTGCCATGATCTGTATTGCTAGCTGTAATTTATCACTTCTTCTCAGATCCACCAGGATGCTGGTCTCACTGCGCATGTTCCTCTGTTAAAGAAGACCCTGGAGATGTTTGTGTACAGAGTAAAGGCCATGCTGACTCTAAACAAATGTCAGGAGGCTTTCTGGCTCGGCAACCTGAAGAACAGAGACCTTCATGTAAGTGGGTGGTTTTACTTCACCTTCCCTTCCATTATCAGCCATTTGTTACCTCTGGGGCTTCTCTTTTTATAGGGTGAAGAGATCTTATCACAATCAGTGCAGGAAAGTGAGACTGAGGAGGAGGAAGAATCACAACTTCCCGCAGAGGAATCACATGCTGATGAGGTACAGTGTGTGCCTGTAAATAGGGGAGAAGAGCTAAAGGTTGTCTTTTATGGGGTAAGGTAGACTTCTATGTTAACCTCCCTAGCGATATGCCCGAACCCAGTTCGGGCAAAGGGACGCTGTAATTAGTGATACGCCCGAACTGGGTTCGGGCACAGCGTGGGAGCTCACCTGGTCCGGCTGCTGCCGCGATCCTTCTCCTCGCCGGCTTCTTCCGTGTCCCCAAATGATGATGTGTGACGTCACGGAGGCGGGACCCGGTCTTAAAGGAAAAAAAATTTTTTGGGTTCTTTTAAATCTTTTTTTTTAACTTTTGGACTGGATTATAGAAATGTCTTTCTGAGCGTTTCTGCTAGTTGGATCATCTCCGGCTGCACTTGAGCCGATGTCTCCGGCTATTTCTGTGATCGGCACTCGGGTCCTGATGACATCACGCGCCGGGCGGGAGATTTAAAGGTACAGAAAAAAAAAAAGAATTCTTTGATTTTTTTTACATTTGTTTTTATTTTGATTGGATTGGATAAATGTTTTATAAATGTTTTATCCAATCCAAATCAAAAGAAAAGAAAACAAGTGTAAACTTGTAAAAAAAAAAAAATATAGTAATTTCTGTACCTCTAAAGCCGGCCATAGCGCTTCAATCTGTGGCCGATTTTGCGAATGATCACCATGCGCATTTGGGGTGATTGCTTGGTGATCAATCGCAAAATGAACGCGCCCACCTGGAGCAATCGTTCGTACTTGCACAAAACTTTGATCAGCCAGACAACAAACGTTTTTCTCTGGTCGATCGTCAGTACTTTGAATGGGGACAAGGGTACCCATCCAAAGTATTGGTTGTCGAATCGTAAATGGTGTATTTCGAACGATTGACCATGGCATGATGATGTCATCATGCTGCGGCCGATTGTTTGATAAACGCCTGCCAAGCATAGCGTCTATGGCTGGTTTAACCTCCCTAGCGTTACGCCCGAAGCAAGTACTGGCGCAGTCTAATCGTGAATCAAACTGCGCCAGTGCCGGAATCAGGAGCTGGCTCTCTGTGTGCCTGCAGCATTTCTACAGAGCTGCAGGCAAACAGAGCCTCTCTGCCCGGCGGAGAGGCAAACACTGTATCACTTTTGGTACAGAAATCTGGACCTCAGTGAACCGCCAGGGAGGTTAAAAGAAGTAAGGTCTTCTGCAAACTCCATGTTGTTTGTTAGTCAAAAGAGGTTGTGAAGATTCTGTGTTTGTTAGGGTAAAGGGATTGTGCGTAGATTGAGTAATTCTGCAGATGCCAAATGTTATAGGTAATGAAGAATTATGCTGTATTAATGCTTTTTACGGGGAAGACTCCATACTTATAGAAGGGAGGGTCTGTTTAGTCTCATATGTCATGTGGAGATGCCACAGTATGTACCTTTTATTTCCCAATCACATCTGATACTTGCATAGTAGCAATACACAGTAGAAAGGTTTTTTACCTTCACCACCACTGAATAATATAATATATATCTTGCCAAATAGGTTTGGAGGTGGATTTATAATTTATCATGTCTTATAAGTTTCAGATACTGGGGACTGTAATAAATTGGTCCTGCTAAAAGGAAATGCCTGCTGACTTTGTCTTTGTTTGCAGGGAGAAGAGAGCGAGGAGGAGGAGGAAGAGGAGGAGTCCGATTAATGGCCATTTGTACTATTTACATTTAGATATTTTGAAATGATGAGAGTATTTCCAGAAAATCCATAACATTACACTGCATAATGTCATTCTTCTTGTTTTCTTTACAACAGCTTGGTACATGTGAGCTACTGGTGGTTTGGCACTCTTGCAATAAAGGCCTCCAGTATAAGATTTCTGGAGAAAACATTGCACTTGCCTCCCAAAAGCAGATACTTGCATACTTCTTTATGCTGTAATCTGCTGTGGCAAAGAGAAATGAGAAACTGCTTGGTTGCAATGATGGAAATTTGGCCAGACAAGCTTTACTTTTCAATTTGATGTTAAAGGCCATGTATTGTGACACTTTTGTTGTAATTGGGGTCCCTTATGTCCTTAAATATAACAGTTTGTATATAAACTTTACTTAAGGGACCACATATTCTTTTATATGTGGTCTGAATGTTCCACATTGTCACTAGTTTTGTCTTTTTATGTATTATAAGAGTTTGCAAAATAAAGTTTGAATACAGTGTTTTAAGGCACAATCTGCTGCTAATATTTTACACACAAATGTTGTAGATAGTGTACAGCAGGAACATGGTTTACAATAAATACTTGTGTCTCTTATAACCCCATTTGAATTTAAGGCTGCGAAATTTTTTGGGGGTATAACTGTGTTCTTTTTGCCAGGCCAGTCAACAGTCCATCATACTATTTGCAGGGGGCAGCAGAACCCCATATAAGTTGTGATATAGGAAGTATAAGCAATAATTTATAATTTGCTAGAACATCCATCATGATGTATAGAATTTACATATAAATTGTACCTTATTAATGAGAGTGAGAACAATATCAATATCTGGCAACAACAGCAGTCATTACTGTTAGGATCACTCACAGTGGTAAACCCACTAGCATTGGGGCAAAGTGACAGCAATAATTAGTCTGCATACAGACAGGATTTGTATATGCTGGCACCATATATGTATATAAGGGGGTTTCTG
>CM070037.1:76875766-76886675 GCA_036250615.1 Ptychadena robeensis
AAACAAAAATGACATATGTAAAAAATATACTGAAGGAGTGTTTGATATTTTCAGAGCACGAGCGTTCTTGACAAAGTCCATAGAAGACGAAACGCGTCGAACCAACCCCAGTGCATTTATCAATCCTAGCTGTTGGAGGAGAGAAACGGGGGCCACCATTTGTAGGAGACCCCCGTTCCTTTCCGGATATACATTTTGCTTTGAATCTCTGTATTCTTTCTTCTTTTCTGTGTACAACCTAACGATTAGTTGGGTGATGTAACTGTGTGGAAATATTTGTTTTTAAATAAAATGTGCCCCACAAGGGGTTAAAAGATACTTTGAAGTTTCTGGCTAGAAAATTATTTGGGCAAACGATAGACCCTCAGAAACCCCCTTATATACATATATGGTGCCAGCATATACAAATCCTGTCTGTATGCAAATTACTCGAAAAATCCTCATTGTTTGGGGTGGGGGGAGAGTCTATCTTTGTTTTGCCCTGTCTTCCATAGCCACCAAACAACTGTTCAATTTCCTTACAAAATTGACAAGGGTACCAATCCCTGGTGGAAAACACCAATTTATTGGATAGTGGTGGCGATCGGTGCCAATATGGAAGTATGATTTGTGTTGAACTGTAAAATCTATGAAATTAATAGAATTAATAGACATGTGTTGATTATGACTGAATGTGGTTCTCTGTTTTTACTTCAAAATAAGGAAAGTTACACTAAAAATCTTTGAAAGAGGGAGCGAACAGTTCTAGTTCTTAAGTCTGCGATACTTTTGACGAGGCAGTAATGTCTGATCTGGAGAGCTCAAACTGGAACTCCATGATGGAGAGACTCCAAAGAGCGTACATCTCCCAACAGGGAGATGGTGACATGAACAGTTTTCTGTTCAAATGGAAAAACCTACTGTTGAAAAAATCATCTACCTTCTGGCATCAGAAATATTTCGAAATGTACATATTAGAAAGTATAAACCCACAAGGCCTTAGAGTACAGATCTTCCCCACAGTAAGAAATCTGGACTCTAAGTTGAAAGAAGCATGGGAGTCAAATCTAAAAACGTGTACACATAATATGATGCAAATCCTAATTGAACATTACAGCCAACAACTGAAACTGATAGAAAAAGATATTGCTGAATTACATAAAAAATATGAGAGTGTAAAACAAAGATCAGGATATGAGGAAAAGGAAAAAGACCTATTAACTTTCATTGAAAATCATAATACCAATATCATAACTAAAAAAGAAAGAAAATTGAATAGGGACAGAGAAGCTTTTTCAGCAGGAAGAGCTTACAAATGGGAAACTGATAAATTCTCAAAAAAGCCAGATAAAAAGTGGGAGAGTAAGCAAAGTGCTAAGAGCACTGACCAATCGGCAACCTCTGACTCAGATAGTTCCTCTGTCTCCTCCCTGTCTTCTAGATCGGCTACAGGGGGAAGACAGTCCGAACGGAGAGACTCCTCAGTCCATAATCCAAAGAAAAGGACGGCAGAACAGACTCATGTCAGACTGCCCAGCCCAAAAGTGGCAAAAGCCACTTTAGAATCACAGATTAAAAATGTTAAATTAATGATACAAAAAGTAGGAAAGAAGGGAGAAGAAGAAACAATGGGAGAAAATGTGGCACAAAATGAAGAGGAGAATCCTAGTGAAATAGTAAATCAAAGTGTACAGAACACGCCACTTCCCCAAAACAAACAGGGAGGTCCTTTTTTAGAACAGGGAGACCAAACCAAACAACAAAAAATAGAAAAATATACAACGAAACTGACAAAGACGTGACAGTCATCAATCTGACACCCTTTGATCTAACGAAGACAGAGGAAGAATTGATAAAACTGGGCCTTACGTTTTGCCCATCAAACAGATACAACTCCTTTGAGGCCATAAAGGATTTGCATCTGTTTGCACGAAAATTAATATTAAAAGGTGCACATGAAAAAATAAACACTAATAAAGAGGTCCCGACCTCAAGCCCACAATGGCAGGAACAATTTAAAGGATTCAAAACCGAGGACTTTAAAGCCCTCAAAGTACTATTGGAGCTGTTAGAGGAGAATGGGGAGGAGTTGACTTTACAGCCCTTTCTTCCCTCTTCTTCCTTGACTCCTCCAAAGCGTGGCCAGTTAGAAGAATTAGGTCTGAGGCTTAAATCGCAAAGCTTTCCCAGTTTACAAAAAAACGTAAGTATTGCAAAATTTGTACAACAGGTAGAAAAGGATCTAGAAAGTATAAGACCAAAAAAACAGCACAAAATAAAGTCTAACCTAACAGACAAACAAACAAAAGCCTTGGTAAAATTACAAACGGAAAAAAATCTAGTGATTAAACCCGCTCTCCCGTTCTTAAAAAGGACCTGCATGTTTGTTTTGGGATAGTGGCGTTTGTGGCATTTTGGCTTGTGTTTCACTGAGGGTTTATATCCTCATTTCGTGCCACATTTTCTCCCTGGGTGTTTTTCCCTATTTCTTTCTTCTCCACTCAAACTTTCTTTGTGTTGTTAGGCTGATATTTTGATTGTGATCCAAGAGTGGCTTTTCGCCATTTTGACTGGGTAACCTGACATGGCGGTCTGTTCCGCCGTTCCTTTTCCTCAGGGAGGCTAAACTTGGTGATCTCACAGATGGGACCAACACTGTTAGACCACTGATTAAATTGGTTAGAGAAAGCTGAAAAGCACTTAGCACTTTTGTACATTATCTGGGTGGGAACTCCACCACTAGAAAAAGGCTGGATGGTTTTTAAACCACACACACCAATTTAGCACTATAGCCACTTTTATTTTATTTAGAATTACGTTCTACAGGAGAAGAATCACACAAACAGCCACTACACCCAACACTTCACAAACATTCACCGTCCATCACCAGACATTATTATACACACACAGTCCACAGCCCTACCACTTAGATAAACTTCATGCACACCTAACAATATAAATAGATACACTTACACATACCATTAACAACAAATACACGCAATTTAGTTTTTTCTATATACATTTTTATTGATGGGTTTTTATTGAGGGTGTTTTCCACACTATATATTACTCATCAGGCCACACACCTTATTAGTATTGGGGAACACACAAGATAGGGAGGGGAATAAGAGCAGGACATTTTTTAGACCACAACACTAGGGACCATTTGGGGAATATCGCTTTGGTTGGCGAATGTGGATTCTCTGCGCAGTGATGGGAGGCATCCCTCATTAGTATTATGATTTTCAAGGTCGGGAACTTCCACCCCCTTCTAAAAAGAAAGAAAGACATTTCAAACTCTAAGTCAAAAAAACGGGAGGAATTTAAACCAAAAAGAAATGAAAGCAAGGACAGGTAAATAACCCCATATCCATCCTAAACATAGACATTAAAATTGAATAGTGTATAAAAAATGTTTAAAAAGTGTTTGCTATTTCAGCGCACGGGATCCCTTGAAAAAGTATCTAGAAGACGAAACGCGTCGGAACACGTCCAGGGCATTATTCGCATTCAAGTGTAGGAGGGGAGAACGGGGGCCACCATTTGGGGAGACCCCCTTTGCCTTCTCATGAGGGCATATGGTGTTGTCTTGAAATAATCGTTTACACTCTGTGTAAACCCAACGCTTATGGATTGTGTTTGTGTAAAAATGCTTGTTTTTAAATAAAATGTTGTCCCATAAGGGGTTCAAATATTTCTTAAGTTTCTGGCTGAAAAGTTCATTAGGCAAACAAGAGGATCTCAGAAACCCCCGTTATTGTGTATGTGTCGCAAGATATATAATACGTATTTAGATGTAAATTATGTATTCTATCAGGGAGGACCCGGCACTACATAGCAGTGAATGATACCTTCCAATCACTAGTATTTATGTCAGGGAGCGGACCCGCACTACATGCAGTGATTTACCTTTCAATCAATGTATTCCATAGGGAGGATACGGCAAGAACTTACATAGCAGTGATATATACCTTTCCATCACTATGTATTCTATTCAGGGTGGACCCACACTACATAGCAGTGATTATCTTCAAATCATATTATTCTATCAGGGAGGAACCGCCCACTACATAGCAGTGAGAGAACCTTCCAACTCACTATGATTCTATCTGGGCGAGGCAAGGGCACTAAATAGCAGTTATATATTACCTCCCAATCAGCTTATGTATTCTATCAGGGAGGACCCGGCCCCTAATAGTGTGGTAGATCTAGGTGGAATTGTATGGGAGTGATCTGTAAAAGGTGTATGGGGGGGCTTTTTTAGCTAGTTAACAAGTCGTTAGCAGATTATCAGATATGAAAATAAAAGGGTTTAAATTATGATGAGACAGCGGAACTTGATGAGACACCTTACTGTCTAATGTTAATGACATTTGCAGGCTCCGCCATGCTTTTGGTAACCAAAATGCCATGTAGGTCAGTCTCTTATTATATAAAAAAATTTGTGAGTAGTAGGGCTTGGCATGGGCAATGGTCCTGAAGTAATTCCAGCGGGCCTCTTACGTTACTAGAACTGTTGGTGATAGGAAATTGGAAGAGACTCTGGCATTGCTGTCTTTGTTTTATGAAGGTGCAGCCGAAGAAGAATGTCTCTAATCTCTTATTTATTTGTTTAGAGGTCACGAGCTGTGACAACCTTGTGTATATATGGGTTGTGACATCCAATTTATTGGTCCATAGAGGCGAAATTTTGAAATAGCAGCAAATTAGAAAACCTCCACCTCCAAAAGACAGCAATAGTAAATCCTATGCTCTATTTGTAAAAGTAGGGATTAGCTCAAAATTGCTTATAGCCCTGTTCTTTAGCAAAGGGTTATTCTTGGGAAACAGTGGAGACTTTAACTATTGTGATCCAGTGCATTCCTCTGGACCAACTCTATCTGTGATGACCTGGTGACATCACACCAGGGGAAGAAAAAGGGGAACTTAACCTCGGTGAATACACTGAAAAAAAATTTCTCAATTGAAAACTGTTTTCTTGCAATTTACTGTTAAAATCTCCCGTCGCCCTGATGTTGACATCATCAGTCACTCTGGGCGGGGATTCAGCTTCGGTGCAGAAGCCAGTTTAGATGATCGAAGCACCAGGGCGCAGCCACAGAGCGATTGAGGGTTGCCGCATTGGCGGCTCCAATATCCACCGGACGCCCAATCCAGTACAAGGACTGACAGGTCACGCTGGCGGAGATAGGGGCCATCAGGAACAGGCAGGGGGGTAAGGAGCCATAGATGGGTCTGCATTATTTGGGGATTTGAATCGTCGATTCGGAGAATAACCACAAAGTTTATAATTGATTCACAACAATGGTTTATTTTCTTTTTTAAGCTTTATTACCACTTTTTGCCACAAGAGGGAGGCATGTGCGTAAACCAAAAAAAACACATTTACAAATAATCACACCGGATCGACAAAAAAAGTACAATGTGTCGACACTTCTTGATTAATTTTCTGGTTCTATTTCCATCACTGTAGTCAATCAAACAAGGTGGGAAGGGAATCGATTCTCGTTCGATCGTAAGCCCACCAGGCAGGGGTCTATCTCCTGTGTCGAACCTATCCTGTATGTATATCCTGTGTTGTATCTCCACTCTAATGTATTGTCGCACTGCTTAATATGTTGGGGTTGCTATATAAATAATGATAATATTATCAACTCAAAAGATGATTTTTGGCTCAATCGAACGGAAAACATGGATCGTGTTTACAACCCTTCTTATCTAAATGAGAAGCGACCAGTCCATGGACCTGTGGTCGCATGATTGGTTAACCTCCCCTAGCCCACTGTGAGGGGTAAGGTTCTGTACCCCAAAAGTGCACATAGACTTAAATGGCAAAAAGTTTTTTACAGTGTAAGCATGTTTTTCCTCTGCTTCCCAACGTATGTCAACAGGAGGATGGTGCATCCTGAATCTTATAATCACATGTTCAGATGTCTTGTGAATAACTCCCAAATATCAGATAATGAATAATTTAAAGTTCACTTTATCTGGTCCTATGAGCACTGTTTCTCCTGCAAAGCGCCTCATTGGATCAGAGAGCAACAGAGCAGTGAGTTGGTCTCTTTCTGTGGCTTAGATCTCTGCTGAGAAACCCAGGCTTGTCCATGCTGTTTGACAAGTCAGAGCCTGGACGAGCTGAAACGTCAGCGGAACGGCAGAGGATTCTTAAATTGTCCATCCCAAACATTTATTACTGTTTAATGTACTGTTAATGCGACCTTTTGGTGATGGGTGAATCTACTTTACTCATTTCTCTCCCAGCGGGAGCAGAGGATTCCATCCTATGCCTGGATGTTTGGGGGGGACAAGTTTTTACGGACGGAGGGGGCATGTCAGCAGCGTTAAGGAGGTGAGGGCGGCATTTACGGTGCTCCATCACGAAGCCGCCCTGGGCAACCGCCCCATATTGCCCATACGTAAAACGCCACTACCGGTGCCCATTTACTACTCCTGGGGTGTGGGTGTTGAAGAATTCCTTGGAAATTTTGTAAGGACTATAAGAGTTCATTGTTTTGTTTGACCAGTACGGTTAAATTAGACCCTGGCGGGCCTCCGTGGTATCATAAAGTTTCAGTTTGAGCCAAACAGTCACCTCTTGTGGTATGGTTGTCCTGGAAACCAATATTACGATACACAACATAGGCGCAATGACAACCTTGGGATAACCTTCCCTCTGACATGGTATCACTTTGATGTCATACTCTGATTGGAAGTTGTACCTCTTTGTTGGCTTGTAGACTTTCTCCCGTAATGGGTCTTGTCCAAGAGAAAGGAAATCTGGCTTCAATTAGTGATGAACACACAGGTTGGTGTTCATCGCTACTGTGATAAACTTGACCAAGGCTTACTGAGGTGACCCTGTGACTACACCTTGACCCATCTACAATTTAAAAAAATAATGACAGAGGCAGCTTAATCATTCAAAAAGTTTATATAAGAAATTGTTTGTGCCAATTTCATTTCAAATAACCTTTGTTAAATAAACAATTTCTTAAATAACATTTTAAAACTATTAGACAACCATTAATAAACCAATCAATAACATTTAAATCCTGGACACGCTTCATCAACACTGCACCAAAATAGATTTTAAAAAATCATACAGGACCACCAGACCTTCAATACATGACCTAGGGTGGTTAATCCAAAATATTCACTCCAGGGTGTGATCCAACTAGGGGCCCAAGCAGGACGGACAGGGCGGACGCTGACGGCAGGGCTGAGATGCCCAAGGGCGCCCCACCCCCTTCAAGACATTCGAGCAAGGCTTGGGGGGGATAATGTCCGAAGGACGAGAAAACAGGGAACAAATCGGAACATACAAGGGCAGAGAGGACACAACAAAAACCACTCACACACGAGGGAAACGGGGGAGCGAGTGGGGGGGCCGGCGCAAGAACCAATCAAGCAGGTTTCAGATTGAGAGGGCGTGGGGGGGGGGGGCGGGGATGAGCACGGTGGGGAGATGTGGGATCAGGCGTGAGGGCGAGCAGGAGGGGTAGAGTAATGCGTGTTATGTAACACGTCCCTTCTACGATGCTCAGGGGGGAGTTTAACACCCTAAGCAGCGCCCCAGGATTCAGCAGCGCTCAGAGGCACGTGCCTTTCTGCATCGGCCTTGTCCGGGCACTGGCCAAGGACCCGCCCAACTCTACCATCTAACGTGGCTGCCTCCAAAGGTACTGACACACCACATAGATTCTTCAAGCTCCATTTTACTTTTGCCGGCACTGCCGAGTTCCGCCCTGCTGTGACAAAAGAAATTTAGCACACAATAATACAGACAGAAAACTAACCAAAAAGTGAGTCACCGTCCAAGAGGACAGTACTTCGTTGCGGGACTTACATCACTTGGAGGCCTCGCCCCTCGTTGCCTCCACAAAACCCCGCCTACTTACTCCTCACGACAGTCAATGGCCAGTCCCCTGGGTCAAGGGCACCCTCTTTAGACGGCGTCCTGTTCAAAGCGGATTCCATGCAAACGTGGTGGTATTCCCATGACAAACCCTTTTTGGATTTATAATGGAACATACACTAACGTGGTTTTGTAATATATCAGACATGCATTTTACAACCAAATCTGGGCTAGGACCCCTGCTTTAAGAGCTGGTCGCGGAGGGCAGAGGCGGTGAGAGGACTGAACCGCGAAAAACTTGTGTTACCTCTCTCACTGAGCCCCATCTGAGGATGACATAGGGAGTACGATGGTCTTGTGGATGGATTTGCTGTTTATTTCAGTCTAATAAAACAAATGGACTTCTTTTCTTTAATGCAGGACTACTCGGCTCCAGCAGGACAACAGAATGCCTGAGGACATCAACAATCAAAGCGTCTGAGTTCACTGGACAGTTTTCGAGGGTAGGTTTAATTGTTCACGTTATGGGAGAGGAAGGGGGGGGCGTGTTTCGACACGGAGTGGGGGGACACGGGGGTTGTGTCCCCGACACCCATGATGCATTCCCCCAAGACAAAAATTCCCTACAGCAAGAAGGGGAGACTCGAAACGACCTCTCCGGTCCACCTTTCTACTTTAACTGCCCTTCCTTTCGATGTGCCACAGCTTCCCGCTCCACTTCCCTACACTCCCCTTCTGCCCCCCCGCCTTAATTATAACTCCATCGCCCTTCCTCAACCTTCCTATTCCCACACATCGCCTCCAACACAAAACCATTTCCCCTATTTAACCCCGCCGTTTCACCAAACCCGCCCCCCCCCTTGTTCCTTTTATTCCGTGCCCTGTTCCGACTCAACGTGCATCTCCCCCACTCCTTTATCACCCCACTCTCCCTCCTTATCCGAGCCCTCTTATTACCACCTTTTCCGAGGTCCGTCCTCTTACTCTCCTGCCTTCCCCAGTCTTCCTACTCCTTCCCCCCTATGCTCCGCCCCACTTTATTCCCTACGATACACCCCCTATCCCCTATACTTTCTACATTCCGCTCCTATTTTACTCTCTTTCATAGATCCCTACTTTCCCTCTCTTTTTCTCCCACTGTCCCACATCTCCTACCTCATACTCTTTTATCTCCGTTTATTCCTCCACGAACCCTGTACAGTCTCTCGATACTCTTCGTCTCAAACCCGCTACAGCTTTATTCATCCTCGCCCCTCGCATTCGCATTTTTATCCCCGTTGCCCCCTATTCACATCCGCCCTTCTCTCTTACCTAGTCTATTCAATAGTCCACAACCCCCTCCTCCAACATAAATTCCCGCTCCGTCCCCACCTGCCACTCCAGTGAAATAGCGGTCAGAACCTCTCTACCCAACACGCCCTCCCATCTTTGCTTGGCAGCTCAACCTAGTATGTCCCCGTTCTGACATCCTTCATACTTCTACGTAGGGCCCAGTTGCGTTCCCTGGACACCCAGATCCGGCCTTGGACTTCTGACATCCCACTGCGTAGACCCTTTTCTTCATGGGTAGACCATCAATTGGTTATCATTGGGAACCTTTCCCAATGCTTTGTTTGGAAAAAAAAACGCCTTTTTATGTTCCTCTACAAGGTAATTGTCATTGGTGTGCCATAAGTGTTGTGCATGTTCTATATGTGAAGGGGTGCACATAAGTGGTACTTGGTACCAAAAGGGGCCCCAAAAACTAGCTATGCGTACCTGGCAGTATTGTTACACAGCTATATGTTACTCAAAAACTTGGAGGCAACTCATGTCTGGGCGCGCCCCGCAGCTAATAGTAAATGTATATAATTTATGTCACTTGGAGAACTCAGGGAAACATGAATTAACTATGAAAGGCTGAGGTGTGAAATTGGAAATGTAAATAACGAATCCAAATTAAGAGTGGGCTTAAGGGTGTGGGAGATCTGGGAGATGAAACGTCAGAGTAGGACATGTAATATCGCCAAGAGAAGAAAAGCACTGTGTGACAGCTTTGAAATGGGACCATTTAAAGGATGACTTTGGGAACTCTAGGTGTTCGAAGGGTTGTATGTCAGAAAAGGTCAGGGTTTTGCACATACTGAGGTATGAGATCTGGGGGTTACAAACGTGTTTTACTGTGAGAGTTACATTTGACCAAAGCCAGCGGTGACCTTGTGGATATAGGAAGACAGCTAATCGGAGGCTCAATCAGGAACAGGGAGGGTCCATATGAAGCAGAAATCTACCATGCAAGCGGACAGGGAGGGAGACAGGTGAGGAACGAACACCCTACATATGGGATGAGTACCAAAACACCATCTCCTTGTACTATCTGAGGAGCTCACTAAAAAAGGTTATGTCACCCCCTGTGTAGGTGATTGACACAGTACACTGCTCAGAAACATTTACTTATACCATTGATAAAAAAGAGTATAATTACTTGTTTTTTAAATGTTATAGGCACAGGAACCAAACTTTTGCAAACAAACTAAAGCTGAAGCCCTCCCATAAAGACAATTGAAAATGAAGGGTCTTGCTGGGCTAAAGAGAATTAGTCATTGTAAACAAAATGTAAAGAAGAGCTCGCAATTCCACAAGCTGCCAATGTCAAATGTGACGCTTTTGCAGCAACAGTCTTACAGTTCTGGTTTGCCCCCTTGCCCTGGAAATAGTTAATTGTCCAAGGTCTCGACATTAATGCTACCCTGATGGACTCTGGCATCCTCTACATTGGCACAAATATTACTCACAGCACTCCATATTGCGTTAGGGGGTAACACCCATGGGGTTCTGGTAGGGGCTGACACAAACCGAAGGGCGCAATGAAGCGATCAACCATTGTTTAGGTTTTTGTGGGAGCTCATCACATGGGCGACGTTACGCGGAACATCATAAATCAGGCATCTCTTAGGGTTCTGCTAATATTTATTTATTGAAAGGGTACCCCCTGAGAATTAATAACAGATAAACACTAAAAAAAGCTAATATTTATCTCTCCCAACAACTAAAGGGTGCTGAGGATGAAAGATACTGGCAAAAACCCTTGGGCAA
>CM070037.1:76887995-76905208 GCA_036250615.1 Ptychadena robeensis
TATCTTTGTTTTGCCCTGTCTTCCATAGCCACCAAACAACTGTTCAATTTCCTTACAAAAAAGCAATAATTAGTCGGAAATAGGATCAGTGGCAGCATTAACCTCCCTGGTGGTTACCCAGAGTGTAGCTTTACAAAACAAACTCACCCTGGGCTACACTTGGGGATACTCGCCTAATCTCTGAGAGCCCTCATCGATTATTATTCTCGGCGGTCTTGCCGATCACTTCTGGCACTTCGTCATTGGGGAGGGAGGCATCAGAATTAAACTCCATGTTAAGGAGGCAGCAACAGTTTCCCACCCCACATGCCCGGCAGCTTTGTTGACACCAGGGAAGTGTAGAAAGGAGGAGGGAAAAATGGTAGAGTACTATAAACTCTGCTTTGATTGCCCATGCAGACGTACCACCAAGGAGTTTAATAACCATCAGCAAATAGGGTAAGAGACAGCAACAACTACCAGTGGTAGGAACAGGAGCAGCAATATCGACATTACGGCTGGTGAGTGCAATAATACCATTCAATGCAGCCACCTGTAGTCACAATACTTAACCCTACTTTGGTGTCAGTGCTGACCCCCACCCCCGATATTACAATATTTCCAAAATCATACTGGTAGAGTAAGAGAGGGAGGCAGGAATTTATACACAATACACTGTGCATAGGTCAGGAGAGATCCTGCACCCAAAGACATTGCTGTGTTAGAAATGAGTGAAGGAAATGCTGGTAAAAAAAATTCAGGCCACACTGAGGGAACTGACAAGGCCACCTTTTGGGAACCAATGCCATAGATGTAGTGGTCAGCGAAGAAAACTTAGTGTGGCCTATAAAAGCTTACATCCCTTAGAAATTGGAATATGTCCTTATGGAAAGATGTAGCCAACCCTTCTGATATGAGCTCAATTATGCACATATACTTAGCACCTAGGGCAGTGGTGGGCAACTGAGTTGATATGGAGGACCACAAGTGCGGCCCTTAGCATCACTAAAGGGCCGCACATGACATTTTCAATATTCTATACTGACTTGTATAAGCATTCATAATATATATAATATATGATATTAAGCATATATAATCATAGCTTATGTGCTTCATAGATATCATCAAAGCCTTTGCCCCTATTCTGAGGTTATCTGCCACAATATATATTATAAAATCATACCCCGTTTGTTGGTTAAATAGTGGGAACAAGTCCCTCTCCTCCTCTTCTCTAACAGGATTCCAAGCAAAGACTCGTCAGCGGACAGGTGAGTACCTGTTAGGTTTCAGGGGCTGCAAATGGAAGACTGAGGGGGGCCACCGAAGAACACCCAGAGGGCCGCATGCCTCAGGTTGGGCACCTAGGACCTAGGGTGCCAAAGAAAAGGCCATAACAGATGTCTGCTTGTTTGCTAAAAGACAGGAAAGCCATACAACAATGTGTGTCTGCAGAGAACACTAAAGCATGGTTGAGGTATCTTGCAACTTTGACAGACGATACAATTGGGAATTATCTTTAAAAACAACGAATCCTGGAAGTAATGCACCAAAGATTTACTTTGTAACTATATTCAAGATGAATGGATGTCTTGCCAATTTACCTTATACTTAGTGATTCATCTGTGTCAGAAAGAAGGCAAAATGTGGTCTAGATCAGTGCAGTCATTTCCCTCTCACTTCTCTGGGTTAAGAAACAGTTCTTCAGTTTGAAGGCAAGGTAATCTTTTATTGTAGTATAGAATTTAGTATCTAGTATAGTATTTTAGTATAAGAACTGTGTAACAATACTGGTAATGCGATATTATTTATTGCAACGATATGGTCAATCACAAAAGCCCCAGGAGTGGATTAGGGAGCATGTCCCTTTTAATATAATAAATTAATTAAAAAACAAGCCTGTACTGACCATGAACACTTCAGGCTTCAGTTCAGTGAGGTTTCTATATAACTGAATAACTGTATTAACATACCAGACTTTTTTGCCCATTTGAAGCCTGAATTAACACTATTGGCTGTATCAATTGAATGGGCAACTTTACTGATGATAGACCTAGTCATGTAATAAGTAACCTGCAAGCCAACAAAGCGTGGACACCCATGGCCTACAGGATCCATTTATAACAGTGAAAAGTCCCAAAGTTGTGCAGTCTACTCACTGTTCTCAAGGTCTGATATAACTGTTCCTGCTTATAGTCTGTAATGCATCCTTACTCAAAAGAAATGTTGAATTAAAGGGACTTACAAGGGGCCCAAACCATATATCATCTAAGTAGGGTCATACTGATACTTTGGATCCAAAGTAATACAATTTGCAGAGGGTTTTCCAACATGTTGGAACCCTGTTCAACTAATAATGCCCATTACAAAATGGAGCAGTGTATGCTTAGCTTTAGTGTATTTTTAGAAAGCAGTCCTGTAGTTAATTAGTGGTCAGCCTGTATGGTGTATATTTACCTGACTGGTAAATGAATGCTTTGTTTGTGCAGTCAGGTGAATAACGCTAACAGTGCTGTTACATATTAATTGGAGTTTATTTTTCTAATTGTATTTTTATACAATTATTTTGGTGTGTTTTCAATCGACTTCCTTTGATTATGCTTTTGATTTATCGAACCAACATCGATCTAATATCGGTTTCTTCATGTGGGGGGTATTTTGATTGCAGTTCTATCGATCGAACCAACATCAATCCAAGGAAATCCAAATGTGAATGGGGGCCTTTAGTCTGGCAGCCAAACACGCCATAAGACAGACATCTGCTATTCTGAGGATTACATCCTGAAGTGAGGGGGCAGCTGTTTTTTTTCATCTTAATGATCTTAAACAGCAGACTGCTGTAAGAATATGTGACTAATCTATTGGTATCAGCCTGTAAATTTCAAGGGCATACTCAATATATGGGTAGCTGCAGTATATCTAACTTAATCCGCTGATTGTTTAAGGAGAGTCCATAATTATTCATACCCTGGCAAAAGTTACTTTTATTTAACCAGCAAGTTATTTTTTGACGGGAAATGACAGGTGTGTCTCCCAAAAGATAATAAGACGATGTACAAGAGGCATTTTTGTGGGAAAAAAAAATGTCCAAAATTATTCATACCCTTCTCAATTATCAATAGAAAAGCCTTTATTGGCTATTAGAGCAATCACACGCTTCCTATAATTGCAGACCAGTTTTTTGCATGTCTCCACGGGTATTTTTGCCCAATCATCTTTAGCAATGAGCTCCAAATCTTAAGCCCCCCATACATGTTCCGATTATTCTCCCGACCGATTTTTCGTCCGATCGTGTCACCCGATTTTCACCTAAAATGTTATGGTCGGTCGGCCGGCACAAAAAATCGGAATTCGAATTATCACCGATCCATCAGCCTAACACTATTTATTAACAGCAGATCGGCCAAAATTTACGGACAGGTCCGAAGCGGTCGGGTACCTAATTCCGAATCCGATTAATCTCCCGATTGATTAATCTCCCGACCCCGTTGGTCGGTCGGGCAAAATTCGTACGAAAAATCAGAACGTGTATTGGGGGCTTAAGAGAGTCTTCTTGTCATCACCCTGATCTTTAGCTCCCTCCACAGATTCTCAATTGGATTCAAGTCATGACTCTGGCTGGGCCACTCCAAATGTTAATGTTGTCTGCTACCAATTTCCTCACAACTTTTTTGTGTGTTTTGGGTCATTGTCATGCTAAAAGGTCCAAGTTTCTCTGCAGACTGCCTGATGTTGTTGAGAATCCTCATGTATTGCTCTTTTTTATGATGCCGTTTACTGTGATTAGGTTCCCTGGTCCATTGGATGATAAACATCCCCAAAGCATTAGGTTCTCACCACCATGTTTGACAATGGGGATGGTGTTCTTTGGGTTGAAGGCTTCTCTTTTTTTTTACACCAAATGAAGGAAACATCATTGTGACCAAACAATTACATTTTTGTTTCATCTGGCCATAACACAGAAGAAAATAGAGAGAGTTCCCAGGGTACTGAGGAAAAGCTTAAAACCATGAGCGAAAAATGTCCTTCGACTGAGCAGAGGCTAGGAGACTTTAAAGGTTTCAGGTGTAAACATATAAATTAGTACCGTATATGCCGGCGTATAAGACGACTGGGCGTATAAGACGACCCCCCAACTTTTACAGTTAAAATATAGAGTTTGTTATATACTCGCCGTATAAGACTACCCCCTCTTCCTAGAGTGGTGAAACTCGGGGTGTAAGTAGTAGAAGGTAAGAATTACTGACCCTGAAAGTTTCATCATTATACTACAAATGGTTTTCCTGCTATGAATGTTAAAAGTTAAAACAGAGCTACAGCCTGTTCTCCGTGATCATTGCATAGCATCATGTAGCCATGGCAACACTCTTCCCTTGCTCTGCTCTGATACAATGTATAATTAGTCAGCGCTGGCAGATTCAGGCAGCAGGATACAATAACCCGATCGCACAGACAGTAACGGCTTCCAGAGATGGTCCCCTGCACCCCCCCAGCCTGCAGCACCCGGCGTATAAGACGACTCCCGACTTTGGGGAGGATTTTAAAGTACTGAAAAGTCGTCTTATACGCCGGCATATACGGTAGGTTATTTAAATCATATAAAATATTTAATGTCCATAAAAGCAAGTGAAATTCCAATTTTGTTATGGATGTTACAGTTGACACGACGCCTGATTGATCGCCAGACCCTGTTTTCATCACCTTATCCAAACAGATGGTGGGATTACAGGTGACAGATGGTAATAAGACTAATTGTCAGGCCACCCCAACGTACGTTTCGTCAGATTCACCAGGATGGCCTTGGTGGTGATCCTTGGATACTTTTTCACCTCTCTCACTATCCTCTTGGCCACTTCATGTGTTACTTTTGGCTTCCGACCCCGTCCTCTGAGATTGTCCACAGTTTGTAACCTCTTGTATTTTTTTTATAATACTTTGCACTGTAGCCATTGGAACTTCAAAACATTTAGAAATGGCCTTGTAGCCCTTTCCTGACTTGTGCACAGCCACAATGCGCAGCCGCAGGTCCTCACTGAGCTCCTTTGTTTTAGCCATGACTGTCCACAAACCAACTGCAGAGAGCTGCCGTTTTTCACCTGTTGAGATGATAACAACAGCTGTTTACAATTAATCAGGGTAATTAGGATGCTTTAGAGCAGCTTGGACTATTTGGAATGGTATAGAATTTTGGATTTTCCCAGAGACTGTGACACTTTGTGAATGGTATGAATAATTTTGGACATGACACTTTTTTTTACTTAAATGTAAATAAAAGCTGAAAAATGTTTTTATGACAAAAATGCCTCTTGTACATCGTCTTGTTATCTTTTGGGAGACACCTATGTACGGTAATTTCCTGTCCAAAAAGTACTTGCTGGTTGAATAAAAGTAATTTTAAGTCAAAATTTGCCAGGGGTATAAACAATTATGGGCTCATCAGGCTGCCAATAGATAGGGCAATCACTGTCCAAAAAGAAAAAAAAAATCTTAAAGCTGGAAAGACAGTTTTTACGAGGTAGCACAACCCATGCTGTGACGTTGAGCCGCGGCGCCGAGGTCCCTTGTTAGAGCAGAGAGCTAAGACTGCCGGGAAACATCAGCTGTTAGTGGGTCCCATAATGCATCGCTCTGCCTCTGTGACGTCACAGCGTGTGCCGGTATGCTGTGTGCTCCCTCCCTCCCCTCGCTCGAGTGCATCTGTGAGGTGATTGTGGGGTAATTGTAGAGGAGACATTGCTGGGACTGGCACAGAGGCCGTGGCAATAAGATATTTTTTATAACAACCCCCAGTTACCCATTTATTCGTCCTCATCCTCCATATACAATGGATCTGATGAAAGAGAACCCTCCGACTGGAAGTGTCATCTGTGAGGTGGATTGTGAGGAAGTGTAGTGGAGACTTGCCTGGGACTGGCAGCAGAGTAGGTAATCAGATATTTTTAACCCAGCCTACCTGTGGTGCCCCCAAATTCCCTGTCATCACACACCCATATCACCTGCACACTGAACCCTTCACCAACCACTTCATTCTCAATCTCTCCTGGTCTCCTACGTGTCTCCTTCACTTTATTCCTATGCAAACGGAAAGGCATAGATCTCTGGAAGGACCAGAACTGTCCTCCCCATACCAAACCCTTTGGATTGGTAAATATGTCTGCAGAGGAGGGGCACCTTAGTAATGTTCCCACAATGGGCGGAAGTGGTTCAGGCGCCAGTACGTACAAATGGTGCCTTTAGGGAATGGGAAGTGAAGAGTGTAAAGTACCTTTTTTTTTCTCTGTGTAGCAGTTTCTCACAGATGTAATACGCTGAACAGTGTGTAATATGTCCATGTAATGTATGTGGGGGATTTTTTTTTTTTTTGAGTTTACTTCCGCTTTAAGATCGATCCATACAATCTCTATTAGATCTACCAACAACTATGTAGTGCCGGATCCTCCCTGATAGAATACATAGTGATTGGAAGGATTAGAAAGCTCCTCATATTACATGGTTTTGGTAGAAGAAAATTTGATTGTACAAAAATTGTATGGTAAGATTGTATGGTATATGGGGGCTTTTAGGCTGTGTTCCCACTTCAGCGATTAATCGCATGCGCTCACGATTTTCAATCACTCAAAATTAAGTCACCGGTGGACGATTGGCAGGTTGACCAGATGATTTTCACCTGTGATTAAAAAAACACCCCTATTATAAAAAAAATCACCTCCATAGAGAATGAATGGACGTTATTTTTGATCGCCTCCATTCATGTCTATGGGTGTGATCAGAGGAAAATTATTGGGACCACCAGTGATCAGAACGCGGGGAGCAACCCCAATCGCGATCAATCTGTGATCTTTTCAATGGGGACAAGCCCATTTAAAATAGTGTAGGCGATAGGATTGATTCAGTGAATTGAATAGGTGCCAGAAGGGCGTGTTCACTCAAGGAAAGTAAGACCCATCAGGGCAATGTCGTCCAAGAAATAAGATGGCACAGATGATCTGCATACTAATATTTTTGAACCTCGAAACCACCTTGACTCCTAAGGGTGCAAAGTAAAGAGTGTGCCAATCTATGTGTTTTGTATTCCAGAATAAAGTCCATAATATGATGTTATGTCTTACCTATTGCTGAGGGAGGAACTTTAACTGGTAGGGCTCAAAATAATACAATAATCTGGAAAGAATTGTCATCTTAATAGGCACTATGTGCCCAAAATAGAGAACGCTGTGCACCTTCCAGGATGTCAGTATGCGAATAATCCCCAAAAAGAGAAGGGAAATGAAAAGGGTAAAGTAATTGATATAATGGGGTCAGACCCTGGTAGGTGGAAATGTTGTAAAGCTAACAATTCAGACGTGGGAACAAATTAGAGCAACGCCCCAGTTTTAGTGGTGTTCATTCTGTATCCAGATAAGAAAATATAATTATCAAGTTACTTTTGGAGATTGGTAAGTGTCATTCTTATATGTGCTGTCAGTGATTCAATAGAAAGGGCACATACTACCATGTTTCCCCTAAAATAAGACACTGTCTAATATTAATTTTTGGTGCAGAAAAATACACTAGGGCTTATCTTTGGGTAGGCCTTATTCTTACTAATCTGTATATTTCACCAAACAAACCAAAAATTCTTAGTATAAATATGTATTTAGCTACTCAGACTCTTTTTCTTCAACTGATTATTTTGCTTGGAGTGGCATTCACCAGGCGCTGTACACTGCGTCCCGACCACACTTCAGCTACTACTGAGGAATGAGATCTGGGGGTTCAAATGTGTTGTATTGTGAGAGTTACATTTGACCCAAAGCTAGCTGGTGATCTAAATAAGGAACAGGGAGGTCCATCTGCAGCAGAATCTACCATGCAGGAGACTGACGCAGAGGACAGTGAGGAAGACCACCCTACATGCGGCTGTGCAGGGGTCAGGAGTATATACAATGCAGCATCCTATATGAAGTCACATCCCTAAACCCCTTTATTGTACCCCCAGGTATGGGAAGATGCAGAAAATGTACTCTTAATGACTGGTGCTAGTGAGAACTATGAGGAGCTGTGAGTTACAATAGAGGCGAGGAGCACGCTCTTGTGTCTCTTCAGAGAGAGGATACACTACAAGACGCCAGTGACATCCCACTAGAATTAGGATGGGGCGTCATTCACGATGTAGAGCCCCGCCTATAGACCGCCATAACGCCCATCTTGTAATGAGAGATTTGCTTCCCAAATCAAAAATGGTTTCCTCGGTACTGTCACCATGGAAACATACGGGTACCAGGCAGCGTGAGAGCCCACCTCTTCCTGGAAATCCGCGTTTTGTTTGGCTGAGTTGTTTAGTTATAATAAGGACATTCTAGGAGAGCAGATAAGTGACAACTACGTCTTCCAATCAGCTAGGAGAACAGCGGCCAATCAGATCGTCGTAAATCTAACAAGGGGCCCGGCAGGAGGAGGCTGAGAGGGGTCCCGGTAAGTCGTGTATTGTTGTATGTGTTGTATCGTTGTCATATCCGCTTCACAATTACGTTCCCTGTGTGTGAAATATATAATTGTTCCCCATCATCAGCCTTCCCTTGTTATTATCATTGTGTCATCATCATCCTTATGTTATCAGCATCGTGTTACAATCATCCCTATCCTTTCATGATCATTGTAATCAATCACTAATCACTGGGTGTGCAGCCATACAGGGGAGGCCATCTCGCCATCCCTAGTGCTTGGTCATTCCCCTGTATACCGAGGAGTTACCAATGTGATGCAGAGTGAGGGTAGGATCAGCCAGGACCAGATCATCACATCCAACCATGCTGCATCTGCCCAGCCTTGCCTAATATGCTTTGTGTACTGATATGTACAGTCAATGATCATAGAAAGTCCAAGACACATGGGTCCTGTCACACATTGTATGGGAGACGCCACTAGGCTTCAGAGGGTCCATTTACCAAAGATGGTTTGTGGAGAAGCCATTATGCACCCTTCCCCCAGGACATCGTAGCAGTATCCAGTCTCTTTATTTCGATGTTTCTTACTATTAGTATATTCAGAATCCTGATTCCAATCTGTACATTTCTGTTGACATTTTAATGTGTTTTATGGTCCCAGTTTATCTTTCCACCATGACGGAGCCGGAGCTCTTGCTGGATTCCAACATCCGATTATGGGTGGTGTTACCCATTGTCTTCATCACTTTCTTCGTGGGCATGATCCGCCATTATGTCTCAATCCTTCTCCAGAGTGACAAGAAACTGACACAGGAACAAGTGTCTGACAGGTGGGTCTTTGTTTATGCCAAACTACTTTTTAATGCTAGATTTTTAGGGTCATACTGCACCCAGAGCTCCCCTGGAAACCCATGGCCCAGATCTCCCTAGAGCAGTGGTCCTCAATCTTTTTAGATCCACAACCCCGGAAGTGACGTCACATTGTTACACTTCCTGTATTTGGAGTGTGGGCGTCCCTGTGCGGAGTGTCACTTCTGCGTTCTAAATACCGGAAGTGACTCTGTGACATCCCTTTCAGCACAATCAGTATAATGTCCCCCCTCCTATTTTCCCACCTAGTTTGTGCAAATTATGTGTGGGGTGGGGAGTTATGAGGGAAAGTAATGCCCCAACCCTCCTAAGTTAGGAGGAGGGCATTACTCACCCTTCTAACTTCCCACCTGCTTGTGAGCATCAGGACTGCTGCTTTGCACAGCAGCTCTGATGCTTTCAGTGAACTCGGCGATCCCTGTGAAATGGGCATTCGACCCCCAATGGGGTCCCAGGCTGAGAACCATAATTTTGCCGCCATAGTCCCCTACCCTGGAAACCTGTGCCTCATATTTCCCTAGAGTTTCCATCCCTTTTGCTGTGCCTTCATAGTCCCCTGCCTTGGAAATCTGTGCCTTTATAATTCCCTAGAGTTTCCTTCCCCATCATTCTGCTTCCATAGTCCCCTACCGTGGAAAACTGTGAGCAACATATCTCCCTACAGTTTCCGTCTGGATCGTTCTTCCTCCATAGTCCCCTACCCTGGAAACCTGTGCCCCATATCTCCCTAGAGTTTCCTTCCCTATCATTCATGCCTACATAGTCCCCTACCCTGGAAACCTGTGCCCCATATTTCCCTAGAGTTTCCTTCCCCATCGTTCTGCCTCCAGAGTCCCCTACCCTGGACACCTGTGCCCACATATCTCCCTATAATTTCCTTCCCCATCGTTCTGCCTCCAGAGTCCCCTACCCTGGACACCTGTGCCCCATGTCACCCTATAATTTCCTTCCCTATCGTTCTGCCTCCAGAGTTCCCTACAGTATACCATGTTCCCTTCCCTGTCATACTGTAAAACCTCATATCCCCAGTTCCATTTCCTATTATACTGTGCTCTATTCCTCTGTCACGATGCTTTCTAGAGTTCTCTTTTCTTGTACAGAATTCAAGAGTTCCCTACCCTATCTACTTCCCCCCTGTATCTCCCCAGAGATCCCTTCCTTATCAATTATGTTCCTAGAACTCCTTATCATGTATGTCCCTAGAAGCCCTGTATCTCCCTGGAGTTACCTTCTCTGCCATACTGTATACTTTTTCTTCATCCTACCCTCCATCCTACCGAAGATCTTTTTCCCCTTTGTCGTACTTCACACTGCATCGTGCTTGGATTTTTGCTGTTTTACAGATCTATTATCTTTTTAAATTCATATCCTTTCACTGCTTCACCCTTTATCTTCCTGGTGTTCCTGTCCCTCAATATACTGCACCCAAACATGCTATCCCTTTCATACTGTGTTTCCAGTCACCCTGGTCTTGTAGCTTGCTTCTGTTGGTGTCAGTGGGAACTTAGATAAAGGGTGCATAATATCCAGAGCATACACTGCACACTGTATCGGAGAATGGAACTCTAGGGTGATAAAGGGCAAAGCACCCCAGAGTTCCATTCTCTGATACAGTGTGATAAACTGCTGTATAATAAAAATACATTTCTGGTGACCCCCTAATTTGCTCTGTGATGAAATTTCATGATTTCTTTTCTGTTTCAGTCAGGTACTGATCCGCAGCAGAGTCCTCAGAGAGAATGGAAAATACATTCCAAAGCAGGTATGAATGAAGTGGAGTGCAGTGAACTATGTTGGAGAGAGTGTTTAAAGATGTTGTATCTTTTTTATTGAGGGACCCAGTATGATTTTTACTCTCTGGTTATTCTCTCTGCTAACAGACATGATTGTTCATCTCCGCTGTGTTAAACAATTACTTTTCAACTAACTTCAAAAGCTGGCCATAGACGTCTCAATTTTTCTGCAATCTATCGTTTCAGTGATCTTAGAATCGATTCCAATTAGGAGATCAATTGCACATGGACCCTATTACGTTATCGATTAATCGCTAATCCCTCACTCCGATCAATCATTAGGACAGCGAGCAATTGGTCATTCCCCACCTTTTAGATTGAAAATGATGTCATGTGGGTTGGACGCCAACAGGTCAATAGTTCGGAACTATCGCATGTCTCCATTGTCTCCACGCTATCTAAATTTTACAGGTCCGATACTTGCTTGATCGATTCTTCATGCGATTCTGTGAGTTTGGGATCGATCGCACACTTTGTGCAAGCAAAGATTTCTGTGTGATCGATCACACCAAGCGATCGATCTCACAGAAATCGCACAAAAAATCAAGACTTCTATGGCCAGCTAAAGTATTTTTAAACTTTTTGTTGCACCTCTGCACCTGTCTGGCACTACCACCATCTCTGTCCTTAGCATCCTTACCCTGTTTCCCAGAAAATAAGGCATCCTCTTATATTTTTGCCTCACACTGAAATATAAGCCCCCCCCCCCCCCCCCCCCCCCCCCCCCGAAAATAATGCACCCCTGGAGGATAAGGTACTGTAACTCTGGACAGGGGTGTCCAGAAGTGGCAATCAAAATGACACAGGAGGATCGGAAGGGTTTACTAAAATGGTAATCCCTCCCTCTGAGTCTCCTGTGCCATTTTGATTCCCCCCTCTGATCCCTACCCTGATGCCCCAGTGCTGTATTCTTCTTCTTGGAAATAAGATGTATGGCATCCTTGGCAACAAAAATAATATAAGAAACTGTCTTATTTTCGGGGAAACACGGTAGATGGAGCATTTGGGTTTGGGCTGAAAGTGACCTGTGTTCAGCTGTCATTGCTTTTATTTAACACAGACAATGACCCCTTTGACCATCAAAGTCTAGTCTGTTTGTTTCAGTGCATCAGTACTCTCTACAATTTACAGTCAAGTACCTTACATGTTCATGGCCCTGTTCTTCAGCTTTTCATCTGTCATGTACATTAAGGAAATAAGGAAAACTTTAATGCCAACTGTTCAAAGCTGAAGCAATGGTCTTTTAGCATATTGCATTCTATATCATAACACAACATTCTCTGGCCATGAAACAGGTCGACCAAGTCCCCAAACAGTCAAACAAAATGGGCTCAGCTCATTTAACTCTAAGCATCAAGTTGATGTTGACCTTGAAATATGGATCTGGAATCAGTAAAGCCTTTTTTTTACTTTTTCCTTGAAGATCATAATTATGGATGGTAGACTGTTGAAGTCTTGGACATTCTGTAAATGAGGTCGAACTTAGTGACTGTGGAATCTCATCTCCCAAACAATATTCTAGTCTTTTAGAAACTGTGGCTGTTCCTTCAGTGTTATCTAGCCAACCAACATGCAGTAGCAGTAAAGGCAGGGATACACGGCTCGATTTGCATTGAGAGATAGCTCCCGATATCGGGGAAGCCAGGCAGTAGCGTGATGACGTCATCACGCTACTGCTGAGCTCTCTCTGTCGGCTTAAAAATCGAGCCGTGTATCCCAGCCTTAAGGAACCGTGGTTCCCTATTCAAAGTGTAGAATATCGAACAAGGTTTACCCGCCTACACGGGTCGATTTATTTTTTTTTATTTTTTTTATCAGTGCTGTGAGCGCGCACGGTGCTCGGCTGTGCAAAAATCTGGAAAAAATTGACCCGTGTATTCCTACCTTAAGCCTACCTACAGCAGTTGGAATAGAATGTTTCCTGTATAGAAACTCTTCCAGCCTTGCCCCATGCTAGATTAGTACACCCATATGTATGCCTCAGCTGGTAAGGCTCCTAGCAAATGCTTTGTATGCTCTACCAGCACACAATTTACCAAAACGGCTGCTAAAGCTGAGGACTTGAGACAAAGGGCCATTGTCAGTGCTTCTTGTGATACTCAAGGCTTGGACACAGTATAGCCAGGCAGTTGGAAAAACAAATGGAATTCTAGGTTGTATAGATATGGTTCCTTTGTATAGATATTCTAGAGCCCATTAATATAAAACAATATTGATAAGATAGGAAACAACCAGAGAAGGGCAGCAAATATTGTCAAGATTTTTTGATAAAATTAAGTGACTAAACAAAGGTATGTCAAGTCTTGAGGGGAAGAAATAAGAATATATGTTTAAAACCCTAAATACATTACAGTTGTGAAACAAATTGAGAAAGACAATTCATGAAACTAAGCTAACTATTAGTGAGACAGTCAATACGAAATGGGTTGTAACCTGCCTGGGATTTCATTTTACCTCACTCTTCCATATCTCTATTAAGGGACATAGGTTTTAATTTTTTTGTTTGTATATATTCAATACATTCTTGTATATTTACAGTCCTTCCTTATGAGGAAATTCTACTTCAACAATGCTGAAGATGGCTTTTTCAAGAAAACAAAGAGGAAAGTGGTACCACCTTCTCCGATGACTGGTATGGATTGTGATGGCATGTATTTTGCAACCCTTTGATTCTATACCTCTGGTAATAACATATTCCTTTTGTACAGATCCAACCATGTTGACTGACATGATGAAGGGAAATGTTACCAATGTGTTGCCCATGATCCTTATTGGTGGTTGGATTAACATGACCTTCTCTGGCTTTGTGACAAGTAAGTGCTGCCTACTTGGAGGTAGAATTGGTGGTAATGTTACAGATGAATGATGATGATTTCATCCTCCTGTCTTTGTATCTTAGCAAAAGTGCCATTTCCACTGACTTTGCGCTTCAAGCCAATGCTGCAGCAGGGAATAGAGCTGCTTTCTTTGGATGCCTCATGGTAAGGGAAGACTAAAAATCTAGATAAAGAGGTGACTCTGTGACCGTTGTACTGGGAAGGGTGAATTATTACAGACGTATACTACAGACTGAGACAAGTTGAGTGCTTTGCAGACACAGAAGAGTGAAGCCTTGCCTACAGACACTGGGAGATTGAAGAGCCTAATCAACATACACTGGGTGTTTAGGGGGCTTATTTAATGTGAATAATGAAGCCACATCTCTAAATATTTGCAAAAACTTGAAGCAGTAAAGCACCTCCATTATATTTCATGCCAGCGTATATAGCTTATGTTTCCGTCTATATTCTCTGGGGTTAAAGCAGACCTACCACCTCCTAGGTCACTCCACAGTAATAATAAGGGAATCCCCGATAGGAAAAAAAGGAGGGGTGATTTTTCCAAAGTCACCCCTACCACTGTGTGGGACATCTGCCGGCTGTAGGAAGTCGTGCGTGCCCAGTCCAGTGGGGTTGTGACATCAGCATCACATCTACGAGACTTTTAGTGATGGGTAATGGGAGGTGCCCTCTCTCCCAGATGCGCACTTCTTATCACTTCACTTTTTTATTTTGAGTTTAAAGCTGGGCATTGACCCCCGATCAATCACGGCGTGGTGACGGCACCACACTGTGATTGATGGGGAAATTATTGAACGGAAATCAATGTGCACCACATGGGCACAACAATTCCTGTTCAGTGTGGACCCGTTCTCCCCAGCTCACAGCACGTGTTGTGAGAGATTCACTCACAACACAAGGCTGCAAGCTGGAGAAAGGCAGCCAACCAGGACACAGCCTCACAGAGACATGCTGGCCCCGCCCCTTCACATTGAACACTGGTGTCCAGGCTGTTCAGGAGCCACAGCATGTCCAATACTTTGAAGATAGATTCTTGTCTCCATTTAAAGTAATGGAGATTAAACAGGGATTTTCAACATGTTGGAACCCTGTTCAATCAAGATTCTTCAAGCGGCTCTATTGACACACGGGTAGATTTGTAAATAGATTAGAGCACATGAGTGTGCACGGTGCTCAATTGTACTCAAATCTATTTACATATCTACTGTGTGTGCCTAGCTCAAAGCCTGCCATACACCCACCGCCTGGGTGCCAACAGACAAGTTCCGATGAGCTCTGGAATGCAGCATGATGATGTCATCACGCTGCATTCCCAAGCTGCCTTCATCGGCGGGCACCCTTTGTTTGCCGGCCATTAGCTTCAATGAAGACGCCGGTCTTCATTGAAGTTAATGGCATCGGCTGGCATCGACCAGAGAACATCGGACATGTCCGTTCTCTGGCCGGCTGAGCTGTGGGGCGACAGGCCCGTTGGTCAGCGGCAAAATCGGCCGCTAATCGGTGTGTGTATGGCAGGCATAAGACCAGTGTTTACAGATCCCAATAGATCAATCTGTAATTAGTCCATTAAATGTGTATTCGTGGATACATAGTCTTTAACAGCACAATGCAAAATGTCACGGATTCTGTACAGTGGAAAACATTTGTATGAGTTTTTAAAGACCTAGAATATTCTTTCATATTGGATGCTGAGTACTTATCACCTGATATCTAGCCAATAATATGTGAAAGAGGCTTCCAAACCTGAGATCCATGTGACATCTAATTTTGTAGAAATGACTCCTTATTTGTATATGTGTCTACAGGGTGAGCTCGGCCTCCTGGTATTTTCTTAATGTCTTTGGTCTAAGAAGTATCTACTCATTGATCCTTGGACAGGATAATGGTGAGAAATGCTCTATTTCCTCTTCAGCTATACTGTGTTATCCCTTATGTACCCGACTGTCTGCCATGGCCACTTCTGTCTATCATTCTCTTCCAAAAAGGATTGTGTCTTTTCTTAAGACTATAGCTGTCCATAGACATTAAGATTTGTGGCCGCTCACCGCGGTTGATCTGTCATGAAATCGGCCACAAATCTAATGCCTAAAAGCAAAATTCGGCCTTATATTGTCCGTCATTTCTTAGCTCGATCCCATTACTGGCCTGCACACAATGGGTGCCCGGCCGATTGTCTGCACGACAGGCTGTGTGTGATTACATCATCCTGCACAGTCTGCAGCAGAATCGGGAAGGAACCTAAACGTCTATGGCCAGCTTATGTCAGTGAGATATCAATGTGGTTGACTGAGTTGACTGTTAGTAGATGGATCTGTGAACAAGGAGGGTATGTGTGTTCCTGGAAGTGGAGTGTCCAATCTCCAATACAGATTATTTCCTTTGTACACGTTTTACCTTTTCTCTAAAAGGCTGAAATGTCGCTTACAGGAAGTACTGGCCGCACTAAGGCCATGTTTCCACATCCGCCGGGACCCCCTACACTAAGCGCATTGCTTAGCGGGAGGTCCCAACGGAGCACATACACTTCACCTGCTCGGCAGATGCTGTGTTCTCACTGCGCTGAGCGCTGAACAGAGCATCCGTCGGTCAGCTCAAGTGTATGTGATCCCACAACGCTGTGGAAACTCCCCCTTAGTCTGTCTCTCTTTCCCTTTTCCCTCCTGGAGCTTTCCTGACACTTGTATGATTATTGTCAGGAAGTCAATAATGACATAGGCATGAAGGGAAAAAACTATAATTTGAATAAAATCATTTGAATAAATAAAATATGTGCATTTCATGCTACAGCTGCTGACCAATCCCGTGTCATGCAGGAACAGATGACTGGAGCTGCTATGGCAATGCCAGCTGACACCAACAAAGCATTTAAGGTAAAATTTAAGGTTTTCACAGGTTCTGTGCTAAACACACACTGCTCATCTTAACATTCACCACACCTTGTTTACCATGCATTTAACCTCCCTAGCGCACTGCTGATGTCCAGATTTCTGTACCAAAAGTGCACAATAGACTTCAATGGTAAATTTTTCTTAATGTTGTAGGCCTGTAACTTCCTAAAATATGTCCGTACAAGGGTCTAATAGACATCCTGAATATAATAATGCTTGAAACCAACAATTATGTAAAATAAAAATAAAAAATTTAAAATAAAATAATGAAAAAAAAAACACAAAAATTAGGACACAAAACTATGCTGCTATGTACTAAATATCGCCAAATACTAAATATCGATAAAATCACACCAGGAAAAAGAAAGGGTTACTGCAAATGGGCACATCTGGGGCATCAGGGACTTTATTCTGGCGAGA
>CM070037.1:76914726-76938987 GCA_036250615.1 Ptychadena robeensis
CCCCCCCCACCCCAATACTTTTTGGAGCCACCTTTTGCGGCAATCACAGCTCTAAGTCGCTTTGTATAAGTCTCTATGAGCTTGCCACATCTTACCACTGGAATTTTTTTCTTATTCTTCCTTGCAAAACTGCACCAGCTCCTTTAAGTTAGATGGTTTGCGCTTGTGAACAGCAATCTTTAAATCTGACCACAGGTTTTCTACTCGATTGAGATCTGGGCTTTGACTAGGCCATTCAAACACATTTACATGGTTCTCCTTAAACCACTCCAGTGTTGCTGTAGCCGTGTGTTTGGGGTCTTTGTCCTGCCTGAAAGTGAACCTCCATTCTAGCCTTAAAATCACACACAGAGTGGCACAGGTTTTGCTCAAGAATATTCTTGTATTTAGCACCACCCATCTTTCCCTCAACTCTGACCAGTCTCCTAGTCCCAGCTGCTGGAAAACATCTCCAAAGCATGATGCTGCCACCACCATGTGGGTAGAGTGTTCTTTGGGTGATGTGCTGGGTTTGCGTCAGACAGCATTTTCTTTGATGGCTGAAAAACTACACTTTAGTCTCATCAGACCAAAGCAAACTCAACATGTCTTTTTGTTTTTAGGTAAAAAAAAATGGCTTTCCTCTTGCCACTTTATGGAGCGTACAGCTTATTCTTGCCCTGTGTACACATACTTGGGGTTATCTTAGGTCTCTGTGCTGCCTCTCTGATTAATTCCCTTCATGCCCAGTTTGTGAATTTTGGTCGGTGGCCGACTCTTGATCAGTTTCCTATTGGACCATGTTCTTTCCATTTGGTTATGATAGATCAGTGATGGGCAACTGAGTTGATATGGAGGGCCACAATTGCAGCCCTCGGCATCATTAAAGGGTCGCACATAACATTTTCAATCTATACTGACTTAAAATGACAAAATTACAGCAAACATTGCTAGAAGACATTATTTTGTATTTTTAAATAACAAAACTTGTTTTAAAGGATACTTCAAGCATTTGGAAACCCTGTAGTATGGTAATTCACATTTGGTGTCATATATATATATAATCAAAGGTTTTGTGCCCCTATTCTAAGGTAATGTGCAACAATATACATAATACAATCATCCCCCACTGGTTGGTGGAATAGTGGTAGCATAAACACTCACCTGTCTGCCGACCACTCTGGCTTGCATATGTGAAAGCCAATCACTAACCCAGATGGAGCCTGAGCAAGTCCCTAGCCACTTCTACTCTTACCGCTCTAAGAAGATTCCGGGGAAGATGCATTAGCAGGGGATTGGCAGACAGGTGAGTTCCAATGCCCTATTAACACTTAGGTTTCAGGGGCCGCAAGTGGAGAAAATGCCCAAAGGGCCGCAGGTTGGGCACCTGGGTGATAGATTGATGGTGCTCCAGTAGATCTTTAAAGATCTTGATTTTTTTTTTAAAACCTAACCCTGACTTGTACTTCTCAACAACATTGTCCCTTAATTGTTTGGAGAGTTCCTAGGTCTTCATGGCAGTGATGCCTCTTGCCTAGGTGTTGTAGCCCCTGGGGCCTTTAAAACAAGTTGCTTATATTTAATGACAGATCATGTGACACTTAGATTGCACACAGGTGGATATTATTTCACAAATTATATGACTTCTGAATTCATCCATCCAAAGTAAATGCCGGAACACAAAGGGTGGGCGGCCAATTCTCGGCACGACTGGCCCTGCGTGGTGACGTCATGCCAGGAGATCGTCAGGTATTCTAAAAGTGTATGGGGTTTTAACAAATGTTTTATTCATATATTTATCTAATTACACTTCACCAACTATTATGTTCTGACCCATCACATGCAATGCAGGTTAACAAAACATTGAACTTAAGGCTGTGATGTACCAATATAAGCAAGGCAAATGTTCTCGCTTATCTATTCCTTGTATGGGGTATTGGATTGAATTGTTCTCTCCTTACCTTAGCACTGTGTGCATGCTCCCTAATACCTTTTAATACAAAATTGATTTTATGTTAATTTTTTTTCTATATAAAAAAAAAAGTGAAAAATGTAACCGTGTATGCTTACTTTACATTTACATCATAAACTTTTAAAAATAATTACTTACTAGAAAAGCTGCAATTTGAATTACTTTCAGGACACTCCTCATCCACCGCACCTACAACATATTCCAGAGTTAGGCAATAATCATCAAATGAAATAAGTAATATCCAAACCTGTGTGATAATAATTTCATGAATATAATGAAATCTCTGATCCAAGCTCTATCGACTTGGACCATTCATATCCTATTATTGCATCACAGCAAAGATAGCCACACTCCAGCGCTGACCATTACACATCAGTATTCTTTACTTAGAGCCATAAATGCTTTGTATTGATTGCTATGGATTACTTTACATTGCACATTGTTTTTCCATTCTGCAAGCTTTGTCAGTTTCTCGCAATGAAGTGTTTACTAGTCGCTTCCTAAATTTAACACACTGTTTCCTGATATATTCTCAGGCTGGATCATATTACTTTCTTTTCCCTTTTCTGTATGAGCACATGTAAGTCTCACTTCCTTCTGTGGGGTGGATTGGGGGCTTATATGAGCTAATATGTCACAGATGGCAAAGATGATAGAAATAAAGTTGATGAACAGATTCTTATTTTGTACATTCTGATTTTGTTATTCATTTTTTCCTATTCCTAATATTTTCAATGAATGATCACCTGATAACATCAATGTCAAAAGCATGAGCACCACTAACCCTCAGGTCAAATACTATACCAGGGGTGGGCAAACTAGTGATGTCTTTAGAGATGCCAGCGATGCGCAGAATTGGTACACCTATGGCAGGCCAGCCATTACAGGCTCTAGGTCTGGCCCAATTATCAAATTTAAAAAGCCAATGTGGCTCATAAGTCAAAAAGTTTGCCCACCCCTGTACTTTACAATCCTATAAAGTTCTCCAGCTTGTCTGTTCATGCTATGAGCAGTGGTAACCTTTTGGATATTACTCATAGACCAGTGTAGATGCGTGGTTTCTTCTTAGCTATTTAAATGGATATCATACTGCTTCTCTACTTGGATTAAGCCAATTTGAGATATTTAGTGATGTGTCCTGTCTGGGTGAATGATGTTTCTAGTAACAAAGCATCTTTCCCTGGATACAGGACACAGAGCCTCCTACTGGACTCAAGTGTCCCAGGACTTTTTCCATGTATATGTGAGATAGGAATTCCCCCCTGTACATTAATGACAAAGGACCTTTTCCTGTACACAAGTATAATAGGATGCCCCTGGCATAGGTACCTCATGACCATCTTCAAAACAGGACCTCCCACGGTACATATTTGACACAAGACCTTGAGCTAAATACATTATTTACCCCAGACACCCTGAATATTACTCTGAACAGAGGTGACACAGGCCCTCCCATAGATGCAGGTAATTTAGGACAAGTAGAGGTGAGCCAGAGTGTCTTGACACAGTGACAATGGGCTAGTTTTTTTTTATACTGCCCACTGTCATGGCATTAGTAATTCAGAAGTTCTTTATCTCAGGAACATACTAAAGGGAAAACAAAACGATTCAAATTATCTAAGGTAATAAGTCTCTCACCTATCACAGTAAGATATGTCCCAGCTCCATGAGCAGATAAGTCGCCACCAATCTGGAAGGAAACTTCACAGTAATACGTATCAGAATCATGAAATCCCACACTGTGTAGAACAATGTCAGCTGACTGACTTTCAATAAAGTGAGTCGTATCGGTTTTGAAGAGTCTGCTACCGAATTCAGTATTACTGTTGGTAATCTCCATATTGGGTTCTATTGCATGTTTGTACCATTTGTAGGACCCAATGGTGGCTTGCTTGTCACGGCTGATGGTGTAGTTACATGGTAAAATGACGGAACTGCCTTTTGGTGCTGATATTCTTGGAATTTGAGATACCTGAATGATCTGTGATAGGCACCCTAAAAAAGATAGGTGATGTTTATAAGGTCCTTTATTAGAAGAAGTGTAAACAAATATAGCATATATTCTGGAGAAGACACAGGACTGAAGTACTACTTGCTACTCAACCTCATTGTGGTCCCGATTTGCCTAAATAAATAGCTAACAATGTATGACCTGGCTATACAATAGATGCATGTTACAAAAATATTGGACAAAGAATTAGGATCATGGAACTCTTTAAAAGAAATATCAGTAGCCTCACATACTGGCAAATACAATTTTCTACAAAGGTACCTCAATAATAACCTGAAGACTAACCAATCCTTTGAGACCTCTACCACCATCAACCTCATTCATCACCCAGACTAAGTCGCTTCTTATTTCCATCTCAGCCTTATTCTTCATCATCTTCATGTAGACCCCCTCATACCTTGCTTGTTGTCTGTAGGCCTCACAATAATTCTGCAGATAGTTATCAAAGTAAAGATATAACTACTAAAAATTACAAGTCACAATATCTCAAATAGCCCCTGTATATCTAACTAAACATATTTTTATACCTTAAAATTCCAGAATATTTCACTATATCTAAGCTGCTATTTTCCCCAATCTTGGTTGAGAATCTCTCCATTCTCCTTTCACAGTCTCCACAAACTACAACACCTTACAATATCTCCTAATCAAAGAATCACAATATCACCCTATCACAGAATTTCCTTGCCTTAACAGTACATCTTCCCATCAGAATCATAGTTGCATGCCATTTTTCCATCACAGAAGAGTAATTGGCTCCTCACCTTGCATGGGTCCCAGCAGCAGCAGAAGGAGCTTTAATCTTGTCATGTTAACAACACTTTGTGCCCTGTCTTACATGACAGAAAAGCACACACTATGAAACAGGAAACTCCTCCCTTAATGTATGTTCTAAATTTCTGCACATTAAGCCACAAGCAGAAGATGACCAGATCACCGGCCCCTATATAACAGCTCTTTATTGTCCCAGGGATTAACTGGAACCATAACAAGCACAATGTCAAAATAGTCCACACTCATCATACAGAAGACTTGAACCTATAGTTCATTTAAAAAAAGGAGTTTACAGTAGGTAATACATGGTGTGGAAGCATACACCCTAGCATGTACAGCGGACATGTAGACATAGCAGAGCATACTGTACCAAAGAGGGCAATACATATATCATGCTTAGCATAGTGACCATATCAGCATACACATACCCAGGATTTTTGGATTTTAAAGATCACAATTAGATTGTTTTGATATATGGTGTGTTCGTCGTGCTGGGTATGGTACATACTGTGTACATTCTAGTAGGTATGCTGTGTACTGTATACATTGTGTGGGATATATTGTGGACTGAGTACACTGTGTTCATATGATGTGTTTATTGTGCAAGACATGGTATGTGATCAACAAAATACAACGCTCACAATGTCCAATGTGCTGGGCTTGATTTGTGCTGTGTACATTATGTGTGTTGTGTAAACTGTCCTGGATAATGTATATTCAGGTTTTTTTTATTTTCCTGGATAGGGTGTGTACCATGTTCAATGTTTTAGGTACAGAATGTTCTGTGCACACTGTGTTCGGCATGGTGTGAGCTCCTCTCACTCAGCTAAATATGGTGTGCCCTTTGTTTACTAAGCTGAGTATGTGCTGTGCCCACTGTTCTGCATATGGTATTTATGTAACGGGCAGGTGTTACATCAGAGAACCCATACAGTGCATCTTGTGCTTTATTGAGCCACAGCACAACAATTAACGACTGTTCAATCTTATTTAGAAAGAATAGCAGTCTTTGAGGCTTCACACCGCACTGCAGCGCAGTGGTGACAAGTTAAGGTGTTCCTAACAGTCCAGTTCCCAAACATCAGGCACAACAGCAAATCGTGCCCAAGGACAACCACCGGGCACCCCACCACAGCTGTGACTGTGACCGAAAGGCAATTGGCACAGTTCTGTACTCCGGACACTGGTTGTTCCACTCGGGAGCCACCCGTACGCTCCCTCCTGATCACAGGGAGACCGGGAACAGACACACACGCTGTCCTCCTCCTCTCTACCCAGATCAATGAGCCCTGTGTCAGGAGGACAAACTGCAGCTTCCAAACCAAACTCTCCCTCTGCAATGAATACCAACCCCTCTCCTGTAGTGACCAGGGAGAGGTCCATACTACATTTACTATGTGGATGTGCTGGGGATGAGATGTGCTGTTTACAGTGTTCTGGATATGGTATTTACTATGCTGGTGTCTGTGCCCCATGCCCAGGGGTGGCAAATATACACTGTAATTTGGATTGGATTGACCTGAGAAACTTTTATACCAAGTAGAATGCTAGCCTTATGCTAGTGTAGTGTAATTGATTTAACCATGAAACAGTTGTTTGCACATGATTCAGCTCCTTGCTCCAAGAGCCATGGTAATATGATACATGGGAGGGGCTGGTGGGTTTCTTCCCTGGCTTGATCCAGCCTGACTGTGTGTTCAGCATCTGTTGGCAGGATCTAACATGGGGACAGGCCTAGATGTCTGCAGGATCTTCTAAAGGAAAATGTAAGTTGATCAAGGGCTTGCCCCCATGACGTCACCATGCTGAGCTCAAGCGTACAGCAAATCGATGCGCACCACTTTGCACAATCAATTCCTGTTTGATACTTTGATTAATGGCAATCCAACAGGGATTAATCAACAAAGGGTGTCCGGGTTCGAAGTTCTGAACAATTGATCTATTGTTCGGGTATTGATTGAAAAATCGACCTGTGTATGGCCACCTTAAGAAACCAATTGCTGTTTAACCGTTGGCCCTGGCAGATTTCATGTGCATGAGTGTATGTGCATTCACATGGGTTAAGCACTGGTGTAGCACTGACACCCGTAGGTGCTGCTGTGTAGTGTGGGATACCGGGTAGCAGACCAGGAGGAGACACTTACTTAAAAAAAAGAAAAGTTAATATTGGAAACATGTCATCATGGAAGAGGGTGGGGACAAGCTGTTAGGCGACTGAGGTCTAGCTACTACTCTTGGCAGCTTCATTCCCTCAATAGAAACAAACGCAACAACTCAGGCCAGCTCCCCTAGGCAAGTTATTCTCACAAACACAACACTCTAGCACAAGCACCGTCCTTGAAAATCCTCCCTGGGAATCTTAGAAACAGGCCTCACTCCACTGATATCTCTGCTTCAATACTGGACAGAGTTCCCCTTAGCTCTGGAGATGTTCAAACGACTGCTGCTGTGAGAAACATTCACCCTTCCGCAGACAAGGGACAGGCTCTCCCTCTAATGGAACGCCCAGGCAGATCCGCAATCTTTGATCCCCAGCTAGGCACATCAACACATCATCACTTCTTCATCAGATCAGGGCAATCAGCCCTGACTGACACACTGGAACAACATCCAGGTCCCAAGAGGAGACACCCCAAGGGAGAACTGAACTCAATCTGGTCTATCACTATATAAACATCACCTCCATCACATGGAAAAAGCGCAATTACTCCCTGACCAACCAGAGACAGGCAAGAGCACCAAATAGAATACACAGACTTGGCAGAGAACCAAGACAAACTACCCAATCAACAACGCAGCTGCTGTCACCACACATACCCCTCACTAAACCATTAACTCCTAAACTCCTGTCCCTGGCATTGCTACAACTCACCCCCACACACTCAATCCACACCCCCTGCTAAATTGACCAGGTGACCGCACCTGTCTGCTTAAGAACCCTCTTTGAACGCCTTGTACTACAATGGTGGGAAAAGGGGGATTCGGGAAAACATTTCAGTTACATGACAACATGGTTGATTGCTTAACGTTACAAAAGACATTAAAATAGATAAAGAAAACAATTTAGCATATATAGATTTTGCAAAACAAAAGCAACATCTTTATACAGAATTGTATAAGAAACTTTTATAAAAAGATTCACCTGTGCACTAGCAACACATCATCATAAGACTTTTAAACAACATGGCTGCAATTACAATTCTCCATTGGCAAGGGAAACACGAGCCCCTTTAATAATAAATCACGGACACATTATACAATAGTTAATTCTTTCCTCCCCACCCATCCCTCCCCCAACAGAAAAAGACACAAGTCTCTAGCTTAGTGCACAAAACACCAGGACCCCTAATCAATGCAACCAACAAGCATACACAAAATTCAAAAACAATCACCATTCCTGGCAGCCGACAAAAATGCAAAGAACCTGAACCAAAAACTATCATTTACAAAACGCACTCTATGCTGCACATCCACACACAATTGATCAGCAAGCATCCCCATAAGGAAAAGGGGGAAAAACAACACATACCCCTCTCCTCCAAAAAGACACCCAACCACCATCCTGTCGAAACACCCGAACCCCCCAAATAGACGACCAACTCACCAAACGCAAATTAATCGACAAACAGTAAAAACCTTATACTCTAAAAACATGTAATTCAATGGCCTATAACCACCAGCCAGGTGATTACAACTCCAGAAATAGCACATAAACCAATACCTATGTTACCTGTCTCCTGCTGTACAGGCCCCAAACCAAACATAGTGAGCCATCTCATGTCACCTGACAACCCTGCACACAGAAAGCATTCTCAATTAAACATATATACCTAATCACTTACTTACACAGATCTTATACTCTATACTTCTGTAAATACAATGGTACTACCACCGGTAGCCACCCTTCAATATAGCCTAAACACAGTTAACCTGACATCTCTGCTAACAAGCACAGCCCACTAGAGGAGAAGGAGGTTAGAAGTCACAGTGGCCTGAACTCCAATCAAACAGAAAAACACTCGATTCACTTATCATTAAAATGCATAAATATACAGAAACCCTTGCTCCAAAGATAGTGAAGTAATCTAATAACCGGAAAGTCAGACTTCCCTCAGTACACATCAAACCAAGGCCGCAATGGTGTACCTCACTTAGAGAAGAGAAGAACAATACAACACAAAAAAAACTCTTCTAAGCTTCAAATCCCTCTTCATGGGACACAGCATACTGAATGGACCTGGACAAAGCTCAGTCCTTGAAAGTCTACCCATGGGCAAACTAAAGACCCCAATGATGACAACCCTTCCCACTCAACCCCTTATGGAAATAGAGAAAACCCTAACTCCCCTGGGGCAGCTAATTACAAAAAAGCAAACTGAAAAACAAACGCCTTAAAAAAAAAATAGAACATAGCTCCCCACGGGTAAACACACAATGGTAGGAGGGAATGAGAAACAGTAAAGACAGTAATCTCAAAAACTTGAAGGTTTCTACCCATCTGTGGAACTCCTCACGGTAGTACAATCGGATCAGCAGCTGATACTTCCCATCCTGTCAGAGCTTAATCGCCAAACAAATCTTATCTCGCCGCTGCGGACGTTGACCACGACTCTAATCATGTGACATCCACCATAGCCAGCTCTCCAGGAATCTCGAACCGGGGATATAGAAGAATTCGTTCCGTAGGCTCGGGACATCCAGGATCCCAATCTCATTCTACCACATTGGCCGAAGAACCTCGATCTCCTCCATTCTTTCTCGGCATAAGGATACTGCCATCCGTACTCCAAACACTTTCTTATTCCGTCCGCTGTGCCTGCCAATTGGGAGAATCGCCAAACCACTGCCCCGACGGACATACGACTCAACGCCGCACGAACTACAGCTCTTTCCCCTCAATACCCAGGAACAAACTCAGTATTCGGGTGGTTTTCGGAATCGGATCGTGCCTTCCTCCTCACGGACCCCAGTACTCTCTCAAGGCTCAACCTTTCGCCGCTTCAGGTAAATTCTCCCTGCTCCGCTTCATCCTCATCATCTATCCCCAAAAGACCGAAGAGTCAGCAAATTGTTCGGCTCCGCAGCTTCTTTTCATCAAAGGACAATCCTTCCTGCAGCACTCACCCAGCTTCCCCTCGAATCCCATGGCTCGAACTCCGGAGACAGTAGTCACAGATCCAGGTCGGGCTCGGGCAACGGCCCCACCCACGCCCCGAATTTTCGGGCCTTCTCCCGACTCACCCCAGCAGGCCTACCCGCACCGACTCTCGAATCAACTCTCGGACACAGAGGGGTCATCCCGTATGTAATCCAATGGCCCACACTGCAGGAAGCTGGGTACTGTCAGTCCATCAGAAATGACCCACAGTCTACACACCCGGCTCCAGGGCCTCAACCAGTCAGTTCACGGCTACCATCCCTGAGCAACCATCCTCTCCGAATTCTCCATCTCTCATCAGGCCATCGCCTCTCAGCAGAACCGAACTCCGGTATCCGTGATGAAACGGCTGCTTCTATAACACGGACACATTGAGGGCCCAGCATTGATAGGTGAAAGATCGCCAAAAAATACAGCCATCTCTCCAACAACGATAATCACAAAAAAAGCGCTTCTCACAGGTACTCTCACGTGTCAGGACAGATCCGGTTCGTAGGCCCCGCCTCTTTATAATATCAGGACCTCAGGGCGCCAAACTTTCCGGGCTCAGCAACAAAGTCCAGCCTTCTTCTGATTCGCAAAAAGTTAACCAAACCAACCCCCTCGCGTCCGCCGATTTTCACAAAATGGCTCCGTTTCTTCAAGACTTCTTCAATTTTGGTCACCTTCTACCCAGAACCCGGACGAGCCCCCCAATTATCACTGACAACCCTAGTAGCTGCTGTGTTAGTGTGGGATACCGGGTAGCAATGACCAGGAGGAGACACTAACTTGAAAATGAAGAAAGTTTATTGGCATCATGTCTCAGGTGGAAGGAGGGTTGGGGGACAAGGCTGTTCTGGCGACTGAGTCCTAGCTCCTCTCTTGGCACGCTTTCTTCTCTCAATAGAACCACATCAACTCAGGCCTAGCTCCCCCCTAGGCAGCTTCTTCTCTCACCAACAACAGCTCTAGCACAGCACCGTCCTTGTACAAATCCTCCCTGGGAATCTTTAGAAACAGGCATCACTCCACGGATCCGTTCGCTTCAATTACGGACAGAGTTCTTCCCCCTTAGCTCCTGGAGATTGTCTTCAAACACTGCTGCTGTGAGTACCTTCACACCCTTTCCGCAGACAAGGTGACAGGCTCTCCCTTCTAACTGGACGCCCCAGCTCAGATCCGCAATCCTTCTGGTCCCCAGCTAGCACGAGCACAACACAACCATCATCACTTCTTCATCAGATCAGGGCAATCAGCCCCTGACCGACACACTGGAACACATCCCAGGGTCCCAGAGGGACAACCCCAGGGAGAACTGAACCACATCCTGTGTCTATCACTTATACAACTTCTCTCCTCCCATCACTGAAAAAGGCGCAATCCCCCTACAAACAAACAGAAAAAGAGCACCAAATAATAACAAACACAGACCTTGGCAAGAGACCAAGGCCTACAACTGACAACAACGCAGCTGCTTCACCAATTCTCCCTCCTAAACCATTAACTCCTAAACTCCTGTCCCTGGCAGGTGCTACACTAGCCATACAGTGCGGATTCCATGTCCAATCGATCTCATTCTGATCGTTCCGCGATTCTGCCGGGAATCGCAGTGTGATCAAATCGGCCAATAAGAGTATCCATCGCACATACCACCTTGTCCGAGCGGATCCGGCACATTCCGTGCGATTCACCTCCGATTCCACCTCAACAAATGGCAACTCCCCCTAATCCAGCAGAATCGGATGAAAAGACAACATGTTGTTCTCCTCGTCGGATCCATTCTGAGCCCCGAACATCGGACCTGATCGTCGGACAAGGTGGCTTGCATGCGATTCCGGCACTATCGTTTTCGCGTTCCACGCGCCCGTAATCGCATCGTGGCCGGAATCCGGTGCGAATCCGACACGTGTATGGGGGCCTTTAAAAATAAACACACGTATGTTGTGTAATTTGTCTACTATAGATATAATCTCCTCCAAAATGTTTAGAAGCATGGTGCCCAATTTGCGGCTCTAATAGCCAGTAGTTGGAGTGCTGATCTGTAAACATTTTTCTAATATTAGAAAAATAATTTTAAATTCTTGATAATGAATGAATAAAAAGTCAGGTTCTCTAAAATAGGGTAGGATGTTGCAGTATCACAATACGTACACAGGAAACCTGTTGTACGTTTCACACTAGCCATGCATTAATACAAATGCCTTGCAGCGAGTGCCACAGAGCTTGGTGTCTCTCATGCACTTGGTGCAGCGCAATGCATTTGCATATCGTATCTTTACTGGCAACAGAAGTGTTTTTGCGGAGAACTTAAACACTGCCATTGTTAGTAAAAATGTGCCTGTTGTGAAAGGGCCCTAAGCCAGCATCATTTCTGTCTGGGATAGCAACCTCTGTTTGGATCTGTACCGGACTCCTTCACTCTCCTGCTCAGAGACAGCACCGACAGCACAGAGACCTGTTGTTGCGTTGCCCAGGGCAACCACTGGAGCAACCAGGTTCTTTTTGGGTGCCTATGTTCCACTCTGTCACACACAGCTTGCACACAGTTAAAGAATGTCCATGCAGCTGGTTAGGGGGAAAACCGTTTACTAGGAGGAATATTTACAGGTCCATTTACCAGCACCCGTAGGCAGGGATAGGATCCAAAGCATGGGGTCTAAAGTTTCATCTGCACAGGAGGGTTGGCTGATGGCTCTCTTACCTAGAGAAGAGGAAATAGTCAGAATGCCTAATGGATCCAGTGAAGGCAGAGAGGGGAGGAATCTTGCTTCTCTGCCTTTCTTACTATAAGACACCTCTTGGAAACCGCATCCATCCAGTCAGGCAAGATGAGGGAAAAACTAACCCTGGTCCAAAGCATGTCCCTTTCATTTGCCATGGATGGAGGTCTTGCCAAGCACCACAAAGTAGATGGCTGGAAAGGGGAACCAGAAGGAGATGGGAGCACCTTGCTCCAAGGTTAGCGGTAGACTACTAGAATCCAAAACAGGGTTCTGGGCAGAAAGTAAAAGCCAAATGTCGGGAAGAGAGCCAGTACCTCATGCCCGGCAGCTGCTCTACAAAAAGGTAACAATCTCTCAAAGCTATACACACCTTATATACAATATTAATCCAGCATTCCATAGCCCACTATACACATACATATATATAATCCTATATGCAGCAAAAAGTGTATTCCTTTACACTACACTTGTAAATATACCTTACGGAGTTTTATAGCTGAAAAGAATCTTTATTAAAAGGGAGAATTGCTTTATATGAAGAGTGAGGAATATACTGCCAAGGAGCCCTCCTATGCATGGTCTGGAAGAGGCAGAGACCCACTTCATGTTTAACATAAAAATAAAATTATTCTAAGTAAAAATTGACCTTCTCAGATCCTCTTCCAGGGGTTATAATTGTTCTTGGCTGTAGAAAAATGGGAAATGAAAAGGTTTCCAATAACTTTGCTATAACTCAAACTGTTACTTCTGCAAAAAGTAGGCTTTATGAGGTATATTGGAAAGAAGTGAAAAGTAGAACTAAAAGGACATGCGGATGTAAGCTACATATATGTTAACTATGTGTTGAAATATTTTCAATTCAGATCAAGCTGAGATTTTCACCACTGTTAAAACTATGCAGCTTTTCAATTGGCAAATTGGCCAAAATTGTATTCAGTGAACATTCAGTCAAACTAATTGTGAATTTTATTAAAGATTCAAATATGAATTTACCTTGACTGATTGACTACTATACTTCCCTTTGGGCAATTTGCCCAAATGTTGGCCACATTTAAGTCAAGGCTTTTCCTCCATGCCCAATTCTCTGAAACCAAGGGTTCGTTAACCCCCCGCCATGCTTCACAGTAGGTGGGGGTGTTCTTTTCTTCATAGGCCTTGTTCTTTCTCCTCCAAACATAGTGTTGATCCATGGGCCCAAACAGTTCTAATTTTGTTTCATCAGTCCACAGAACACTATCCCAAAACTTTGTGGTTTCTCCACATGACTTTTGGCATACTGCAGTTGACTCTTCTTATTCTTTGGAGACAGCTTTGTTTTGGAGGAGGAAGAACAAGGCTTATGAAGAAAAGAACACCTTGCCTACTGTGAAGCATGGCAAGGGTCAATCATGCTTTGGGGCTGTTTTGGAACATTTTGGAGTGGCCATCACAGACTTAAATCCGATTGAGAACCTCTGGTGGGAACCGAAGAAAGCAGTTGCAGCGCGCAAGCCTAAGAATGTGACTGAACTGGAGGCTTTTGCCCATGAAGAATGGGCTAAGATACTCGTAGATCGCTGAAAGACACTTGTGTCATGCTATGCTTCATGTTGTACTAAGTATGAATGTCACTTGGGGGTTGAATAAAACTGATAATCATGTGAGCACAGAAAAGACATTTGTGGTTATTTCATTATTAAGGTTATGTTAAATTTGTCTGACTTACAAGTGCCTCGCTGATTTCATTGTAAACAAGATGACTGAGATGATCAAAATCAATGTCAAAATGGCCAAAACACTCAATTTCAGTGGGGGTTGAATAATTTTGAACACAATTGTAACTACATGTAATTACAAGCTATCCTAGACGGAGGACAGTCTGCATCAATCGTGCATGGGTGACAACACTCTGTCCCTGTGTCCTAGTTATTCTCCTCCTTTGTCACCCAGGCACAAAGCATTTTGATAAAGACTTCAAGTGGTCATTTATGTTTATTTTACACCGCATGGACCATTGTTGACACCTTGTGATGTCACTTCCGGGAAAACATCCCTTATTTTCACATGCAGAACTTGACAGGTATGCTCCATCTCCCTCTATTTTTTTGTTAGAGACCATATCAAAAAAAAACTATAAAAATAAAAGAACAAAGAAACTAAAATGACATATCCTCTTTTATTATAATATTTTTTTCTGGTTCATATATCTTTCTTCTGCTTATTTTAAAACCATGTTAATACAACAAAGGTATAGACTAGCATTATGTCTATAAAGATAGAAGACCCTCACAAAACGTAATATTAGCATATGCAGATTTATGCTGTATTATGGTGAAACAGTGATATACTGTATATATACACACACACTCCCCAAAAGAATTTCACATGAAGTCAAGTTGCATCTCCCTCATACACAGAATAAAGATAAATACATCACTTTATGAATACAGTAGATAGAAAACTCTGTTTATAACAGAGTTATAAACAGAGTGAACATAACCTTACCAGGAAGGACTGACCCTTGCATTTTGGTCTGCATAATACTTTAAATATACATTCTATTTGGAGGAAATATTTGCCACGTGTCATTAACCTCCCTAGCACTCTTGCAAGGTCCAGATTTCTGTACCAAAAGCACACCATAGACTTAAATGGAACATTTGAATGTTGTAGGCCTGTTACTTCCAAAAATATATCTGTGCAAGGGTCTAGTAGACATCCTGAATATAAGAATGCTTGAAACACACAATTATGTAAAAAAATTACATTAAAAAATTAAGAAAAGGTATCATTTGAATGATAAAATCTCTTAAATACTTATTTGGTATGAAAGATTTCAAAACAGTATGTATTAATATTTATGTTTTGTTTACAATAAAAAAATTATTACAATTAGAAATCCAATACAATGCCCTTTGGCTAAGGGGTTAACTTCAAAGAGCACATCTGGAAATGACACTGGGGGTGATTTTTCAGATGTGCTCTTTGAAGTTAACCCAATTTACATTTGAATGTCTAGCGCCCCCCCCCCTCCATCACGTCATGGGGGCAGGGGGAGAGAAGGGTGACATCGGCTGGAGAAGCCAGCTAAGAGGATCCACCAGGACAGCAAAGAACAGTGAGTATGTGCTGCCGGGCATCTGATCTTTGCTGGACGGCTCCATCTCGTCCACTGCAATACTGACAGAACAGCGCTGGACGAGATGAAGCCGTCAAAAGTGCTAGGGGGGTTAAAGAATCGCTCCATGTCCATGACTTCCACCGTATAATGACAGAGCTACATCTATGGAATGACAGCATATGTATCCAGCTCCTCATAACACGGAGAACATGACTTCCATTTGATGTCCATATGCTGACTGTAGATATAGTTCTGGTTCTCCATACTGTACAGAGAATTGTCTGTATACTGATAAAATAAAAAACAGGTTACAAAGTGACATCACAAGAGCAATAACAAAAGACTCTCATTATTCACAGTACAGTGGACCGTTGACTTTCAAACTAAATTGGTTCCCTTGGGTTTGTTGTAAGTTTCCCCATAAGAAATAATGAAAATGCCCATAATGCGTTCTAAACCGCCCAAAGCACCCTGACCTTTTCATAATAAAAAGTTTTGTATATGTGTAATTTATCAGACATATCAATTATTTTCCTGCTGTTCTCACCAAAAAGTTAAAATGAACCTAGTCTACCAGAAACTAAATTTTTTAAACGCCATTTAAGGTGACATGTTTTGCTTTCAGGGAAAAAAAAATTTAAGATGGTTATTGTACAAATGGAGATTCCCTTCCATAAGAACATCATAATTCTGTCTGTGTAGACTGTAGTTTGGTGAGATGGTCCTTTTTGATGTGCTGTGACATGTGGTCACATGTGACATAAAGTCACATGAATGTCACCATGCAAGCAGTAACATGTTTTGGCCTTGCCCATAATGCTGGTTGTAAGATAAATCTTCACTTGTAAGTCAAAACAAAAAGTATGGTTGTAACTCAAGTCTTGGTTTTATCTCAAGGGTCAAGTGTATTAAAATCCTATACTTAATAACTCTGGAGGACAAGGAATGTTAAAAGCAACCAACTAGATGTCTCCTTTCATCTCTTATACAACTCTAGAGGAATGACAGCTGGGATCCGACTACTCTTAGAACAATTTTATCTCTGGTACCCTTTGGAGAAATAAAATACGCAAGGCATGTTGTAAATGTCTATACAGTTTATGGCAAGAGGAAGCTAAGGAAACTACAGAAATATGTATTTCATGTACAAAAAAATTCTTCTCATCTATTGGGTTGCTCAATTTGGCTACATGTATTGGTGTATACAGATAGGGACTCAACAGAGGGAACTTTTATTAGCATACCTTGTGTTAATAAATAACCTTGACATGAGATTTGGGTGAAACTGTGATAAATAACAGATTTGGATCATGGCTAGTGTTCGTATAATCTTGAGCTGGCTATACAAGAGACAATCATCTTAAAAAATGAGTTTATTCAATAGGAAATCAATTCCTTTTTTTAATTGATCTTACAAAAGTGAGAGAGAATTGAGAAGAAAATCGAAAGGGATGTGATCAGTAAAGGCTCCCATACACGTCTAGATTTTTCATCTAATCAACTTAATTCAATCAAATTTGAACATGGTTAGATCAACCTAAAACAATTAAAATTGGGAACAAAATTGATTGAAAATGATTGGACATGCTGGTAAATTTTAATTGGCTGTATTGAAATTCATTACACTTTCAGTCGATCCCAAAAAAGTTGATCAAATTTCTGTTACTACAGTTGGCAAACATACAATCAATCACCAATTTCCCTGATCTTAAGTTGATTGAACAGTAAATCTAGACATGTGTGTGTGTGTGTGGGGGGGGGGCAGAGGATGGACCAGTAGAGACTATAATAATGCATTTTTTGAGGTGGTTTTCCTACTCTCAAGCAACTTAACTTATGTCCAGGTGTTTAATCCCATGATAAGTAATATATTAATCAAGGACAGGATAGATTTTGAACACCATACCGACACTTCAAAAATTATTATAAATACATCATATAATTATAAATGATCACTATCTTTTTTTTTCATTTTCCACATTTGAAACTAAATATCAAAATGATCCAGTCAAAAATATATATACAAACAAAACTATTGGCCATGATTAGGTTGTTTCACTCTATCTGAGCTTCCTCAGGAAGTTGTGTACAAGTGAAGTTAAAGACACAACAATCTAATACAAAAAGGAGGAGATAGCAGCAAGTGTGCTATACACACCTCAGGAGGTCTGAATTGTGTGGTCTGAAATCTAATACTGACCAGATATAAATAGCAATATGGGGATATGTCAGTAACCTTTTAAGAAAATATATTAATAAGGATTGATGGAAGTATAACAGGTATGGCAATCAATGACAGGGTGCTAGCCAAAAACTTGTACCAACCACACCAACCACAACCAACAATACATAAAACATATTACCATATGTCCCTGTGGAGCCAGGAATCTACTGTGAGCTGCATCTGTGGATTACAATAGAGAAAAGATGTGAAATGTAGAGTAATGAAAATATACTCGACTAAATGTTCTGTTCTTGGCTAGGCCATTAACAATGAAGAGATGTCAAATAATTGAACAAAACAATGATCTTCTTTAAAGACTTACGAGCTACTTTGATTTGAAAATGGGCAAATTTATAATGCATTTAATATAATGTAATATATTCCAGAATGACTGTAGCCTTCTACGAATTATGAGCAATTATTGGGTGAACATAGCTGACTGACTGTGTTGCAGTCATTCACAATTTGTCATAGTTTCTTACCCTGTTCCACGGAGTCAGTGTAGATTATATCACTGCAACATAAAGTAAGACATCATTATTCTAAACATCACATGTATATCTGAACTCACAAAAGTTATTAGAGCGGACCTACCACCTGGTAAGGTCACTCTGCAGTATTGGCTGCAGCTCAGAGATCCCCGTATTTTTAGAGACAGCCCCTCCCACTATGTTACGTCTGTCCTAGGCAAGTCATAACAAGCTGCAGGGGTTACTGGGAATTCTCTCCCATAAGCCCCTGTGTCTGAGTCTCACAGATGTGACGTCAGCGTGACGAAGCGGAGAGGAGGAGATGAAGAGAAGAGAAGCCTCTCTTCACTCAGCCGGCAGCTGACAACAACCCACCCCCCTCTCCCCCTTCACTCCTACACAGACAGCGAGTCTCTCTCTGTGTAAGAGAAGGGGGGGGGGGCGGGTTGTTGTCAGCTGCCGGCTGCCCGGAGAAGAATCGATCCGGAAGTGGCTTATTCAACATGCTGCCACCATCAGAAACATGAAGAAGGTAAGTAAGTTTTATTTGTTTTTGTGTAGCAGTTTTCCTGAACTGCTGACAGGTAAGTAATGTGCTTATTTCATGTATGTGTGTTTTTTTTTGTTTTAGTTTAAAACCGCTTTAAAATGTCACTTTTGGGTGGATAGAATTGTATCCCCATATTTAACAGTACTATATGTATTAACATGAGAAAAGGGTGAAAAATGTACTTACACATCTTGGGTAGAGCTGGAAACTGCAAACAAGAAAAAAAAACTGTTATACAATTTGAGACTCTGTATATGTAATGTAGAATCCCCCATTCAGCTATACTGGCTCATTTGCCTCTATGTATATACATGACTTGAAACAACTGACCAGCCTGTGTTGAGAAGGTTTACTGTGCAACCTTTGTCAGATTTCCTTTAGATCTCCTTTTGTTTTACCAAAACCATGTAATATGAGGGCCTTTGCTAAACCATCAAGTCTACCTGTGTTCAATCGCAGAGGATCCTATACTACATAGTTGTTGGTAGATCTAAATGATATCTGACAGAGAGATCTAAAGGTGTATGGACAGCTTAAAAAGTGGAAGCTGTTCTCCAATCAGATGCAAATGAGATACCATTTTATAAGAATACTGTCATCCGTATCATTGGCAGCACTTACCTTGGTTAGTGCAGACAAAATATACACTTGCTGTAATTACTGCCAGAAGAAGGACCCCAAGAGCTGCACCACCAGAGATGTACCAATTGTGGAGATTTAAAGATTCTGCATGAGCTTGTTCTAGAGAACAAGAAAATATAATATGAATTCTCTGCTCACTTATCAGCTTTGTCAACTTGTAAAATGTATAAATATCTTGATCACTCTTTTTTCCCATTCTGGCATTTGATGTTTTCATTAGTTGAGGCTCATGACCTATATCTACATGATTACCTGCTTAGATATGTGCATGAAACAGCAGCTGTACAGATGTTTTTAATTAGGTGTGCATTTATATACACCTCTGCATTCACAAATACATAGTTATTGCATTAAAGAGGATATTTAAAGGTAAAAATTCTTTGAGACAATGTTTCTCTGTTTAAAACGTTGGATGGGAGTCCTAGAAGTCCCTGATTCTTCATATTCACCTAACTAAATTAAACTAACTAAAGCTAACTAAACAGGAACTCTGCCAACTAGATAAATACCATAACAATGATGTGCATTGTACAATGTAGGTTTTCTCATGTGTTTAATATTCCATCATTGGTTTAGGAAATGTCAAGCTAATGGTTTCATCTTTGGTTTCAGATACAAACTACATGACCCATATGGCCTACAGTAAACATGCTATTTTGGGGGCAAACTGGGTATTTTCTAAAATGTCACCCTGTTGTCTCATTAAATATCAGACAGTTTATAGGGGTCTCACCTGTAACATTCAGGAATGTCCCATTTCCATGTCCAGATTTTTCTCTACCGACCTGAAATGTAACTTCACAGTAATACATCCCAGTATCTGATGATTCCAGATTGTGTACGGTAATGGCAGCTGACTGGCCATTGACAAACTGATCGGTGGTCACTTTGGTAATTCTTCCGGAGAATAAAGCATAAATATTTACCCCACTCTTCAGATAATGTCTGTACCACTTGTAGGAGCCAGAGGTAGGTTTCTCTCCATTGATACTGTAGTTACACGGTAAGGTGACTGAGCTACCCACTATAGCCCATATTGTAGAAGGCTGCCATACTTGTATTGTCTGTGATAGCGATCCTGGCATAGAACAGAGATTGTTATTGTAAATTGTCAGTTTCACTTACAGCTGTAAAAATTATGCTGTAAGGTTATGATAAATAGTAATAGTTCCAAAATGCAGCCCCTCTATTGTACAGAGTAGGAGCACCCTACCCCACAGGTAGACCCCATATACAAAAGAGGTGTAACCCCCATGCTACCACATATGGCATAAAACCCAATCTCACCTGGCAACACTGCCATGATCAGCAGTACATTGATAGCCACCATCATCTCTGTATAATGGACGTGTACACTTCTCACACCCACCTCCACTCAGGAAGTGATCAAAGGAAGAGAAATCATCTGCTCTGTGTGATGTTTGCAACAACATCTAATATTGTCCTACTCTAATATGTCCTCTGATTTACACAAGAAATCCTAAATCTGTATCCCATCATAACTTGACGCCCTCATACTGCATGGATATCATTTTTGTGAGCTTAAAATAGAACTTCAGAGTAATTTTAATTAGCATACATTCCTTACAGGAGACAGATAAACTAGCTTCTAATAAAAGACCTTACCCAAGATATTTCTACTCATGTCCTGGAAATCCTGGTCAGGACCCTGTCGAGATCAGGTCATAAACTGACAAATGGAAGCAGCCCCAACCACCCTCCCGCCATCAACTGGTTAATAAGACCCTAGAGCAGGGGTTCTCAACCTGTAGGTCGAGACCCTCTGGGGGGGGGGGGGCGAACAACCAATTTACAGAGTTTACTGAAAGCAACAAGCAGGGTGGGAAGTTAAGGGAAAGTAATGCACCCTCCCTCCCTTATAATTTTTCCACAATGCTTGTGCAAATGATGTGCAGGGTGCGAAAATAAAAGGGAGGGGACATTACATTTACCTAATCATGCCTGAAGTGATGTTGCAGAGTGGCTCACAGTATTTGGAACGAGGAAGTGACACTCCACACCAGCACTTCTGCTTTCCAAATACAGGAGTTGATACTTTACGACATCACTTCTGGGGTCGCTGACATAAAAATTTTGAGAACCACTGCCCTAGAGGATTGGCGCATGGAGCGTCTAACTGGCGGATTAAAAAACATCTTCTCTCAGTTCCAACACACCTGGACAATGTAGGATGAACCCTTACCCACAGGACAACATTGAATAGTGATTAGAGTTGAGAGGACACCTGGATGTTCGTGTTCGGCGAGTTCGGCCAAACTTCGCCGAAAAGTCCCGAACCCGACTCGAACATTGTCCCGAATCCAAACCCCATTGAAGTCAGTGGTGACACGAACTTTTCAGCACTAAAATTGCTCTTAAACACTCAGGGAAGGGGCTAGAGGGCTGCAAAAGACACCAAAATGACCATGAGATTTGTACTAATGATCTGCAACCAAATGTGAAAAGAGAAATTACTTAAAAAACATAAAATAAAGGCAAATTGTCATAAAATTCCCTTTGAAGTGAAAAAAATTAGGGGGGGGGTAAGTATGGAGGAGGGGGCAATGAAGCCCTTGGTGGAGTCAATATCAAAAATATGTCTAATTTCTCACCCACCAGAAAAAATGGCCATTTTGTGTCATAGTTGCCACTACACCACAGGCAGAGAAGGATGCAAAAGCCATGACATGGAAGGGCAGCATTTCAAATGGCAGCAATTTAGAAATGCTGGCATTCTGGTCCTCCTCCTGCACTCTTGGAGACAGTAAAGGAGGCATAAAACCCCAGCTCAAAGAAGTACACACATTTGTGGCATACTTGCCACTACACCACCAATAGGGAAGACCGTAGTACAGTAGCATTGGTCAGCTGGAAACGATTATGTGGGTCTTTGCATCCCATCCACTAACTGGATTAAGCCCCCCATACACCTTTTGATCACTCCATACAATTTCCTTTACATCTACCAACAACTATGTAGTGCTGGGTCCTCCCTGATAGAATACATAGCGATTTGAAGGTATGGATCACTGATTTGCAGTGACGAGTCCTCCCTAATAGAATACATAGTGATTGGAAGGTATAGATCACTGCTATGTAGTGCTGGGTCCTCCCTGATAGAATACATAGTGATTGAAAGGTGTAGAAAGGTCCTCATATTACATGTTTTTGATAGAACAAAAGTTGATTGTACAGAAATTGTATGGGAAGATTGTAAGGTGTATGGGGGGCTTTAGAAAAGTGAAAAATTCAGGGCCTCCTGCAAAGTGCCCAAAGCCTAATTTTGTGTTCCCTCTTGGAGACAGTAAAGGGGGCATATAGCCCTAGCTCCAAGAGGTAGACACGTTGTGGCCTAGTAGACATGACAACCACTGTGAATGCAGACACTGACCATAGTAGAGTGGAATAGACCAACCTGGAAACACCGAAACAGTGAAAGCCTGGCCTCGCAACTTCAATTTTATTTCACTCTTGTAGACAGTAAATGGGGCATAAAGCCCCCACCTCCAAGAAGTACATACATTTGCATCTTTGCATACCATCCACTAACAGGCCATGCAGGTGGTGCTAAGGTTCTGAACATTGATGCCTCAGGAGATTGTTTAAAGAAATTAAACGCCAGGGAACTCTTGGGAGCAGCCTTTGATGCTCTGGGTGCCTGGTTGCTGTGGACAGCAGCAGGCTGAGCAGCTAGGCCACGGCCTCTCGAACTCTGTGCTATGTGCTACCTCCACCTTTTCCTCCGAAGTGCACACGTCTGCCACCTTTATCCCATGTGGGGTCTAGGACCTCATCATCCTCACCATCATCTTCCATCAAGTCTTTGACCCTTCTGCCCTTCTCCACATTTTACAAAGGCGCAGCAGTTGGTATCTGTGTCTCGTCGTCATCCTCATCAGACACCTGCTGCGCAGGTCCTTCTTCACATCTGGCAAGATAAGTGGTTGAGCATTGAGCACTCAATCTCTTCCACTTCTTGGGCAGGGCTAGGTGGACGGCCCATGGCAAAATGCTCATCCGTGTCATCAAAAAGCAGTAAAGACTGCTGCATGACTTGGAGCTCAGGCTGCTTATCAGTTTCGCCAGAATTCATGGAGATGGATGGATGGATGTCCAGCTGCAGAAGGTGCCAACTATGTGCTTTGGGATGAAGACCGGGTGGCAGATGTGGAAAAGGGGCTGGAGCCACTGGCAGCAAAATAATCTACTATGGCCTGCACTTGTTCTAAGGTGAAGACAGCTGCACCCTGAAGATGATCAAACAATTCCGGAATTAGTGGCAGAGGGTATTTATTCTTTACCGTGATTTTATTCAACTCCCTGTAATCAATGCAGGGACGGAGGCCACCATCCCTCTTCTCGACAAAGAAAAGCCCTGCACCAGCAGGGGACGTGGATTTGAGGATAAATCCCCTTGTTAGGTTATCTTTTATATAGTTGGACATGGCTTGGGTTTCAGGCACCGACAGTGGGTATACCCTACCACGTGACGGGATGCTACCCGGCAAGAGTTCAATGGTACAATCATAGGGTCTGAGTGGTGGCAAAGTCTCAGCTTGTTTCTTGTTAAACACATCGGCATAGGTCCAATATGGCTGGGGGACACCAGGCAAGGGGTGAGGTCCCGCCGTACACACCGAGCAAACAGGTTGGGGTTTGGCGATGCACAGTCTCTG
>CM070037.1:76943167-76956824 GCA_036250615.1 Ptychadena robeensis
GAGTAAGTCAGAATTATTCTGGTCGTAGATATGTCAGCGTTTCTGGGTGACCTGGGCCTCTAAAGTTGCGACCTCTCCTGGTTTTTCGCACGTTTATAGGCTTGCTTGAGAAGCCTGTGGCTGTAGCCTCTCTCCAGGAGGCGGTCGTGCAACTCCCCGGCCTTGGTCTTGAACTGCTCCAAAGTGGAGCAATTCCGTCTTACTCTGAGATATTGAGAATAAGGAATAGATTTAACCAAGGCCGGGGGGTGTGCGCTACCCTCATGGAGGATGGTGTTCCCCGCGGTGGTTTTGCGAAATAACGTGGTCGATATGTGACCAGTGGGTTCCAAACTGAGCCCAAGGTCCAGAAAAGAAATATGAGTAGATGAGTATTCCAGGGTAAATCTGAGGTTGTAATCATTGGACTGGAATTTATCCACAAATTGGACAAGTAACTCCTGAGGCCCATGCCACAATAACAGAATATCGTTGATGTACCGCCTCCACAACAAAATGTGGGGGCGGTACATCGACATCCCCGGATGAAGAAGGGTCTCGGTCTCCCACTCCCCCAGGAACAGGTTGGCGTACGTGGGCGCACAACAGGTGCCCATCGCAACCCCCTGCACCTGGAGGTAGTGGGTACCGTTAAACACAAAAACATTGTGTGTCAAAATAAAATTAAGTAGTTCGATCAGGAAGGAACACATCCCAGATGGTAAATCATGGGATCTGTGTAAAATGTCAGAGATTACAGCAGTACCCCTAGAGTGAGGGATACTGCTGTATAGGGCCTCTACGTCAATTGCTGCCAAAATGCAGTCAGGAGGTAACTCTATTTGGTCTAAAAGAGTAAGTACATCTAACGTGTCTTTTAAGTAAGAAGTCAGTCTATAGACATAAGGACGTAAATGCATGTCCACAAAGCGGCTAATAGATTCAGTTAATTATCCACAGCCAGACACAATAGGTCTGCCCGGGGGATCAATGAGTGATTTGTGCGTTTTAGGAAGGGAGTAGAAAGTTGGTGTTCTGGGATCCCTGACCTGTAAGTAGTCAAGGGTCCCTTTATCTATTACCTGTTGCCGAAAGGCCTGAGTTAGAATCATGTCAAGCTGTTTCTGGAACCTAGGTAGCACGGTACTGCTCACTGGTCAATACCAGTCTTGGTTGTCTAGAATTTTTCCACACATTGCTAGATAATGGGCACTGTCCATGACCACAACGTTGCCACCTTTGTCAGAAGACTTGATGACAACGTCGTGGTCATGTTGTAGTTTAGAAAGTGCTGATCTTTGTTTGTATGTAACATTATTAGTGGCAGATGGACGACCATCCCACATATTCTCCAAATCATGGGTAACCAGTTTTACAAAAAAAGCAATAGAGGTACATAAATGCAGCGGTGGGAACCTTGTGGATCTGGGTTTCAGAGAGATGGATGTTGATGATGGTTGAGTTGGCCTCCATGTCTTGTGGGGGCATAGGGAATCCATAGAAACATTCTTCTCTATCAACATCCAGTTCCCCAAGTTCAATCGATTGCATTTGTTCGTTTAAAAGTTGAATAAGATCTTCCAAATGCTTGAATTCTGTTTATTACTATCTTTTATTCAATGTCTCAATCTGGGAAGGTGGTTGTGGTTTCCACGTAAGTAGACTTTAAGTAAAGTTGCCTGGCAAAAGGTTGACATCCTTGACGAGGTCAAAGATGTCATCTTAAATGTAGGACAATAAAACTTATCCCAGTTCCAACAGCTCTATCTCTCTCTAGGTCAAAAAGGGGCTGGACAAGTTGATAACATTAGGGGTGGGGATTTGGTCTTGTACCTGTGGAAAAATCCACCTGCCACAATACTGTCGATCTACAATCTCTTTTGGGATAGCCCAATATGGTTTTGAGATTGGTCATTTCTAATTGGAGAGGTTGTGGTGTTTGTAAGTTGAGAGGCTGGGGAGTTCGTCGAGGACCGAACCATGGGTAGAAACTAGGAAAAAGGGCTCAACGAAATTGTAGTTGAGTGGCTCGTGTGGGTTCAAGTTAACCGAGTAGATGTCTAGAGGGATGTAGGGGGGGGTTTGGGGGGTGAGTAATACCTTGTGTTATGTGCTGGCTTTAAGTCACAAAAGACTGGAACTGAAGTGGGTTATCAAAGGAAGATTTCGGTAAGCCCTGCGTGTCAGTTTTATTGGTACTAGATCTGTAGGGGCCTTGTAAAGAGGCACGTCTTTTATGTTCTTGTGAGTTTGATTTTGGTGATTTGAGATCTTTTGTACCTGGCCTACATTTGGTCTAGATAGAAATGGACCGCAGGGATTCCAAGGAACTAGTAGGAAGCTTTAAAGTGGTGGGGTTTAGGTGGTAGTAGAATGTTGAGCTGGAATCTTTGTTATAGATAAGGGTGTTGATACTTGTTAGTTTGATGTCCAACTTAATATCGAAGATGCTGGGATAATGATTAAACTCTGATATGATAAGGACGGGTTATGGATATCTGATTGATTGTTAGTTGTCATGGATCGGTTGTCCGATTGTGGAGGCAACATAGTGGATGTTGGTGTTGTACTGGGGTTCCACTACCTTCTTGTGGGGCTTTGGGTCGACCAGGTCGAGGATGTATTACGTGGGTGTTTGTTGGTCTGGGCTCATTAAAGTTTTCCTGGGGTGGAGAAGTGCGTTGGCGGTCAGTGTGGTCGTATTGTCATTCTTGGTGGGCATTTATAGGCCTCTTCCAAGTCTAAATGTTATGAGATCTTTTTGGAATTTGCATCTTTGGTTACACATGATCGATTTGGCATATTCAAGCTATTAATCTCCTAACCCATCTCTATTATCCAAGAAAACGTAATCCCTCTCATTGGTAGTATAATGAATAAAGGGAGACTAATTGCCTTTCAAATTCCTCAAGTAACATGGTTGGAACGGCAATAAGTGGGGGCATAAGATCAGAGGAGCATTTTTGTAATACATCCTCCCACATCGTTAAAATTGTTGTCCACATATAAAAGTGGGGACACGAATCCGCAACCATGGGGGTTATCCCGTGTGAGCTATTGTGATGAAAAAAACCTAATATTGAGACAATATCTCGATTTTTTTCTCCAATTAATCGTCGGAGTTTGATCCCAAACGAAAAGAAGGATGTGATCATCATTTTTGGAATTATCACATCTAGATAACGATCTGAATTCATACATTCATTCCCGGATTTGGGACACCCTTACAATGGCGATGTGGGATCTGCATGGCCGCGACCCCTTGGGCGATTGCTTTACTATGGAGAACTGAATGTGGCTTCCCGCGTGGCTCCGCCCCTGTGGCGTGGCCCAGGTCGGCTATTGGCTTCGCCAAGCGGAGTGACCACCCCACCACTGATGAGACTCGTAGCCGCCCTAGTCGGCAGGTACACCTGCAGCCTCTATAGCAGGTGATTCTTTCTTACCTTTCCCCTTAGAGATCCCTCGGGTGATGTGGTGTCGCTTTGGCGCGCATGGCGAGGGCCGCGCCGGCCAACACGGCCACTGCCTCGCCACACAGGATGTGTGGGACTTCTATAATGCTGGGAATACGTAAGGGAGGAGCGAGGATTAAGTGCTGCAATGCTGGGAGACACCCTCTACTCACAGGAGTTTGGCTTTCCTCCATGCTATCTGCTTGTTCACCTCTGGGATGTTCGATTACTTTTTTGACCCCAAGTGATTTAAATACTAATAATTCTGTGATGAAGCACCTGTCATTCTGGTGATCTATTAATCATACACCTAACTGCCCCGTTTGTCCTGGTGGATGGCTTGGACCCGGCGTGTGCAGCACTGTTAGATCCCCTGTGTTTCTTCCCCCCTTAGGTGTCACTATACTTTGTTGAGCGGGTCACTACGTGCAGTGCTGCGATGCGGTTCCCTGTTGGGGCGACACTCTGGTCACATTTCTCGGCCCGCTATGTTCATTCTGGGACCTCTGTGAGCTGGCGCAGCCGTGTTGAGATGTTGAATTGTGAGACTATCCTTTGCTTCGTTGAAATTATGGTTGCCCATTTTGCCGTATCTCATGGTAGCTTTTTTGTTAATATATCTACTTGATCAAAACAGACCGTGTTTAATATGAGCATTGCGTATAGTATTTAAACTAATCGACACATAGACCACCCATTTTAAATTTAGGCACATGTACCTTTAGGTGTGATTCTTTTGTTAAAACATCAAACACTATGGGATATCTATATGATCTGTATATGTAACATTTAGACATTTATAGGTATGTTGTATTTAGATTCAGTAATCTCCCTGAGGAAGCTGTCAAGGCGAACATTGTCGGAGAATCTTTATACATGCTGGCCTATACCGTAGATATGATTTATTGTGTTGCATGTATTTAATTGAAATACATTTGGACGCTGTATGTCATATTACTGTAAGCACTTAAGGTCAACCCTACGGTTATGTTGGAGGCTCGGACCGATATTTGTGATGTACTTGCACTGTTAATTTTTTGATATATTTAAATTTAACTTTTTAGAAATACTGGTATGTCTTCAGTGCCTTGAAAGTCCCAATGGTGATAGAGTTGTATACTCCCACCACCAACTTTTGTGTTTTCCTACACAATAATTTAGTCCAATAAAAATAGATTAACTGTGAAATACTTTTAGTTTTTTTAACTCAAAGTGTGTAAAAAAATATATTCAGGCCAGATCAGTGGATACAAATCCATATCACATAATTGTATCATAATCTAAATTTGTATGAACTAAATAATCATGAAAGGAACAAAGGTAAGAAAAGATTGGTACAAAACAGATACATTGTTACTCTGTTATCTGATTGTTACAAAAGAAATACAATATATAACGTTGCAACTGACACATATCTAAAAAACCATAAACAAGAATTCAGAGCTCATACATCGTACAAACCATATTTTAACTAGGGTACAAATAAAAAACTTATAAAGTAGATGAATGTCTGCTCACACTTACTATAATAACAAATATAAACCCCCAAAATATAGTGCAGTGCGTTAACCCCTGCATTGGCGGATGTCTGAACAGAGCATCTGCCAGGCAGGTAAAGTATATGTGATCCGTCGCGACACCTATATTAAGCAGAGTGCTTGGCGGGGGTACCGACGGATCACAAAACGTTGTGGAAACAAGCCCTTAGGCCCAAGGCAATTAAAACATGGACGCTGTAGTGCCGGGGTATTGCCTATTGATTGTGTATATAGACAATACATTGTATTATAGTTTACCCTGTTCACTATGATGTAAATACTGTGTTATCTGTCAGCTCTATCATGCTGTATAAAGTTAGTGTTTGGCCCCCTAAGGATAGAACCTGTTGCCTGGCAGGTGCAGGAACTCTCTAGAGGTGACTCATCTTAGTTTTTTCTGCTGCTTTGGCGATCATACATTGTATCTTTCAAGATCTGCCTGGAGACTCGGCTAATGCCCTCCTGCAGCAGAGGTGTTAAATACAAGTTACACAGAACTTTCTATGCTTTTTGGGAGAGACTGCAGCAGCATCAGACGTGTCTCCAGATGTTACATACCTGGGTGAGGTAACCTACACTGTTCCAGTGTGATTTCTAGACAGCCTGCCTCTCTACTACTTCTTTAGCCTGGTGAAATCACAGCAAGGTCACTTCAGGATCCTGTTCCAGCAGCCTGGTAGCAACTCTGCAACTTGCTTTCCCTATGCTTTGGACCCTATCTCTGCCCTCGGGAGTTGGTGAGCATCTGTATATACTCCTCAATAAACTGTACATAGCCCCCTACCAGCTGCCTGGACCTGAATTTATTAGGTGTGAGAGCCTGGAATGGTGATTGGACAAGGGACATCCACCTAAAGAACCTGGTAGTGTGAGTACGTACACTACACTCAAAATCGCTACAATCATTATTCTGCTCAATCAGGACATGATTATATTACATGATTTCTGCAGATATGGCAGCTAGACATTCATCTATCACAGATCTGGTGACTGGCCTATCATCTGAAAATGGAGATTCAGCAGACCAGGCTTAATTGTTTTAGTATTACCTGTTCAGTCTTGGTGATCCTGTGTCCTCTACAGATTTGGCTTTATGCTTTCATTAGACAAGAATGGAAGCTGACAAGGTCTTCTGCCCTGCTGTACTTTCTGACAAGCTTTTCTGCTCAAAACTATGCTAAACTAAGTCCCTAAACATGGTATCATCACCAAAATGGCCAAGATGTAGGGTAGGGGTGTATGAAAATTATTGTAGTGCTTAAATTAGGTTCAATTTGAAGTCTAAAGGTACCCATACACGGATCGATTATCTGTTCGACGATCAATCTTGCATGGAAAACCAAACAATAAAAACCTTTCTGCATGGGGAATCATCGATTCTGCTTGAAAAAGGCCATTCAAAACAGGAACGGACATGTCCGTAAATCCACACAGCCACTGCTGCCTGAAACACAGTTCAGAGCTGGGACACAGAGAAGAGGATGGAGCCAAGCACAGGCTTCTGTGTACAGTGTGGGGGGAGCCCCCCTCCTTGCAGCCATCCTGTGTGCCTCTCTCAGCTCTGCTGTCAGCAGTTTCCTGGGTATCTACCCGTGGATGGGGGGGCTTAAGAGCGCATTCACATGTGTGCTAAAAAAAATGTTTTTATGTTTTCCAGGCTTCCTCTAGTGGCAGAAAGTGATAATAAAACAAATTACAAATGCCTACTCTTTAAAAAACGATTGTAAGAAACTCTGCAAAGTGCTAGAGACACAAAAAAGCAGAAAGGGGAGACAGACCCAAATCTGTCCAAAGTTTTCCATTATTTGTAACAGTCTCTGTAGAGTTCTGAGTGGATGATTCCAGATTGTGTATGGTAATGGCAGCTGATTGGCCATTGATGAACTGATCGGTGGTCACGTTGGTAATTCTTCCGGGGAATAAAGCATAAATATTTACCCCACTCTTCAGATAATGTCTGTACCACTTGTAGGAGCCAGAAGAAGTTTTCTCTCCAATGATACTGTAATTACACGGTAAGGTGACTGAGCTACCCACTATAGCCCATATTGTAGAAGGCTGCCATACTTGTATTGTCTGTGATAGCGATCCTGGCATAGAACAGAGATAGTTATTGTAAATTGGCAGTTTCACTTACAGCTGTAAAAATGATACTGTTATGTTATGATAAATAGTAATAGTTACACAATGCAGTTCCCCCATTGTACAGAGTAGGAGCACCCTACCCCACAGGTAGACCCCATGTATTATTATTATTATCATTTATTTATATAGCGCCAACATATTGCGCAGCGCTGTACAATACATTAGAGTGGAGATACAACACAATATAACACACAGGTACAGGTAATGACACAGGAGGAGTAGAGGACCCTGCCCGGTTGGGCTTACAGTCCTACATGCCAGCCACACTGGTGTGTGACTATCATTCTGAGGCTATGACTGTATGATGTAATTAAGACTTATTTATGCTTATAACATGTTTTTTCTTTCTTTTTCTTCACAACCCCATATAATAGAGAATTCTTTTTGGTTATAAGTAGGTCAAATAATAAAGCATCACTCACTGGGTATCATACAGGGTTGCACGTCAGAATGTCATAATTGGACAGTTCAATTAGAGAAATGGTTTAAAGTGGTGGAATGGTGGAAAAATTGTATCGTTTAATCCGGGGGGGGGGGGGGGGGGGGTCAGTGGCCCTGAGTTGGTATATCCACCTCTGCTCTATTTGTAGCAGTTTCTGGTCGGGGTCACTGCCCCTGTTATCCTCCTTAATGTGTGTCAAAATTCTAAAAAGAAACTACTGAGGGGTCATAACGGTGATGAAAGGCAACATGACGTGCCACTGGTGCCGTCAAGTCCCCTTTCCTGATCGTATGGATATGCTCTTGTATGCGGATCCGGAATTCCCGCTTCGTTTTTCCAATGTAGAACGCCCTGCAGTCGCAGGTCATTAGATACACGACTGCGGGGGTTCTACAATTGGCCCAAAACTTGATGTTGTGTTTGCCGCCATGTGGCAGGGAAAACTCCCTTCCCTCGCAAATGAAGGCACATTGCTCGCAGGTATCACATCGGTAGAGACCAGGTACTGTTCTCTTTCCGGTGGGTTCAATATAGTGACTATGAACCAATTTGTCACGCAAAGAGAGAGCTTTGCGGAAGGTTAGAGAGGGTTGTTCGTCAAGAAATTGTTTGACGTCCGGGTCGCACATTAGAATATACCAGTATTTGTTATACAGATTGCGAATTTGTACATGCTGGTCAGAGTAAGTGACTATAATTCTGGTATTGGAGTTTTCTTTCTTGGGGGGTTTGTTTCCATGTAGTAGTTCCTCTCTATCAAGTTTAAGAGTTCGTTGATAGGCCTTCTTGAGGGTCTTCTTAGAATACCCTCTAGCCAGAAGTCTGTCATGGAGTTCACGTGCCTTTGTTTTGAATGTATCCATGTTTGAGCAGTTCCTCTGGACCCTGAGGTACTGTGAGTATGGAATGGACCGCACCAGAGGGGCCGGGTGGGAACTGCTCGCATGGAGGATGGTATTTCCAGCCGTACTCTTCCTGTACAAGGAAGTATGAATTTTTCCTTCAGGAGTCAATTGGAGATTTAAGTCTAGGAAAGGAACTGAAGTCTCAGAAGAGGAATATGTAAACTTAAGGTTCCAATCGTTTCTTTGTAATTCATCAATAAAACGATCTAGTAATTCTGGACTTCCTTTCCATAGCAGTATGACATCATCGATGTATCTCTTCCATAAGACGATACAATCGTGATAATATGATAGATTGGGGTTCAGAAACAAAGTTTTCTCCCACTCCCCCAGGTACAGGTTGGCGTAGGATGGGGCACAACAGGTCCCCATCGCAACTCCCTGCACCTGGAGGTAGTGGGAGCCCGCAAATGTAAAGACATTACGTGTTAATATAAACCCCAGAATATCCGTTAGTAGAGCGTTTAATTCATCCGAGTAAAGGCCAGAGCTTTATAGGATTTCGCCCACCACAGCAACACCCCTCTGATGCGGGATGCTGCTGTAGAGGGCCTCCACGTCCACTGTTACGAGTATGCACCCCAAGGGCACTACCAATCTGTCTGTCAGTTTGAGCACCTCCAAAGTGTCTTTTAAGTAGGAGGGGAGTTGTTGTACTAGGGGTCTTAGGTGTGCGTCAAGGAAGCGACTCGCAGCTTCCGTGAGTGACCCCTTTCCACATACGATCGGTCTGCCAGGTGGATCCGTCAATGACTTGTGCGTCTTGGGTAGCGAGTAGAACGTGGGAGTTCGAGGTTTAGCCACTGTCATGAAGTCAAAGTTACTGCGGTTGATGACCCCTGACCTAAGTGCACGGGTCAATAGTTGGTCAATGTCCTTTTTGAAATTGTTTAACCTCTGTTCGCCGATAGGGCGATACCAGTCACTATTAGATAAAATCTTTTCACACATACTGACATATCGGGCCCTCTGCATCACCACCACATTCCCCCCTTTGTCTGAGGGTTTGATGACGATATCCCAGTCATGCATGAGGGACCCGACAGCCAGACGTTGTGTGGTAGTCAAATTGTCCCGCGGGGCTATGTCCCCTCAAAGCGATTTCTGTAGTTCCTTAGTAATTAGGTTGACAAACATAAATATGGGGGTGTTTAAATATAAAGGAGGGAATCTTGTGGATTTGGGTCTAAATTGAATAGTTTCAGTTGGAAAGTCGATAACGACTAAATTGTCTATCTCCTCCTGTGGGTCATTGTTATTATCTTCCTCATGTTCATATGCCAACTGTATGAGATCTTTTAGGGCCTGGAATTCAGCTTTTGTAAAGTCTTTCCAGAATTCGGTTGTTTCCGACAGTTTTTTCGATTGACTGTGTAGGACTGTGTGTGGGATAAGAATTCAGTTGCAGGTACCGGCTGGGAGAAATGTAGCGGCAAGTATTGGGGTGGCATAAAAATAATGGGGCCCGGACATCTCTAGTTACGCCTGTGGTTGAACTTCATATTAAAACAGCCAGAATTGCATCTCATCACCAGAGCGGCAAGACAAGAGTGTACTTTGGTTACGAGTCCATATAGACTGGGGATAGGGATGCCATTTGGCCAAAAAGTACTTCAGCCAGAACTGATCCCTATGCCAGAACAAGAAGACATGCTTTGAACATGATGTCTGCTGTGCTGACAAATGTAAGATACAAAAGGCTGGGTAAGTACAATACATTTTATATCTTAAATTAAAACCGCCTGTGACTGATCAATCAAAAGGGTGGGGATCGGGATTCAGGGCCCCTTGTTAAAGAGGACCCCCAGATATTCATTGAGCCCTCACCTGCACCTGTGCCCCCACAACACCTGTGGGAAAGAGACACCCTTACCTTAACAAGGGATCTCCCCCTCACTGAGGTATGGCATGGGGCCTGGGGGGACAGGGGGGTCCCCCCCCTTACTGTCCTTTCAGGCTTCCCAAAAGTGGTCTGGTATGCTCTGGTGGGGGAATCCCACGCTGCTTCTGTTTACATATGATTTCTGCCCATAAAACGGAAAAAAACTGGTTCATTTGTCAGGATACAATTATGATGTCCTTAGAGTGGTCATCAAGAAGATTGGATGGCAGAACTTGCCAGATGCCACTGGTATCGAATGATGCTCCATCAATCTTTCAATGTCCTTCCATCAATCCACAATCTTTTATCTCAATACTAGTGATGAGCGGCATAGGCAATATTTGAAATAGCAATATTTTGCAAATAATTCTACTAATATTCAATTTGATATTCACTAATATTAACAATTTGAGTATATGGCCATTATGGAAAATATATTCGCAATTATAATCGCATTGCGATTACCTTCAGAATGAATGGTCACTAGTTATGGCCGAACATCTTAAGAAGTCTTTTACCATCTTTTAAAAAAGTCCCACGTCCACCTGTTCGCTGGGAATTTGAATCAGGAAAACCGGAAGTGACATCACTGATGTCACATCCAGTACCTGGAAAGCATAGTCACTAATCTCTATCCGGTCTGCTGGTGAAAAGATTTTTCCTCCAATGGGATCTTACTGCTCCTGATTCTGTGGGAGGAAAAATAGTTAGCTCCTTCTCGCTGGCGAACAGGGCAGGGCGAACACCCGTACTGCTTGCCATCTAGAAGGAGTGCCAACATCCATGTTCGCGGCACCTGTTCGTGGTATTTATTCTTGTATGAATGTACAATCGCAATGCATGGCCAAAAGCTTCCCAATGCATAATATCATGAATAATCGGCATTGCGAATATCCACCGTCATATTTGCAAAATTAGCGAATTCTCAAATAGCCTATACAGGGCCGCCATCAGAAATTTCAGGGCCCCATACTAGGTAATTTTTCGGGGCCCCCTACCACTAGCACTCCCCTAGGTCTGAGGGCTCCAGAGGATGCCTACCTAGGGGTGCACATAACTTTTCTAGTGAACTACTCTGATGAGTACCCGGAGATTGTGTTTGGTAAGCACCCCATATGTGCCATCTTCCTCGCTGTCCTCTACATCAGCTTCATGCATGGTAGGTTCTGCTGCAGATCGACCTCCCTGTTCCTAATTGAACCTCTGATTAGCTGTCTCCATCCACAGGTCACCAGCTGGCTGTGGGTCAAATGTAACCCCCAGTAATGTTTGAACATCCACTATTGGATCCGCTGGCTTCAGTCAAGCCTCCACCAGCCCCTGGACCAGTGGATCTGGGGCTCTTATGGGCTGTGGGACAGATGGAGCACATAGAGTTTTCCTGCTCGACGGATGCAGTGTTCAGACATACGCCTATGCAGAGGTTCAACGTACTCCACTACGTTCAGCCCTGCACTGGCGAAACGGCTCGGCATTATGAGAACACAGCATCCGCTGAGCAGGTAAGTGATAGTGCTCCATCTGGACCTCCTGCCAAGCAATACGCTTAGCGGAGGGGGTACCGACAGATGTGGAAACCCCCCCTCATAGACCCCTCACTGTTGAGCATTGCAACAAAATCTCTGTGTTCAAAGCAGTGATTTTAGCAGACATTGAGCTAGGGCTTTACATATGCCTACTCCCTGACTTTCAACCCCCAGATCTCCAACACCCTTTTATTTGGATTAGTTACATTCCATATTTGACACCACTATCTGCAACCTTTCATAGCTATTAATGTTTTCCTGTGGTTATCCATGGGACATAAATTGTATACATTTAACAATAAAAACCGTCAATCTAAAAAATTTTACTTTTACAGATCCAGCTTTAATCTCAATCTCCCTGCAATACCAATTTCAGCCACAATGTCACTAGTGAGCCCTTGTCGGCAGAGTAGCAGCACAGAATCTGCTGCTGTCACACTTACATCAGGGAGGAGGAGAAGGGGGGCCAAGGGTGATGCTCCGAGTCTCTTCTTTCTGGCTGAGGAGGGAGCATGGGTCAGATCTCTGGGCCCCCCTAGATGGTCAGGCCCAGGATGGGAGTGCCCCCTGTCCCCCCTGACGGCGGCCCTGAGCCTATAGCATATATTTGCAATTCAAACTCAACCCTACTCAATACCTGATAGCCCATCTGGTACCTCAGAGAGTTTGATTAGCAGCCTGAATTCTGAGGCCCCTCAGCTGTTCCTTCCAAAGTAATATAAACGTTGCTACAATCTAGGAAGCCAGAAAGTTAAGGCTGCAATACACAGGTCGATGCCCATGAGATGGATCAACCCTCTCGATCAGTGCGATGACTCGCATGAGCCCGATATGGAAGGAGCTGGAGGCACAGCACTGCTATGTCACCTGAGGTCCCCATCCAAAGCAATGGACATTGACCGTGATTTAGATGTCCGTATGCGTAGTGCATATCATATGCGTATATGGGCACCTTAAGAAGACCAAAAGCCACCCATACACCTTACAACCTTACAATTTCTGTACAATCCTAAACCATGTAATATGAGGACCTTTCTAAGCCTTCCAATCATGTATTCTATCAGGGAGGACACTATACTACATAGTTGTTGGTTGATCTAATGGAAATTGTATGTAGTGATCTAAAGGTGTATGGGAGGCTAAACAGTTGTGTTCATAAGTTTACATACCCTGGCAGATTTTATGATTTCCTGAAACATTTTTCAGAGAATATGAATGAAAGCACAAAAACTTTTCTTTCACTCATGGTTAGTGGTTGGCTGAAGCCATTTATTGTCAAACATCTGTGTTCATTCTTTTTAAATCATAATCAATAAACAAACTACCCAAATAACCCTGATAAAAAGTTTACAGTTCTGAATACCATGTATTGCCCTCTTTATGACTAATGATATCTTGAAGTCTTTTCTGGTAGTTGATGAGGCTCTTTATCTTTTCAGACGGTTATTACTGGCACAAATCCTCCAGTTCCCATAAATTCTTGGACCGTCTTGCATAAACTGCACATTTGAGGTCTCCCCAGAATGGGTCAATGATATGGGGACAGACAGGAGACTGAGATGACCACTCCATAACTCCACTTTATTTTGCTGTAGCCAATGACAGGTTGATTTGGCCTTGTGTATTGTCTATTGTCTTATTGTCATGTTGGAATGTCCAAGTATGTCTCATGTGCAGCTTCCGGACTGATGAGGGAATTTTTTTCTCCAGTAATTTTTGATAACTTACAGTGGCTTGCAACTTTTCCACATTTTGTCACATTACAGCCACAAACATGAATCAATG
>CM070037.1:76962871-76973051 GCA_036250615.1 Ptychadena robeensis
AATAAAATTATTCCTCAAAAATACCACTTGCCTAATAATTCTGCACTCCCTGTAAGTAGTAGAATTTATGAAAACAGTTTTACATCACTATGTGGTAGTACTATCAATTTATATTGGATTGACGCATGGCACAAGATGTTTGCATTGAAAATCAATCAAAACAAAGGTTGATGCGTGTATGGCTAGTTTAAAACTACCGTACATAAGATCAGCCTGCTCTAATCTAATTCTTCCAGTCATGACACAGAACACATTCACTTAGATCCTTTGACCAGTCTGTCGATGCACATCCATCGCCTATCTTGTACCAAACCGCACAGACCTTCTACAATCACACAACTTTTGCCTATTCCTCCAACAATCCATTGTGCATAATTTTTTCTCCCTCCCTTGCTCTGCACAAATTTACCCCCTGAGGATGCAAATGTTGTTCGCGGAACGTCCATTTCTCACATGTTTGTAGCGAACCGCATTGGCTTTAATGACTGGCGAAATTCTCAAACCTACAGGTCATATTTGCAGCCACAATATCATTTAAAAAAGGGCCTGGTATGCCCTGGAAAAAGGGACCACAATAAGTGTGGGGTCCCCACCCTGAGCATACCAGACCCCCTGCTGGCTTGTAAGCTCTGGAAAAGGGGGTGCATGAGCAACTGTCCCACCAGGAACTATGCCATACCTTAACTAGGGTGCGTTGTGGGGGTTCATTGAGTATCTGGGGGTTCCCCTTCAACAAGAAGACTCCCGGATCCTGCTCTCCACCCTTTTGAATGGGTACAGAGGTTCGAAGGACATTCACAGAGGGTTTAAAAGTGAAGTCCTAGAATTTAGAGCCGACACATAGAAAAATTATTAGTTCCATTCCATATAATTACATGAACAGTACTCCACCATTCTTCCCTGAAGCTCCAGCGATGATCTATGTCCCTTAAAGTCCGTCGGCTTAATGAAGATTCAGATGCCGGACAGATTCATATATGCCCTGTGGTTCCCACAGTCTCTGCTCATGTGTGGTGTCCCCAAATTGGCGCTTCAAGGAAGGGACCCCTCATTGTGGGGCACCTGTCCCTTTGTGGGAAGAGAAGGATTTACAATGGTGGAATATACACTGTTCATGTATTTATGTGAAATGGCAAAACATTTTAAAAAATTTTTTTTTGTGTCTCTTGTCTTATTTCTTGGACTTAACTTTCAAACAGCCTGTGAATGGTTAAGAGGTCCTTGGAAACCTCTGTACTCGTTCAGTAGGGTGGGTAGCAGGACCCTCCCAGACACTCAATGAGCCCCATCCATCTTTTACATGTCAATTTTTTTAATGAAATGTAAATGGCCAAAAAGTATTTGGCCATGTCTAGTGCTACTTACTCCCTGGTATGAGCATGAGTTGATTATTCAATGATCATAGTTGTTCTTAATGTCCTCTTGTGTATTTTACCCTCTAACCTATATGATGATTTTATATTAATGTTCTTTACCTTCCGCTGTACAATAAGTGTGGGCTTCTGGATCACTCATCATCCTTAAAAGAAGACAATTTGACACTGGAGGAAAAGAGACAAGTGAGTTTAATACAATGGTAAAAGTGAGAACACATATACAGTGAACTATCAGTATGCAATCTGCAATTCAAGCATGGTCTGAGTGTGAAAGTGTTCTTAAACAGCGAATCTGGTGTGTGGCCCTATTCTGTGCTAGTGTCAGATTCCCATTCTGCTCATTCATGTGCACATCTGTTATTGGTGGCTGGGAGTTCTTACAAAAGTAGCATTACCTCAGTGGTACCCCCAATGGTTAATTAGGGGGGAGAACGGAAAATGAGATGTGTGGAATTCTGGTAATGTTAATTTATGTATCTTTTGTAATTTCTAGGACTCCTGTATTGAAAGAGAACATGCCATACAACTTTTTAGAAGACAGAGCATATACAATGGTTAGTATAAGGCAGGTCCATTACTCACATTTCTTGTGGTATCCAAAGAAGACTGCAACAGCTGCTACAAAAAGGACAGCAATGACAGAAATTGTGCTGCAACTAACTATAGTTGCAAGATGTGATGGTCTATTATCTGCAACAAAACCTACAAAGAGAAAAATCTAGTTATAGCACTGAGACAAAAGTTTAAAAATTTAAGTTCAATTAAACAATATTTTTTATATGAAATCTGTAAGGGGGGGGGATATTTCTAGTAAAATTAGTCCCTTATTGCCTCCTGTTGTACAACCATCTTTGATTGACTTCCCCAGCACATCCTAAGTCACTGGTGACCTACTCTAGTCTCTGAATGTCTCTCACAGTATGTCTGCAGCCCCTGATGGCCTACTGTAGTATGTCAGTAGGATCAGATTACATCCTGAGGTACTCAGCATGTACCTGAGGAACCAATGAAATACCAGTGCCGTTATATTAGGGTAAGCCCTTAGCAACATCCCAATTTACTATTAACAAAATCAAGTGTCTGTCCCAACAGACATTCTGTACATCCTGAGGTACGTTTGCAGTCTCTGATCACCTCCTTCTGTATGTGAGGAGTCCCTAATTATCTATTGTAGTATGCCCACAGTCCAAATTTTTAAAGCGACTATGATCACTTTGAGAATTCACGAAAATCTCAAATATGTGCTTGCAATCGCATGAACTACCATGCATTTTGTTCACAATATGCGCATGTACAAGTGTCGATTTGCACAATGAAGGTAATAATGACTGGAGATCACGAATTCTCGAATTTACAAATTTATTGCAAATATTAGGCAAAAGATTTGTGAATGCGAATATCGTTTATGCTGCTCATCACTACTCACTTATAAGTACAGTGAGGCTACAGACTCTTCCAAGAAGAGAAAGGACACCAGAGAGCCAGATTCCACATATTTTAATAGAAGTGATTCCAAACAAACATCTACCTGTAAGATGTCAACTTTTTTGATTATTTTATTTATTTTTATTACAATTTGTTGTTTCTGATGAGCTAGGCACATTTGAACTATTTGGTGAGAACACAAGGAAAATGATTGATGTTTAGGATTTTAAAGATTAATAGGTCAGGTAAAATGTGCTTAGGGAGGCTCCGAACAGATTAAAGGTTTCTTTAACTATTTTGTATGGGAGCAATAGTCTTAACTTACAAACAATCATTGGGAATGAATGAAGTTCGTAAGTCAAGGGTCCACTGGTTCGATTATATATAATACGGAGTACTGAAATCTTGGGTGAACACTAGGCATAGGTAATTCTTTCAGAAAAAAAACATTTGATAAGCTGGTTGGGTTGATCTTTCCCGATTTTCTGGACCAACATTTCAAATGATTTTTAAATACTGATTTATTTACAGTTAAATTCTTACAACACTTAAGGCCACCAATTTTACTTAGTGACAACAAAGACTTTTAAAAGATTAATTTGTAATGATAATGTAATAATAACATAACAGATAACACGTGTTTACAAAAATAAAGCTATATAAAAAAGTATTAGGACACATTAACTTCCTAGCATCGGCTCTTCTCACTGCATTCTGACGATCAGCCGGCCGGAGGTTGACACACTGCATTAAGATGAGCTTCCGGCCGGCGGATTGGCAGAACACCGTGAGAACAGCCCCTGCTGTAGGAAGGTAATGTGGATCAGCTCCATTGGGATCCCCTCCAAGGAATGCCCTTAGCGCAGGGGGAGCCGATAACTCCATCAAAACATAGCCTTACTCACTACTTATGCAATAACTAAATTCAAAAGCAAAAATCACACCTGCTTTCCTGACATTTCATAGCTGATGTTTGTTTTAAACATTTGAAGATCTATAGCAGTGGTAGGCAACTGAGTTGCTATGGAGGGCCACAAGTGCGGCCATCAGCATCACTAAAGGGCCGCACATAACATTTTCGATCTATACTGACTTGTATAAGCATTTTTAATGGAAACATTACAGCAGGCAGAGCTAGAAGACATTATCTTTACACAACAAAACTTGTTTTACTTAATGCATTAGGGAACATTGTAGTATGGTAATGCACATTTTGTTTCATATATATCATCAAAGGTTATGTGCCTCAAAGCCATTGTTATCAATGGGGCACATAGCCTTTGATTCAAAGGTTATGTGCCCCTATTCTTTTCCTCTGTTCCTCTCCTCTCCCACTGTAAGAAGATCCTGGGCAAAGATGTGTCAGGGGGGGATTGGTGGACAGGTGAGTTCCCTTGCCCTATGCATTAACAGTTACGTTTCGGGGGCCACAAGTGGAGGACTGAATGGGGCCTCTAAAGAACACCCAAAAGGCAGGTTGGGTACCTGAGATCTATAGTATATTGCTATTCATGGTCATGTTCTTTTATACAATACAGGTCATTAGATACATTGCATCATGTATCTAATGACCTACTGAGCCTCTACTTAAAAATGACCAGTGTCCAGAAGTCCAATAATAGTAACAATTTACAAAAGTGCAAAAGCACTATGGGTTAACTAAGGAGACAAGAATATAAGCTCTTTGCTTTCTTTCTTCATTTACCATATTTAAACTACAGAATAAACATTCCAATGTACATGTGTATATCTGTCAGTTTGAACCGCTTCCCCCTCCCTCAACCCCCCTCATCCTTCCCTGTTCTCTTACCCTTTTTTGGTAAATCTTCACTAAGTCTTTTATATAAAAGACGCAAACCTTTTCTATAAAACATACTAAATGAACAAAATGAAACCAATACAAGTCAGCAGACACAAGAAACGAAGGAGGAGAAGCTCTCATGAATGTGTATTAGTGGTATAAGTGGTAACATTGAGATCATCAGTGATGACAAAGTGGTATTTATCATATGTCCTCCTGGACTGTTTATCCCTGTTCAGTAAAGCAAGGGTGGAGTCAAGTTCCTTTATTTTAGAAACCACAGTGTGAGCTCTGTTGAGCTGTCTGATTTGTTTCTACTTCCTCCAAAAGCCTGTTACATAAACATATATATAATGATGTAAAAACTGACTTATTACTATTTTTGGTACTTTGTGGAACAGAAATTCATGTCCCATTGGCCATAGGAAAATAATTCTTGTTTGAGGTTTATATAATCTTTTGTTATGTTATTAGCTTGTTATTTTATATATGTTTACCATCACCCTTTTTAAGACATTTTTTCATTGACAAAATAATTGAGTGGTTGTTATGCGAGCTCTACATAGTTACTGCATAACCAAAAATAGGAAACAAGAAGAAAAGAGATTTGTTAGTCTACCAGAAAAGTGCCCGAAAAGTGACCTCCATTGCAGATCACAATGAGTTAATATGACCGTAAATGACAACTTAAAAGACATAAAATAAAGCTAATATAACATTTTAGTAATAGGATTTACATCTGCCTTATTATTGAACCTTTGTAGCTCACGTTTTACTTCTAGAAAGGTCCCATTCCCATGTCCAGTCTCCTCAGGGCTTGTTATTAGGGCGACCGCACAGATATAGAGGCCACTGTCAGAGAGTTCCAACTGGTGAAGGTGAATGTTGGCAGATTTTTTATAGGTGAAATCTTCTGGACTCACGACAGATACTCTACCACTGTACTCTTTACTGGTGTTCGTCACTTCAGTCCCCCCCATAATATGACGGTACCATTTGGAGTAACCAGTGGAAGTTCCATTGAAGGTGAAATTACAGAGGAGTGTAGTTGAACTGTGCTCAATGGCCCACACTTCTGGGATCTGATACACACGAAGAGTCTGCACAGAAGATGCTGAAATATAAAAAACACAATGTACAAAAACTAAAAAATATAAAAAACACAATGCACAGATATAGAGGCCACTGTCAGAGAGTTCCAACTGGTGAAGGTGAATGTTGGCAGATTTTTTATAGGTGAAATCTTCTGGACTCACGACAGATACTCTACCACTGTACTCTTTACTGGTGTTCGTCACTTCAGTCCCCCCCATAATATGACGGTACCATTTGGAGTAACCAGTGGAAGTCCCATTGAAGGTGACATTACAGAGGAGTGTAGTTGAACTGTGCTCAATGGCCCACACTTCTGGGATCTGATACACACGAAGAGTCTGCACAGAAGATGCTGAAATATAAAAAACACAATGTACTTCTAATGTTTAAACACTTTCTGCAACTTGGGACTGCAACGGAAGTGATTAAATGTGCAAATCCAATGGCTTTATACCTTTTGACTTGGAAAAATATAGACATGAACATTGATGACATTAATCATTCCTATGATGTTTGTCTGAGTTTATGTGGGATATTCCTGTCTATGAGTTAACTCTGACCCTAATCCTTAGACAACATATGCAGCTACAGTGGATATAAAAAGTCAGATTCTTGTGCTATGCAAAAATGAGACAAAGATAAATCATTTCAACTTTTTTCCACCTTTAATGTGACCTATAAACTGTAAAACTCATTTGAAAAAAAATTGAAATCTTTTAGGTGGAGGGAAGAAAAAATATAAAAAATAAATATGTGGTTGCATAGGAGTACACACCCTTAAACTAATAATTTGTTGAAGCACCTTTTGATGTAATTACAACACTCAGTCTTTTTGGGTATGAGTCTATCAGCATGGCCCACTCTTCCTTGCAGAAACATTCCAATTCTGTCAGATTGCAGGGGCATCTCCTATGCACAGAACTCTTCAGATCACCTCAGATTCAGGTCTGGGCTCTGGCTGGGCGATTCCAAAACTTTAATCTTCTTCTAGTGAAGCCATACCTTTGTTGATTTGGATGTATGCTTTGGGTCGTTGTCATGCTGAAAGATGAAGTTCCTCTTCATGTTCAGCCTTCTAGCAGAACCCTGAAGGTTTTATTGACTGGTATTTGTAACTGTTCATAATTTTCTCTATCTTAACTAAGGCCCCAGTTCCAGCTGAATAAAAACAGCCCCAAAGCATGATGCTGCCATCACCATGCTTTACTGTAGGTATGGTGTTCTTTTGGTAATGTGCAGTATTGTATAGTAGGATTATATAGTGGCAAGACAAAAGCCCTTACTAACAAAGAAAAACATCCAGGTCAGGCTACATTTTGTAAAAACACATCTGAAGTCTCCCAAAACCATGTGGGAACAGGTGTTACGGTCTGATCAATTTCAAAAGATATGTTTGGCGCAAAAGTTTAAGGAAGCCTGTATTAATGCTAAACTCCCCCAAATAACAGTGTAAAGAAATTAGATAGGAGTCACATATGAATTTTTCTTTCATTGTGCTGACTAAAACGTCTAAGTGGGCTGCCATATTATTAAAAATGTTACCTTGTAACCTGAGAGAGCTGCCATATTACCAACCTCCTGAAATGAAATGATGATTGTGACCACCAGTTAGAGTATGTTTTCCTTGGTTTTATTGGAGGGTCAAGATACAAGTGTTAGAAGCCCTGATGTTTCTTCATAGTGCTTAAGAAGTTAAAGAATACATATAAACTAACTTACCCCAAAACTCACAATGACAACATGGTAGCTCAGTGGTTAACATATCTAGCTGGGGAACTGACTGTGTGACCCTGCTAGAATGGGTGACTATGATGGGGACATTAGAGTGTAAGCACTTATGCAGAAGAGGATTTACATTTGCAAGAAAGAGTATGTGAAGCTTTTGGGATTACATGGAGTTTTGCATGAATTGGTCTTAAAATGTGCTCTGATCTTCATTTATGTCCCACCAATAGATAAACACAGTCTGCTTAAAATATTACTGAGCAAACATTATATGTTTTCATGTTTTTATTGAACATTACATGTAAACATTCACAGTGCAGGGTAGAAAAGGTATGTGAAACCCTAGCCTAATGACTTTGCAAAAGAGCTAAATGGAACCAGGAGTGAGCCAACCTTGAGTCCAATCAGTGTGATGATATTGGATGTGTTGCTGAAAGCTGTCCTGCCCTTTAAAAACACACATCAGTTTTGGGTTTACTGGTTTCAAGAATCACTGTCTAATGTGAACCATGCCTCGCAGAAAAGAGCTCTCAGAAGACCTACGATCAAGAATTGTTGACTTGCATGAAGCTGGAAAGGGTTACAAAAGTATCTCCAAAAGCCTTGATGTTCATGTGTCCACGGTAAGAGAGACTGTCTACAAATTGAGAAAGTTTAACACTGTTGCTACTCTCCCTAGGCGTGGTTGTCCTGTAAAGATAACTGCAAGAGCACAGCGCAAAATACTTAAGGTAATGAAGAATCCTAGAGTGTCAGCTAAAGACTACAATCTCGGTCACATGTTGACACATCTACAATAAGGAAAACATTCAATAAGAATGGAGTACATGGGAGGACACCACAGAGAAAAGAACACCTGGATGTTCCACAGCATTACTGGCAAAATATTCTGTGGACAGATGAAACCAAAATTGAGTTGTTTGGAAAAAACACATAATACTATGTGTGGATAAAAAAAGGCACCGCAACATAAAAACCTCATCCCCACTGTAAAACATGGCAGAGGAAGCATTATGGTTTGGTGCTGCTTTGCTACCCCAGGGCCTGGACAGATTGTTGTCATTGATGGAAAGTGAACTCCAGAGTTCATCAAGACATTTTGCAGGAGAACCTAAGACAATCTGTCCACCAACTGAAGTTCCGCAGAGGATGGGTGATGCAACAAGACAATGACCCAAAGCATACAAGTCATTCAACAAAATAATGGCTTCAACAGAACAAAAGTCCTGACCTCAACCCGATTAAGAGAGCAATTCACACCAGACATCCCAAGAATTTTGCTACACTGAAACAGTTTTGCAAAGAGGAGTGGTCCAAAATTATTCCAGATCGTCTAATCTGCAACTACAGGAAGCGTTTGGTTGAGGTTATTGCTTTAAAAGGAGGGTCAACCAGGTATTCAGTCCAAAGGTTCACCTAATTTTCCACCCTGCACTGTGAATGTTAACATGTTATGTTCAATAAAAACATGAAAATATATGTTTGTATAGTTTTATTTTAACCAGACTGTGTTTATCTATTGGTGTGACTAAGATGTAGGTCAGAGTACATTTTATGACCAATTCATGCAAAACTTCACGTAATCACAAAGGGTTCACATACTTTTTCTTGTAACTGTATTATACCACAGAATAATGTCAATCTATTTTAAATGTTAGTGCTATATAATTATTACAGGTACCATTACAATGTAATGACCCCCACACAACCTACCAGTGTCCAGCTATATTCATACAAAATTCAATAAAATGCCCTTCCTCACCTTGCATGGTTGCCAGTATAATCAGAAAAGTCTTTCCATCCACCATGGTCCTGATAATGAGTAGCACCAAGCCACAGACACAATTGTCTCTTCTTTACAAAGCAGCAAAAGGAGAAACAGAAACCAACAGGAAGATGTGGGGTTATAAATAGAGGCTCTGTCTTTTACAGGAGAACACGGAAATCTCACCTGTAAATGCTGGTAAAGCTGCACAGCTTATTTTATCCTGTAGTCACAGGCCATGTTTTTCTGTTATAGTATATAGCTTACATGCACAAAATACATATACAAAAGTATGTAAAAATAAGTTAAGCTGGCCACACACAGGGCAATACCGGTTCATCTATGGCGCTCGAATAAAGGGCGCATCCCATTCCCGAGCGTTCAAACACCGTGAGCGCACATGGCAAATGATCATTTGGAAATCGAATAAAAAATTGACCCCTGTGTGCCCAGCTTTAGTCACTCATGCTCATCATGACCAATCTGTCAGTTAATAGTTTTCTTGGTTGTTTTATTGGCCAGTAGATCAGATTAGAAAAGATATAATTTTCATGACTAGGGTATAAATGATAGCTGCCCCTTTTGTGCAAATTGTTCTCTCCCTTCACTCCGAAGATATTGGAATATTTGGAATACTCACCATCATTAAAACTGCAAATGGCAGCTTATCTAATAACACATACACTGAGTGAAAGAGCATGATCGATTGACCCGCGATCAATCACAGCATGGTGTCGTCACCACGCTGAAATTGATTGCCGGTCGATTACACGGGAATCTACCTGTGTATGCCGAGCTTTAGAGTAATCAAACCACAGCAAATGCAAAATTTGTCCAAATGCAGTTTGTCACCCAGCGTACCTTAATTAAGATGGCCATACACCTTAATATCTCTCAGATATTCTTCAGATCTACCAACAACTATGTAGAATAGGGTCCTCTGCGATTGACCACAGGTAGACTTGATGGTTTAGAAAGTCCCTCATATTACAT
>CM070037.1:77050636-77064232 GCA_036250615.1 Ptychadena robeensis
ATCAATTTGGATGGCTTCAATCTTGTCTTTAAAGTATGTGGCCAGGTCTTGGGCAGAGAAAGTGGCAGTGAGAGGAGGAGGTGTAGGATTGAGCAGAGAGTTGAAGGTGAAGAAGAGGGAGCGAGGGTTGGATGATTGTGAGGATATGAGTGAATAGAAGTAGGTTTGTTTGGCAGCAGTAAGGGCGGCATTGAATTGCTGGAGTTTGGCCTTGTAGATGAGAAAGTCGGTGCTTTGACCAGACTTTCCCTTCTTGCGCTCTGCCTTGTGAACATCTTGTTGGAGGGAGTGAGTGTGCTTACCGGGACAGATTGAACGGTTAGATTATAGTGAGAAGCAGCTTGGTCAGGGAATGTGAGAATAGAGATAGTGGAGGCAAGTGAAGATAAAGAGTCAGAGAAAGCAGAGTGGTCCAGGTTGTGTAGGTGTCTGTGCCGGGGATGTGCAGGGGTAGACAAAGGGCAAGAATATTTATATTGAAAGTTAGGAGATGGTGGTCAGAGAGGGAAAGCAGAGATGCCAAGGTGGGTGAGGGTGCAGAGTTTGGAGAACCCCAGGTCAAGTATGTGTCCAGAAAGGTGTGTGGGGGGTGTGGATGTGCTGGGTCAGGCCAAGGGAGGCCGTTATAGAAAGCAGTTTGGCAGATGCAGGCCTCCTTAGGATAGAGCAGCAGCAGCAGAAGTGAATTCAAAAGGGGAGAGCCAGGTTTTTAGTGAGAGCGAGGAGGTTGAGAGACTTAGAAAGGAATAGATTGTGAATGGAGGTCTGTTTGTTAACAACAGATCTAGCGTTCCAGAGTCCACATGAGAGAGGAGGTGAGCTTATTTGGGAAGGGTGGATAGCTTTAGCTAGGATTGTTTCCTGGATAGAGCAGAGAAGGGGGCAGAGAGGCATTGAGGAGGGCCAGGATTGAGAAGTACAGAAAATTACAGCATGCAGAGGTGAAACTGGGGGAAAGATGAGAGGGCCGACTGCAAAGGAGAGGAGGAGAGAGTTTAGGAGCAGGGGAGACAGAAAGGATAGAATACATAGCAAAGAGTTAAAGAGATAGCACAGCCAGGGCAGTTGATGGTGAAGGAGAAGTATAGCCTGATAATCAGATGGAGCAGAGTTTGAGGTGTGCATCAGTTCTTGGGTGCATTGATATGCTCCGTCACAATGAAGTAAAGGGGAAATGAATATTCCATGTTGTTTTCCCTATAGGAAGTTTACCTGAAGAGCTGGGCAGCTGCAACTTACCTGGGCTTCTTGACTATGGTACATTAGACACAGATGGTACATATGACAGAGATCGATTAGTTGTAAGCAACATAAATTATGTCATCTTGATAAAGAAACATTTCCTTTTGTGTAACATGAGATGAAATTACAGAAATCTTTGTACACAAGTTTGTTATTTTCTCTAGTCTTCTCCTGGGAAAAAAATACCCGCATAACGCATATTTGGGAAGTATTTGTGTAGGCTATTTTTGAAACATCTAAGCATATACTTTATACTTTATGAATGGCAAATTTAGAATTTCACAATGATGAAAAGTTTTTCAAATGCTTTTCCATAATTATAAAATAAAATAAATGCAATTTTTTTTTTAAAAGTTGTTGTGGTGTCACTGTCTACTAGATTTCAGATGCTTTAAAACTCATATTTTCTTATGGACCTTGTGGTTCAAATAATTTTTGAATATTTTATAGCTGAGATGTAGGTATTTGATAGTGATTAGCGAGCATGCTTGGATCTCTAGGCTTGGACCATGGAGCTACTGGAACGAGCACCTCATTTGCTTGTGTGCCATGCTTGGGTCTGCGCATGTTTTGCGGGTTGTAGACAGGCAATCATGGGATAAGTACTGCCCTCACTGTGATGCCAGTAGCCATGTCAGGTGCGTGCATTACAGTGATTGGCTGGGCTAAACACTATCTAGCACCGTAAGTTTGGATCAGACAGAGTCAGGGAGAGACAAGAACATATATATAATTCCAAAAGAATGGTTACATGTCAAAATAAATATGCATTTACCCCTGTAGCCCGCCCTATGGATTATGGATAGAGGTATCTTTGACCTCTATTCGCAATCCCAAACAGCACAAACATGTCCCTGCACACATAGAGTAAATGAATACCTTTAACGCCCCCAAAATATCATCTGTTATCAAGAAAAAAATATTTACAGATAATAACTTGGAACGACAATTGGGTTATATTAACCCCTTAGTGGTTCCAAATTCATTAACCCCTGCGCATCAATAAGCACATAAAAAAATTCCCCTTAAAAATGCAAAATTTATTAAACCTGACAATTCCCAAATAAAATATAGCATATATTTACACTATCCAAACCATACAAATTACAATATCCTCCAAAACCTAACCACCAATAACCTGTTCCATGGTGACAAAACTACCATGTAATTCACTTAACCCTCAAATGTTAACGACAAAAGCCACACTATAATAATAAACAAAACTTCCAAATCCAAAGTCTACAATTCTAACCACAAACCTAATAACATTTACAAAAGTCCAAATATATATCTATATTCCATTCTTACATTACATAATAAACATTCAATGTGCTTACAATAGAGGTTCTATTAACCCCTATAGTAAGCATTAACCTCTTAAAGTCAAACATCATAATTATAGAAACGAAACATACATATACATTTAATTACATATAACATACAACACGAGCAACACCTCATAACTAGATGAGCGACTAGGCAATATTCGAATTTGCGTAATTTCGGGAATATCCGCCATAATATTCGATTCCATATTCGTAATCTCAAATATCCGCACTTAAGACATGAATTGCGATCTAAAAATCGCATTTGCGATCCAATATGCGCAATGCATGCAAGTCAATGGAGCTCGGATATCCGACTGGGAGAATATCCGTCATTTCCGTTTTAAAAAATCGCATTGCGATTATATAATCGCGATCCCATTCATTGCATATTCGATGATATATTCGCGAATATTCGCGAAATGGCGAAATAGCGATATTCGAGCTAAATATTCGAAAATCGAATATTCGAGCTCAACACTACACATAACCAACAACACAACAAGTCAACCCAATTATTGGTACAAATGATACATACATATACATTTCCATACCAGTTACATGTAATAATAACAGTAATTATTACATCAGCTGATATACACATGACATATAAGCGTTGCAGGAGTATTGCTGGCTTAACAATACTGCAATACATATAATAAATAAAAAAAAAACTGAAAATCTTTAATAAATGTAAATTTACTTACGCTAATGTGTCCACTCCAGCACTGCAGTCCAATCATGATAAATATACAATATAGCGATTCTTGATTACAAAAAACCCATGATCTTCCCTCCAATTATAAATTTAAAAAAAGCCATTAAAATAAAAATAATCCACTCTATGGCAGTCCCAAATTAATCCACGATGTTGTTAATAAATAAAAAGGTCTCCTCGTTCGGAGCACCACAGGAGATGTTCTTTCTTCGCAATGTCCCGGCATTGAAAGAGGTATGACTTCTGGTCCTGTACTGAACACATTAAACCCGTTAGTTACCACCATATCCCTAGTAAATTGTAGAAATACAGTCCTGGCCAAAAGTTTTGAGAATGACACAAATATTAGTTTTCACACAGTTTGCTGCTAAACTGCTTTTAGATCTTTCTTGCAGTTGTTAATGTGATGTACTGAAATATAATTATAAGCACTTCATACGTTTCAAAGGCTTTTATTGACAATTACATGAGATTGAAGCAAAGAGTCAGTATTTGCAGTGTTGGCCCTTCTTTTTCAGGACCTCTGCGATTCCACTGGGCATGCTCTCAATTAACTTTTGGGCCAAATCCTGACTGATAGCAACCCATTCTTTCATAATCACTTCTTTAAGTTTGTCAAAATTAGTTGGGTTTTATTTGTCCACCCGCCTCTTGAGGAATGACTACAAGTTCTCAATGGGATTAAGATCTGGGGAGTTTCCAGGCCATGGGCCCAAAAACTCGTTTTGGTCCCCGAGCCACTTTGTTATCACTTTTGCCTTTTGGCACGATGCTCCATCGTGCTGGAAAATGCATTGTTCTTCACCAAACTGTTGTTGGATTGTTGGAAGGAGTTGCTATTGGATGGGGTTCTGGTTCCATTCTTTATTCATGGCTGTGTTTTTGGGCAAAATTGTGCGTGAGCCCACTCCCTTGGATGAGAAGCAACCCCACACATGAATGGTCTCAGGATGCTTTACTGTTGGCATGACACAGGACTGATGGTAGCGCTCACCTTTTCTTCTCTGGACAAGCCATTTTGCAGATGGCCCAAACAATTAGAAAGGGGCTTCATCTGAGAATATGATTTTGTCTCAGTCCTCAGCAGTCTATTCACCATACTTTCTGCAGAAGATCAACTTGTCCCTGATGTTTTTTTGGGAGAGAAGTGGCTTCTTTGCTGCCCTTCTTGACACCAGGCCATCTTCCAAAAGTCTTCGCCTCACTGTGCATGCTGATGCGTTCACACCTGCCTGCTGCCATTCCTGAGCAACCTCTGCACTGGTGGCACTCGGATCCCTCAGCTGAATCCTATAGAGAAAGCACCATTGCCCCTAGGAATTAATCAAACAGGTGATCTTATGATTCAAACATGAAATTTAGCTTCCAAAAGTCTTTCTTTTTACTATTGTGACCAATACATGGAATGGAAAGGTATTTTGATGTTTGAATCATAAGTAGTGGAGTTTTCTAATTGAAATTTCACCTTCTCCAGTAAAAATGAACAAATAGTTCACTAGATGTTTACTAGATAGTGATGCAATATGCATCTGCTGCTGAGGTCGGGAATATTGAATACAAATCGGACCATTCTCTGACTAAAGAATAAGCCAAGGGAGGCATCGTTTATCCATGAGGCATTCCATATATCGTGAATTTGAACATTGCCTATGCTCATCCCTACTGATATACAGTATTTTCCTGATTTTAGAATCCCCTATTGCCACCAACTGTCAAGGCCTTTATGCATTACCCATCCCACTACTAGATGGGCTGTGGATGTTAGAGGAAGAAGTAACATTTAGGCATGCCAGGTCTTGGCCTGCTACCTTTACATATTATCTTAGCTCTAAAGCTGAACATACACTGCTCGATAGATTCAAACGCCACCCAGCCTTCATTCGAGCGCGATCAATCGATCTGGCTTAGTTGAACAGGGATCCAACATGTTGGTAAACCCTGTTTGATTTCCATTACTGTGGATGAGGACAGAGGGTTCTCATCCAAAGTATTGGACCAGCTGGCAGTCGAGATATGATATGATCGAGATATGATATGATATATAGATATGCGCTGCAGTTGAGGTTCCTCATTTGGGAGCAATTTTGAGCTGTGTGTGCCCGGCTTAACTGCAGTAGTCGTGCTTTCTACCTTCTCACACTCCCTTTCCTCTGCACCCTCCTTATAAACCCCATTATCTGCCTGTTTTGTGAGCAGGAGACTCTTTTCAAGATTGGAGAAGTCACTGAAATGTTTGGTGAGGTCAAATTAACAGGGACAGTAAGGCTGCATTTCCAAAGAATGCGCATGGAGGCAGTTCAAGTTTTCCCCTTTTTAAGGTGCTTTCCAGATAGGACTAACATGAGTACCTTCATGAAAGTGATTCTCATAAAAGCTGCATAAAGGCGGAATTACCAAAAATACCTTCTCATATTGGAAATGAGATAACATCTTAAGGCTACATGTGATATACTAAGAAATAACTTGAGGTTTTACGTTCTCACAGGCATTTGGACACATACAGTAAGTGCGCAATGCTGGAAGTATATATGGTTGGGTTTCCTATTCTGTTACAGCTAGCTAAGGTTGACCACATAAAAGTGCACTAAAGAGCAAATATAGACTTCGGCATAGCTACGCTTGCTCTTCAATATCTTTCTATGTGATGGTTAACCCTATTTATTGAAAATAAAAGCCTATGTAGCCCCGAAAAGCATTTTTAGCAGACAATCAGAAACCCAAGAAAACAACATAGCAAGTGGTATAATCTTTTTGTTTAGGCATCGTTTAGAGGGTTGAAAGAGAACACACAAAGTACACAGCGAATGAACAGATCAATTAGATCACACAAATACTATACTATAATTCTGTTACATTATGCCAAAATGCAGGAAAAATAAGTGGTCACATATTTATTTTCAATGTTCTTGTTCAGTTTTTAGAGGGCGAGTTCACCGCCGCAATGGTTTTGCCACATTTCGTGGAGTTTTGGCCTTATAAAGGGAAAAGCCCTTGTTTATAACTATCAGGAACAGAATTTGTTTCTTAAGAATGATGTGTTTATCATTACAAAATTAACATTACCGAAAAACATATGTAAGTCTATCTTAATAAGTTCTGATGGATGTAGATGTGTGTGTATGTCTGTGTGTCTAGTTGATTGTACAAAAAATTTTATGGTAAGATTGTAAGGTGTGTGGTGACCTAAACACAACCCCAATAGTTAAGGCAGGCCCTGCTTCTAATATTAAAATTACATTTGTCTTGCTTGGAATGCATGGCATGGGTGATTTCTAGCTTAAGAAAATCATAGAAGCTTTGTATGGCAGACACGTGTTGAGATAATTTCCAAAGTGGTAGTAGGGGAAATACAAAGTTTATTCAAAGTTCAATTCAATACAACTTAAAGCAGTGTATCTAATAACAAGAATTAAGGTACATTAAGGAATCTAAAACTTGATAAACTAAGTGTTCTGAAATTTCCCCATAGTCAGGAAAGAAATCAATTATAAGAAAATATACTAAAATTACATGTGCAAATCTTTAATTTTGAGGCCTTTCTGGTATTTTTCAAGAGACAATATATACTGATCTTGTATTTCACTTGGACTCTCTCGTTCCCAAGGATCATGCTCTTCAGGCTGTTATTCCCTTCAGAATGGTGCCACTAGTCTGAGCATGTTCAGATCTCTGCAGAGATTTACATATCCTCTTTTTTGTACTTAGATCAGATGCTCCAATCATGAATACAGAAGTGATATCACATGCCTCTTGACTAAGAAAAAAGCTGACATATATGTATACTACTAAGAATATAATGATTTGGGGATGGACTGTTTTATTTTAGGCTTCTCTGAATGGAAAGAGATAGGAAGAAGGGCTTAAGAGCATAGGTATATAAGAACTTATATGGAACTTATATCATGTATATATTATAGAGAAGGCTTCCCTTACATCTGTACACTACCCTGGCTGGGACCTGCATGTTTATAAATGATATGAAATGGACAGCCGTTGCTGAGGAGGACAAACAACAAAGGAAAGTGCACTACACTGAAAATTGGGTAATGTAGCACCCCTCTAGTGAGAGTAAGGGGTTAACTTTGTCTTCTCTGGCAGGTGCAGGCGTGTCCAGTTTCCCTCCAGAATTTTGGCAGGAAATGTATCAAACCTGATCTGTCCACATTTGGACTGGTAAACAACACAGCACCTGCTCCTTAACTCTGCAACATTTTGGAGGGAAATGACTCATCCCTCTGCAATGTGGGGTGTTGTTAGAGGTGTAAAAGGTTCAGCTCACTGTGAGCCAGAGATACTTTCTGGGCCTCTGTGTCTCCTCTGGTATAGACTTTGCAAAGTCTGCCCTGAGAAAGAGCTGAATCTTCACCTCAAGTCTGGGTGCACCACAAGGTTCAGAAAGCCTTCTGCCATTTTGATGTCAGAGGGAGAAGCTGAGCTGTGCTGAAGAAGTTGTCTCTGTGGTAACCTGTCTGCCTAGAGTTCAAGAGCACCTGTCATTGGTTCAAGAAAAGGGATCTGCCTGTTGCTGGAAGGGTAGCGTGCTCCCAGTCTCTGAAGAGGCCAAGCCACAGATCGCCCAGAGTGAAGGTGAGAACTGCTGAGGGAAAGGTCAGAGGTCATTGTGCCAGTGTCCAGTTCGTCAGGCTACAAGTGTCAGGGAGAAGTATTCAAGGAGGTGTCCTGCTGTCAGTCCGGTACAGTCAGTGAAATCCTCACCCTCTCTCCCATAGAACTGTTTGAGTGTAATAAAGTTCATCAGCATTTACATTCCTGTCTCCAAGAATTCTCATTGCCGCTGCCGAGTCCTAAATCTACTGTATAATACATCAGCAAGACCTCGGGGTCTCATTGCAACAGTACCATTATGTACACACGTCTAAGATTGGGAATTCCTACCATAACTTGATATCAGTACCTACCATGCTTAACATGCACTTAACATACACCCGCTGTAAGGATGGCCAGAAGAAGGACCCCACCAATTGTTCTACCAAAAATGTATTCTGCAAATACAAACATAAAACAATAAAAAAACAGCAAATATACAATTTTATAAATACCTCAGCTTACTTACAACTCGTGTCAGCTCGACTAACAACACTTGAATATTACTGGCTCTAAACAATCAAAACAAGGACTCTACGACCATTACTCTATTATTATTATTATTATTATTATTACATAATTATGTAGTGTAGTGGCATGTCAATTAAAGGGTTAATATCCGTTTTTGCTCTATTGTACTCAGTACAGTGGAGGTGCTCTGCTTCAAAGAGGGTTTAAATATGATTGAAAGAGTGGACCAGGTCCCTTTTTTAGGGGTTTTCTATTTCTGCTCCTGATGCCAGCTAGTTACATAGAGGAGTAATTGTGGGATACAGGTGGAGTCTACAGCCTGTCAGGACATATACAACTAGCAAGGCCATATGAGTATTAAGGCCAGTGGTTCTCAACCTTTGAAGATCCACAACCCAGGAAGTGACATCACAAAGTGTCACTTTCTGTATTTGGAAAGTGGAAGTGCCGCTGTGGAGTGTTCTTGTTGCATAGGCCAGACTTTCCTAAGCAGAAACCTACACGCAGTACATTATTGAGTAAAAAAGCAGAAGGTTTCATTTCTTTGTCTTTATCCAGATTCACCAGTTCAAATGTAGAATCCAATAAGGTTGAAGCAGTCTCATCAGTCAAGAATCTAGGAGTGGATGAAATGTTTTGAAATGCAGTACCTTTTACGGCATGGGTGCCACAATCGGCAGGGTTAAGTTCACTAGGTACATGGTGCTATTAATCAGGAACAGAAAAAACTTTCTGATGCACTCCACCCCATTACTAACTAAAGGCGGCCATAGACATTACGATTTAGCAGTTATGGGGATCGACCCTGCGGAAATAAAAGCTGGAGCGATCGATCCCAAGGCCAAGGAGGTTGTCAACACCAGCTCTACCTGTGGCAACGCAGAGGAGTCAGAAGGTGGCTTTGTCTGTGAGGAAGATTAGCTGCAGCAGCCTTCCCGGGGGGATGTTCGCCTCTCAGAGACCCCTGGTGTTATACATGGCAGGGGGGGGGGGAGACTGTAGGCAAGCTGACCCTCGATGATGCTGATACAAACACAAAATGTCAGAAATGCTACCACCATCACAGAGAGCGTTAAATATGGAGCATTTTCATAAGACTCTAAAGCTGGCCATACACCTTCAGATTTCTCTGTCAGATTTCCTTCAGATCAGATTTTGTTTTACCAAAACCATGTAATATGAGGACCTTTCTACACCTTCCAATCACTATGTATTCTATCAGGGAGGACACTATACTACATGGTTGTTGGTAGATCTGATCTGATCTGAAGGAAATCTGACAGAGAAATCTGAAGGTGTATGGCCAGCTTAAGGGAGATCCTGTATTTGTCTGTTCAGCATGCTGGCAGAGTTGGTGAAATTGCCAACAAAAGAGGTGGCAGTAATGCTCCCACACAAAAAACAGGGCAGTATGACAATGCGCAATAAGACATGCGATTGCTTCCAGATTCACCCTGAGGGAACACCTGGACCATCAATTATCCGACCACCTGGGGTTGACTGCTGATGCAGACACTGAGGAGTGAGGAACCCCTTGCCATTGAGCTTTTGGCTTGCCCGGTCTTAGGCTAAGTTTACACTGTTGGTTCTCAAGCTGCTTTCAGATCGAGAACCGATAGTGCGCTCCGTCAGCAGCGGGAGAAGCGACTCCCTGTGATCATCTGCAAAATAGTGCAGGCGTCCACAGGTTGTCTAATTAAGGACTCCATCGTCCTGTTAAGCTAGCCATACACGGCACGGATTCCCTGGCTGATCGATTTAGCACCCGATGGATTCCGGCGATTCCGCCGGCATCCACAGATGAGAACGATTAGCCAATTAGGGAATCCGATCGTGGCAGCCCACCTTGTACGGCCGGATCCGGGAGGGATCCGTGTCCGATGGATTGCCTCCCTGACCGCAACGCCCCCTGATCAGAGCAGAATCGGACCCGAAAAGACCAACAGGTTGGTTCTTCCTCGGATCCGATTCTGTGCCCCCGATCCATCGGACGTGATCGGACGGGCAAGGTGGGCTGCAGGGGATTCCGGCACGATGGATCCGCGTGCACGTGCCCGGAATCCATCGCGCCGGAATCCGGCACGAATCCGTGCCGTGTATGGGGGCCTTTAGAAATGATGCTCGGTGCAGCAGGAGGGATCGTGACCGTTGAGAAAGCCCACTTGGATCACAACAGTAAGGACTACCTCATGAGGTGTGGATATCAGAGGGTTACAGCACACCCGAAGACTTGTCATTTCTGGTCCTCATGAGTCTGAGTAACCACTGCTATCCGTCTGAAAATGCCATCAGACATTTTTTTTGGGTGACCCTGTATCTGCTACAGACTCAAAATTATGTTTTTAGCAGACAAGAATGAAAGTTGACAAGGTCTGTTTGAGGACATCTGCCTTGTGGTTTGTCTTTTTGTGTATTCTGAGATGCTTTATAGCTTACAACAACGTGTATTTAGGTTACTGTAGCTTTCTAACGGTGCCCATAGACGGTTCATTTTAAGACTGATTTCGCTGTAGATAAACCGCTGTGCATTAACACCCTACAGTGCTCCCTAATGCCTGAAGTGTCATTTAAGTTTTGTTATTTAAAAATGAAAAATAATGTGTTCTAGCTCTGCCTGCTGTCATCTCTTCATTATAAAATGCTTATACAAGTCAGTATAGATTGAAAATGTTATGTGCGGCCCTTTAGTGATGCCGAGGGCCGCACTTGTGGCCCTCCATATCAACTCAGTTGCCCACCACTGCTGTATAGGCACCTTTAGAAATAAAAGAAAGCTACCTTTAAAGTCTTTAACAAGCCCAAGCCAATCTGACACATCTATCAACAAGGCAGTCAAAGACCTGACACTCACTGCATGGTTTTTACATTTCTGAGGATACTGTAAGGGCTGTTTGGGTGATAATCCCAGAAAATACTTACAGGATGTACAGTGAATACTCAATTATCATACCAGATTCCCAATCACCTCTTTTCCCATTTCAGTCTTTGATGTGATGTAATGTTTTGCTCTGCACTGCTGCCACACAATTGCCTGATTTACCATCTGCACAGATAAACCCCCCCATACACGTTCCGATTATTCTCCCGACCGATTTTTCGTCCGATCGTGTCACCTGATTTTCAACTAAAATTTTATGGTCGGTTGTCTGGCACGAAAAATCGGAATTCGAATTATTACCGATCGATCAGCCTGACACTATTTATTAACAGCAGATCGACCAAAATTTACGGACAGGTCCGAAGCGGGTACATAATTCCGCATCCGATTAATCTCCCGATCGATTACTCTCCCGACCACGTTGGTCGGTCGGGCAAAATTCGGACGAAAAATCGGAACGTGTATGGGGGGCTTTAGATAGAGTACAATTGTTTCTAATACAATACTCATTATATATATATACATGTGTAAGAAAAGTATTATGGAAAATAATAATCAAACCGAATTATGATATGGATATTCATACAACATCTTAATTCTCTTTATAGGTTCCAGGTGGCCGTCATTAAAGAAAAAAACACACAATTGTGTATAAATACATATATTGTGTATAATATTACCCCTGCCTACCATGCCCCAAGATGAAGTATTACTTGGAGACTCCTGTTTACCAACGTTTCTGTTATTTGTTTGCAAACAAGTATTCCCGTTTATCTGCATTCAGACAATGACTATTCCTCCTTTCCATGTCTAAAGCCCCCCATACACGTTCACATGGTGACCCGATGTTTTGGTCGATCGTTACACAATCGGCCGGGCACCCTTTGTGTGCCAACACTGTCCGTTAAGTCCCCCTAGCTAGGTTTGGCAAGCATCCACTGGGTTTTTGCCCTTTGAGTTGTTACATGGGCTTAGACCACTAGAGATGGTCGAATTTTTCAAATAGCTGCAAAGCCTCTGAAAATTGTATCATCACAAAAATTGCTGGAGATGTAGAGAAGGGTTGTAGGAACATTTTGAAAAAAAAAAGTTTTGCTTTGTAGTTTTTGCATAAATGAAGTTCAAAATCGAAGTCAAAATTCTGATTTTCGAAAATTATACTTGATTTTGAACTAAATTTGTGCAAAAACTATTTGTGTTAGAGACATACTTTCTTTTTTGAAGTATACCCCCAACCCTTCTCTACATCTACATAACACAAACTATTTGTGTTAGAGACATACTTTCTTTTTTGAAGTATACCCCCAACCCTTCTCTACATCTCCAGCATAAATAGTTGGTTCTGGGGCTGTGCAATTAACTTAAATTGTCGAATTTTGGAAAAAGAATTCGACCATCTCTATAGACCACGTGAGTAATGTTGAGCAGTATATGGTATATTCGACTTTGCGTAATTTTGCAAATATACAAAGGAACATTCTGAATTCGAAAAATTTGATGTGACATAATGTATAATTCACAATATATATTATAGCTTCTCTTCTTCATTCTGTGATCTTAGCCAGTAAGAGCACTGTGTGTATTGCGCATATCTATTTGCAATGTGCATAAATATGTGCAATGTATGCCAGTAAACAATGTTGAAGCATAATATGGCGAATATCCACCATTGCGAATATCCGAGAGCACATTCACAAAATATTGCAAATCCTCGAATGTCGGATATTCGTTGAATATATTCGAATTTCGAATATTCTCGCTCAACACTACATGTGCATTACTTGATTTGGTGAAGGAGGCTAGGGAAGGTGAGACCACTCCTCATAAGACTGTTGTAGAACACATTGGACAGATACAGGATAGAACCCCTAATGAGATGCATAAGGGAATATCTCCAGAGTGTTCAGGAGGCTCAACAGGTATATACCCACAGTGGCGTAGCGTGGGCCCTCGTCGCCCGGGGCCGACCGGAAATCCGCCGCCCCTTTTGATACGCCCCTTTTGATAGGTGGAGGGGCGGCGCATCAAAAGGGGCGGCGGCAATGATTGCCGCCGCCCCTTTTGATACGCCGCCCTTCCACCTAGCAACCCCACACAGCACACACTTCTGCAAGTGAAGTCTGATTGGCCGTTGCTTGGCTACTGTAAGCCCGCCTGCTATACCGCATCAGCCAATGAGGACTCATCAAGTGTGCCGCGCGGAATCACTGAAACCATCCAAGCTCAAAGACCAGACTGGCACCGACAGGACCACCGTCACAAACGTTGTTCGGGGAGCAGAGATAATAGTCAGCCTTCCTGTTCTCTCATCGCCGGCATATGAAGGTTTCCCTCTGCAGCGGATACATGTCACCTGC
>CM070037.1:77064332-77081647 GCA_036250615.1 Ptychadena robeensis
CCCTTTTGATACGCCGCCCAGGGCCATGGCCCCCTCGGCACCCCCCTCGCTACGCCACTGTATACCCAATCCACCAAGATTAGGCAGTTCCAGGTTGGGCATCAAGCCCTGGAAGGATCGAGAACATGTGTCTTCGCTGGTCAATGCCAATGTAAGGGAGCAAATAGATCTGGGTTAAGTAAAGATAGCAAAGATTCTGTCAACTCCGTAAAACCAACAAGTATGTATGAGGTACATGTGTTAAATTTAAGAATTTATTTGAGAAAATAAAATAGTTCATATGATATTATACAAAATTAAAGATAGGACATTAATAATTACATTACAAATGCAGTTAATACAGATCTCACCTGTAATTTTCAGGAATGTCCCATTTCCATGTCCGGATACTTCTCGGCCCACCTGAAAGGTAACTACACAGTAATACATCCCAGAGGAAGCTTTCTATACAATGAAACTATAGTTACAAGGTAAGGTGACTGAGCTTCCTTCTATATTTGATATTACTGTAGGCTGCCATACTTTAATGGTCTGGGATAGCAATCCTGAAATAGAACAGAATATTATTGTAAATTGTACATTTCTCTTATATATGTAGAGACTTCCATGTTCTGATAAATATTAATAGTTCCAGAACACAGTTCCTCCAATGTAGGAGCACTTTACCCCTCAAGCAGACCCCATATACAGTAGAGAGGTAATACCCTGCTGCTATGTATGGTACAGATCCCTGTATAGAGTGGGAACTTTCTACCCCAAAACTATAAAACAATAACTACACTTCCATCTGATGACTGTGACACCGGCTGTGAGGGTTGGAAAGACGTCCCTCCATTAACTTGGAGGTCTATGGCGCCTTCACACAAACTCTGGACGAGCTGGGCTCGTCATGACCGCTAGGGAGGTTAAAGAAACCTGTCCACCCAAGAGTCCATCAGACACCAACTACTACCATGGACAAGACCAAAGAGCTGTCAAAAGACACCAGAGACAAAATTGTGGACCTCCACAAGTATGTAAAGGACTACAGGTCAATGGACGAGCAGCTTTGCAAAAATAGATCAACTGTTGGAGCAATTGTTAGAAAATGGAAGAAGCTAAAGACGACTGTCAGTCTCCCTTGGACTGGGGCTCCATTCAAGATCTCACCTCGTGGCGTATAACTGATTATTAGAAAGGTGAGGGATCAGCCTGGAACTACATGGGATGAGCTGGCCAATGACATGAAGAGAGCTGGGACCACAGTTTCAAAGGTCACTGTCAGCAGAACACTAGGATGTCATGGTTTGAAATCATGCATTGCACGGAAGGTTTCACTGCTCAAGTCATCACATGTCCAGGTCCTTCTGAAGTTTGCCAATGACCATCTGGATGATACAGAAGAGGCATAAGAGAAAGGCATGTGGTCAGATGAGACCAAAGTAGAACTTTGTGGTCTAAACTAATCTCACCATGTTTGGAGTAAAAAGAAGGATGAGTTGCATCCCAAGAACACCATCCCTACTGTGAAGCATGGGGATGGTAATCATGCGTTTGGGTGCTTTTCTGTAAAGGCTATAGGCCGACTGCACTATTTAAAGGAGAGGAGGAATAGGCCATGTATTGTGCAATTTTGTATTGTGCGATTTTGAGAAACAATCTCCTTCCCTCAGTCAGAGCATTGAAAATGGGATGTGGCTGGGTATTTTAACATGACAATTTCTCGAACCACACAACCAAGATAACCAAGGAGTGGCTCCGTAAGAAGCATATCAAGTTTGTGGAGTGGCCTAGCAAGTCTACAGCCCTAAATCCAATAGAACATCTTTGGAGGGAGCTAAAACTCCGTATTGCTCAGTGGCTCAGAAACCTAACACATCTAGAGGAGATCTGTGTGGAGGAGTGGGCCAAAATCCCTGTTGCAGTGTGTGCAAACCTGGTCAAGAACTACAGGAAACGTTTGACCTCTGTAATTGCAAACAAAGTCTTCTGGATCAAATATTAACATTGATTTTCTCAATTTTTCAAATACTTATGTGTGACAAATGAATGCCTCTCACAATGGTAATGCACCTACAATGTGAATTTTTAGACCCCTTCATGATTTGTAAGTGGGAGAACTTGCAAAAATCACAGGGGGTTCAAATACTTATGTTACTCATTGTATGTACATCTTAATGTCCATATCATTGTAGGACATTGAAGTGCACGATAGGAGAAATCTGTGGCTAAGGGGTTAGGTGTGCTTTGCTGAGATTCTATGAGACACTGTGCAATATGATCTTGTTGCTGGGCAAAGCCTTTGTAAGTCAGATTTTTGTCTTTGTATAGGCCAAAGAACATGCCAGAAGATACTATCTGATGTAACTGTGACATGCTATTTGGGAGTGTCCAGCCTGGGGGACAGGTATTATAAGGCCAATTTAAAGGTGGAGCTAGGTCTTCATTGGAGCATACAAATGTGTAGAGTGGTGGAGTGACACACTGGACACTAGCCCTCGTGGGGACGGACACTACTGGTCCCTGAGCTGGAGACAAGAGACTGCAAAAATGTAACCAGTGAACTTTCCCTTTTCCCCCTCATGGTGACAAAGGTACTCTGGCCCCAGCAGTATGACAACAGGTGTGGGGCTAGGAAGAGAGACAGGCTGAGATGGCAGGGACTACACCAAAATGGCGGCCATGGCATGGATTGTAAAGCTGTACTATAATGTGGAGAATAAATTACCAGATCTTTGATCGTGTGTATGAACTTATTAAGACATTGTCCTGCAATGGGGACACTGCAGAGCTGCTCCAGGCCTGGCTGTGTAGCTGTAGTCTGGCTGTTTCCAGCTGCTCCCATGGATGGCGGGAAGTGGAGGTTTGGGTGAGGACAAAGATGATTGGCCACAAGGCCGCACTAAGTAGACTATTCCCAGTGGCCTCCCTGACTAGCAGGGAGGTGCAGCTGTGATGGAGGGCCTAGCGCTGTGATGGCGAGCCTATTGCATGCGTGCCCAAGATGGTACGCAGAGCCGTCTCTGTTGGCACGCGTAGACCCACTGTGTATCAGCGTGTCTGCAGTCTGTCTCTGATTGGTGGGGATGGGAGGAGAGGCAAGGGATATTTTTTTAAGCTTGGGTATTCCAGAGCCAAACTCTGGAAATGTAAACAAACAGACAGCAGTGCCATATTGTGGCCATACTGCTAATTAACCTGGAAATCCAAGGTGTTAGCCTACTTTTGTTTTGTTTTATTGTCTTGTTGACTGTTCTGTGTTGATGTTACAGAGAACTTTAATAAAAGATTTTTATTGATGGACACTTGTGTTCCTTAACTGTGTCTGTGATGACGTCATCATGACATGATCATAAAAAGTACAGCCATGGTCTTGAAAATGACCGCTAATGAAGATACAGTAATGATGCTTCCATGAGGGTGGATGCTGCAAATTTCTCTCAAGTTCCAAGCTCCTTGCTTACTCCTAATTCCTGTATCAGGGCGAAATGTTAACATTATTGTGCTAGTTCGCACTGCCGTATGGCTGCGTTAGGATTTTTGCCCAGTTACTGACGTGCTAGCGTTCATAACTGGCAAAAAATCTGCATCCCCCATTGTTTAAACTAAAATCTCAGTATTAAGGTTAAATTGCCTTATTGGCACTATAAGATAAAGTGGGTTATGTGTTATGTGTGCCAAGTAGGTGGCCCTGACATACCCCAGTACGGTGCAACTCCACAAGGGGCGGTACTGACCTGTTTACGATTTTTGCCCAAAAGTTTCAAATAAGCCACCCTCCGCAAATAAGACACCCACCGATACCTGCCCCTGCCCCAATCTCCCATTCGGGTGGTACAATTGATAACTGTGTGCCTCCATGTGACTCCGTCAGGGCTGGCTGCAGTGCAAGGACAAGCAAGCTGCTGATCCCTGCTGTAACGGAGTCTGTTACCCGGCCGTACCGGTAGAGCCCAAAAAAAGTGAGTCAGTGAAGGGGACAATGATTTGCACAGAGTGATCAAAGGGGACAATGTTTGGCACAGAGTGATCAGAATCAGAAACCTAGGGCATGTTTTGGCATTTCAAAAAAATATAAGACAGTGCCTTTTCATCAGAGAAAGTAGTAATCAGAGAGGGTAGTAATAAAATAGTAATTGTCAGAGATCCTAACAGGACTGGTGGATCTGTGTCTGCTTCCAGCTCTAGAATCCATCCATAACATCTAGGGTTAACTTTCCAGCTCTTTCCAGCCCTCTGCTGGATGCTGTGGTCCTGCACTACTCCTCGGATGCTCCTCCCTCCTGGTCTTTATCTAGCTAGATCAGGTGATAGGAAATTGCTTGAGCTTGGTCTCTCATGTGTTTACCTTCAGATCCTTGTATTTCCTGCTTGACTTCCCGGCTCCTGACCCCCTACTTGTTTCTCGGACTTCTCTCTCGTCTTAAATCTCAGCACTGCATACCGGAATCTCTTGTGACTCCACGGCTTCTGACCCCAGGCTTGTTTATATGGACTTCCTTCACTCTTGAATGCATTGTACCACGTACTGATTCAGCAAGCCAACTTGCACAGGTGCTTTCTGGGGACCGCGACCTGGGGATTACCTGCAGCCAAACCCAACTCCCTTCGCTAGGAGCTCTGGTGAATACCAGGTAGTCCCTTAGACTCCGCACCCCGGATTGCACTCCTGCCTATCCTGCAAGTTGGTGCAGTGGGTCCACACCCTAGATTCACCGCTGTCACCGTTGCTCTGGTGTCACCCGCCGTGACAGTAATGTATACAGTCTCCAGACACTCCAAATTTTTCAGGCTGTAAGGTATATGATCAGTCTCCTAACCTGCTCCCTGAGGAAGTTGAGGCACAGCACAACCTGCTTTACAGATGTAACCCCATATGATTGTGTTAGTTAATGACTGCAGTCTTTTTGCCAAATCATTTAAACCCTGCCCTGAATATTCAGTACTGTGGCTGCACCGCCTTAATTGTCACTAGATACTGGCGGTGTGTGGTGTGTGGCTTCTGGCGTAACGCCCAGGAGGTTAATACCTCTTAATAGAGTTCAAACCCTACAACAAAAAGGAAGCACTGAGCGACCTAAAGGCCTAACCAGTAAGAATGCAAGGCAAGCGAAATGTTCCCTAACACCCAGGCCAGGAATAACAGGGTGGTAATTAACCACTACTGTCTAACTCAGCTACCTGGTCCCACACAAGTAGAACACATACATAGTGGCATCATTCAGGAGCTCAGCTGCAACAGGCATGGCATTGGATCTGTGATGTACATGTTACCTCAGACTTGGGTACACACAGCAGTTGGGTTTTCCCCTAAAACGACGGGCTATTTGGCTTTTCGGCTGCCTCCACATCAGCTAATACTGGTGAAAACTACACTTCTGAAGACAAATCTTTGACCCAACTGCTTTTGTACCGTCAAGCATATCTGATCCAAACTCCAGAGATGAGAGATGGGCCATATATATATTGGCAGACTTCCACTCCAGTGTAAGCAGAGGAAAAGGTGTGTGTGTGTAAGAGAGAGTGTGTGCAATGTGTGTTAATGAGTAGAAGACAGTTTGCAGTTATAATTTCTTAGCACAGCCAGTAGGGACTTTGCAATTTATGCTCAGAAGAATGCAATGATCCCCCATGAACGAATGAAACCCCTGACCAATAACTCTGAGTTATAACTGCATGAAATAACAAGCTCTCCTAGATGGAGGACAGGGGATTGTCATTATTAAAAGAGTTTATAAAATACAGCAGTGGTGACAGTCTGCTTTAATGGAGCAACAGCGACACAGAGGTACATAAGGGATAAAATGAGGTGAAACGGTACTTGTTGTTTCAATAAATACTACTAATCACTAAAGCAGATATATATTTTTAATATTTATATTATAGATAATTAAGGGTGGCTATATATCTTAAAATAAATTAAAGCGTGTGCTTACATGATGTGTGTGTATGATAAAGCTCCCCCCCACGGATCAATTTTCCATTAAATCGATGAACGATCGCTCACTTTGATCATTCGGGAATGAAACTCAGATACCCTTTCTATTGAGTGAGATCAATGGTTCGAACATCGATATGCCGCACAATCGAGTGCAGCACTGTGATGTCATGATGATGTCATCACGTCACGATTGATCATAAGTCGATTAAACGGGTATAAACCAGGTTCAGGTTAAATTGCCATGCCGGCACTTTGAGATAAATACGTGGGTTTTGGATTAAGTTTGGGCACTCTGTCTCTAAAAGGTTCGCCATGACTGCAGAAGAGTATTGATTAAACTTGTAATATGCCTTTATTTTACTGTGTTATTATTCTGAAACTGCTTAAATGACATTGAAAGTATCTTTCTCCTTCCCTAGGCTTGTAAGTTACATATAGCATTATAGAGGACTTATAGCTCTTAACACCTCCCCTTTGCTCTTATAAGGCTCCTGGATATCCAAAAGTTCACAAAAAGGTCAATGTGAAATATAGCTTTCCTTTACCCCTCTATAGTTCAAATTGATTTCCACATTGGTATTGGATAACACCTGTATAGAACCCCTTATCTGATTTTTAGACTGTATCAGAAATGCTCCCAAATGTCCTTAGAATGCTTTGCTCAGCTTAATTACTTGAGCAATGTATTTCTCACACTGGCAATGTATTTGCACATATATATGTTCAATAAAATGGCTTTGGATTAGAACACCGCTTCTCATTCTTGTTCACACATTAGTGAATCTCAAAAAGAAATTGTTCCTAGTTTATATCTGTTGTCTTACAAAATGTCATCCCATTGTTTCATTAAATATCAGATATTGAGAATGACATTACCAAGATGACAGTTAGAATAAAGGGTATCACTTGAACTCCAAACTCTGTATTCATCGATGGCTATAACATTGTACAACATTCTATTATTGTTCTGATAAATATTAAGCGTTCTGGGTTACAATTCCAGTACAAGGGTCCCAAGTAGGGTGCAGACCCCTGTATATTGTTGGAACACTTTGCCTCTTTATTCACACCCCCTCATCACACATATAACAGAACCTTCTCACCTGGCAGCACTGCTATGATCAGCAGTACATGGATATCCACCATCCTCTCTGTATACTGGATATTTACAGTTCTTACACTCACCCTCACTCAGTCCAAAGTATTATCCACCCCCAGCCTAGGAACTGCGGCGCAGGGGTCCATGACAGGGGCGGGATGCCCAAAGAATCCTCAGCCTGCTCCGTGCAGGGGTAGGCCGCGGCCTGGGGACAAGGCTGGCAAAATGGCGGCCAGGCCTGCTCCGCGTGGGAGTAGGCCGCGGCCTAAGGCGCCAGGCGCTCAGGCAACGGCGGGGCCTGCTCCACGTGTGGGTAGGCCGCGGCCTAGTGCAGATCATCAGGATGGGGGTGCAGTATCCATGCCTCCCCTGGTCGGGCGTGGCCCGGTTTATTCCACGCTGGGGCCTTCTTCCTTGGCTGTCGAACGCGGATCTGGAGCGGCTGCCGGTCGTGACTCTCCTTCTTCGGTGGTGATGCGTCGTGAGCACCGCTCGGGTGTCTCAGCCGGTGAGCCTTGCACTACACAACACACACGGTCACTCTCTGGCATTCCTGCCGCTTTTTGTTCAGGTTTTTCTCCTTCTGTAGCTCCTAGTCCTACGGACGCGGCGCTTGGCGTGAGCGAAGTTGATGTTATCATGCGCACGCTCAGGGTCCTGGCCGATCGGTGGGAGGGTCGAGGCGCCCGGAAGACGTGTGGCGGGTTCCTTGCCGGCTCCTAGGGGTTGCGTTTTGGGTGGGGGGGTCGGTATTTCTTCGCCCGTGGTTTCTCTCCCCCCGGCTCCGGTTCCCTCTGTTGCGGTTCCCCCTTCTTTGGCGTCTCCTTCGGCCGGCGCGCAGCCAATAGCGGCCCCGAAGGATCCGGCGTGGTTGATATGGCGCTTCCAGTTTCGGATGGCGCTAAATCCAATTCTTATGTTTGTTTCTCGGGTTTGGCGGGTGCTCACATAAAAACGGAGGTTAGGGAGAAGTTTTGGAATCGGGAATTTGTCGATATCTTTACCCTCCTCCCGCTGGCTCGTTTCGCGATCGACACTTATGTCAAGGGCAAGGAACATCGCAAGCCGGAGGACGAGGATAGACGGCGTTATCGCCTTATTTCTCGAACTTTCGAGAATTGGTTGTTGGCTTTCGCCATTTTGGGCGGCATTGTGGGTGAACCCGATCAGAGCGTTCGGATGTACCGCTATCTGGAGACTATGATTGAGGCGCATTCCACTTATGGGGGCACGGCGTGGCTGCGGTATGACGAGCTCTTTCGTCAACGCATGTCGGTGATGCCGGGTCTTCAGTGGGATCATAAGGAAATCTCACTGTGGCTGGAGATCATGTCCGCCCCTAAGGTACCGTATGGCTCGGGTTCCGGGGCGTCTTCGCCGTCCTCGTCTGCGTCCTTTCCATCTGGGGCCGGGGCGCATTCCTCTGCCTCGGCCGGATCCAAGAAGGGGGTGTGCTGGGCGTTCAACGAGTCATCCTGCAAGTGCAAGTTCCGGCACGAATGCTCCGCCTGTGGAGGGGGCAATCACGCCGCCAATAAGTGTTTCCGTCGGGCAAAGTCGGGAGCCCACAGGCCGTCGGGGGAGGCTGGAAAAGGGGGAGACTCCAGTGCTCGTCGAAAGGATGCGTCTGCTCCTTGACCTGTATCCGGACAGGGAACGGGCTGCTTTTTTGTTGCGGGGTTTTTCTGAGGGGTTCCGGATTCCATCGTCGGTTCCGGGTAGCGTGCAGTTGTGCTCTAATCTGGCCTCTGTTTATAGTTACCCGGGGGTTTTGGGGGAGAAGCTGCGTAAGGAGGACGCGCTGGGTAGGATGGCGGGCCCCTTTCCTTTTCCCCCATGTCGCGACTCGGTAGTTTCTCCTTTGGGCGTGGTGCCCAAACGGGAGGCTGGCAAGTTTCGACTCATTCATCAGTTATCTTACCCGGCCGGGACTTTGGTCAACGACGGGTTTCCCGTCGTTTTGTCCTCTGTGTCCCATGCATCTTTCGATTCTGCGCTTCGGCTGGTTAGAACGGCGGGGTCGGGGGCTCTGATGGCTAAACTAGATGTGGAATCTGCGTTTCGTCTTTTGCTGTTCATCCTGACAGTCTTCGTCTGCTGGGCTGCCGATTCCAAGGGGAGTGGTATGTGGACCGCTGCCTTCCTATGGGTTGCTCCATCTCTTGTTCCTTCTTTGAGATGTTTAGCTCCTTTTTAGAATGGGCGGTGAAGAGGGAGGCGGGCTTGAAAGCGGTGGCGCATTATCTGGATGACTTCCTCTTTGTTGGGCCCGCGGTGGGGGGAGAGTGTGCGCTTCTTCTTCGCACGGCGCAATGCCTTTTTTCCCATTTCGGGGTCCCTTTGGCGGAGGACAAGATGGAGGGTCCGGTGACGGTCATTAGGTTTCTGGGGATCGAGATCGACTCTGTGGCCCATGTCTGTCGTCTCCCGCTGGACAAGGTAGAGGATCTTATCTTGTCCTTGGGACGGGTGGTGGCGTCTAAGAAGGTGACCTTGGTGCAGATGCAGTCGGTCCTGGGAAAATTGAACTTTGCCTGCAGGATCATTCCGGTGGGCAGGATCTTCTGTCGGCAGCTGATTGATCTCACGAAAGGTGTACGCTCACCGAGGCACTTCCTTAGAGTGACTCGGGATGCTAGGGCAGATGTGCGGGTTTGGCTGGCCTTGGGAGGACTTCAACGGCTCCCGGATCTGGCCTTCTCCCCCGGTGTCTAATGACTCTTTGGAGTTGTACACGGATGCTTCGGGATCCGTGGGTTTTGGGGCGTACTTCGGGGGTCGCTGGTGTCAGGGGCGTTGGCCGGACTCGTGGGAGGCTCTGGGCCTGACTAGGAAACGCGCTTTTCTGGAGTTTTTCCCAATTCTGGTGGCTGTTCTCGTCTGGGGGCAGGAACTGCGGGGCGGCGAGATCATCTTTCGGTCTGATAACATGGCGGTAGTGCACACGCTAAATTCACTGTCGGCTCGCTCTGCTCCGTTGGTGTCTCTGGTGCGGAGGTTCGTCTTGGCATGCTTGCGGCTTAATCTGCGCTTTCGGGCGGTCCACGGGGGTCATGAATGGCATCGCTGACGCACACACTTGCTTCCAGCAGGAGCGTTTTCGGGCATTGGCGCCAGGGGCGGAGTCGGAAGCCACGCCTCTGCCGTCCGGGCTGTGGGATTCGGATTGGGCGCCCTAGGTGAGTGGGTGAAGCGTTCGGTGGCGGCCTCTACGTGGAAGTCTTATGAGGGCGTCTGGAGGCGATGGGAGCTTTTACTGCATTCGGCGGGCATCCCTGCCTCGGACGAGGTGAGGGCGGATTTGTTGGGCTCGTTCGTGCTGGACTTGTTCATGTCAGGGGCGTCGGCGTCAGCGGTGTCTCGGGCGCTGGCGGCGATGGCCTTTTGGTTCAAGTGTAGGTCTTGGAGGGACTACACGAAGCATTTTTTCATTCGTCAGGCGCTAAAAGGATTTCGGAAGGCGTCGGTCTCAGCAGATAGGCAGCGGCCTGTTACTCTGTACCTGCTGGAGGAGCTCGCGGCCAACTTGGGGCTTGTCTGCGCGGGGGAATATGAGGCTGACTTGTTTAGGCTCTCCTTTTCCCTGGCCTTTTTCGGGGCATTCCGCATTGGGGAACTGGTTTCCCCGCGGCGTACGGCCATGGGGGGTCTGTTGTTGGAAAACGTTCACCGGGGGGGAGCCCTCTCTTTCCATGACTATTTATTTTTCTAAGACGGATCAATCGGGTAGGGGATTTACCATCCGGCTTTTCGGGCTTCGCGATTCTCCGGTTTGTCCTTTGCGCTGCTTCGACGTTTTTCTGGCACGGCGTCCTCTGGGTGGGGGGTCTCTGTTGGTTCATGCGGACGGTTCTTCTCTCTCCCGTTTTCAGTTCTTGGCGGTCTTTCAGAAATGCTTATCAGCGTTGGGGAGGGGCGTGTCTGAGTACGGGACTCACTCTTTTCGGATCGGAGCAGCCACCGAAGCAGCGCGCTGGGGGATGTCGGATGTCGATATCAAGCGGATTGGTAGGTGGGAGTCTCTCTGCTTTCGCAGGTATGTACGCCCGCACTTAATCTGATCTTTCTTTTTTCCCCTCCCCCCCCCCCCACTCACCTTCCGTCCCCACCCCCCCCTTTTTTCTTCTCCTCTTCTTTGGATATTTTGTTCTAATTTTTGCCGGGCTGAGCGGGGTGGGGGGTGGTTTTGGGGTCCGGGTGTGTTCCCCCTCCTCGTTATGTTTCTTTACTTTCTTTTGCAGATCCCAGACCTTGTGTAGTTTGGGTGATGGCCCATTCTTTCATTTATTGGGCCGAGCGGCGAGCCTCCGTGCGGACCTCTGGCAGGAACCTGGGTTATCCGGCGTTGGAAGTCGAGGTGCATTGGCTGGGTGTCCGAGGTCTGCAATGGCATCGGCTCGTGTCCCAATTCCATCGCTTGGTTCAGCTGTGGGGTCCCCCGGGAGTTTTAGTAGTCCACGCGGGGGGCAATGACTTGGGGTCCCGTCCCTTACACGTGCTCATGAGGGACATTAAAGTGTTCTTTTGCTGGGCTCATGACGCCTTTCCGGGGATGGTATGCTTCTGGTCAAATATCCTACCACGGCAGCACTGGAGATCGTTGATTCCTGCACACGTGCTAAATAGTTGCCGTATCAAACTCAATAGGGCAGTGACCAAGTACGTTAGGTCCCTGGGCGGCCTAGCGGTGCGCCACATTTTGGTCGAGGACGGAACGGGTTTCGTGCGTGACGATGGGGTACACCTGACGGACTTGGGGCTTGACGCTTTCACCTTCGGGTTTAGGGAGGCGGTCGAGGGGGCGTTGTCCGTGGGTGGGTGGGCATCCAGGGTTTGACCTCTGTATGCTGTTGCGGATCCGGGCAGTGTCCAGGGTTAAAGACAGTGCAGGGGCGATGTGCCGGTACCAGGGCAGTCGCCAAGAAGAAAAAACTGAATTGAGCTCTTACTGGGGTCAATGACCCATCCGGACGCAGGGACTCTGAAGGATGGTGGAAGGAGTCAATTCTAGTGGGGACCAATCACCGGACCGATTGACGAAGCCTGGTGGGCGGGGCCGTTTCCGGCGACTGACCACGTGGGTTGGGGGACACTGCCCAGGGGATCTTCTTTTGTTCTTGTTACTTTTTGTTATGTTAAATAAAGCTGTGGCCAAAAGTTATCCACAATTCAAAATCGGAAACGGTGTCAGTTTCGGTTATTGGTTTGGGGGCTGACCGTTTAAGGTAAGACGGGTGGGGTTGGGGTGCACTAACAGAATCTTCTAAGTCATCCCTGCCCAGGTCATTATAATATTAGAAGTCATAAACAGTTCCTCTGTTCTACACAGGGAGACTTGTGGCTGAAAATGGGATGGCCACACCTGGGAATCCTGACTATTAGGTGAGTGATGAAGTTCCATCTCACAAAACACAAAATACAAAGTAGATTTGTAGAAATCTAGACCCTGAATATTTTAATCATACATTTAAAAACAGAACTTGAGAGAAAAAGTGTGTGTGTGTGGGTTGTGCACATCAGACCCTATGCCTTAACTCATGTCACCAGTGGAAGAGACCTCATAGTTAAGGTAGAAGGCCTCTTTGCGCAGTCCTTGTGCCATATAGTGGAGGGACTACGTGGAGAGAGTATCACTATAGCTTAACCTTCTGAGCGTTCTCCCCGAATTAACTCGGGCTGAGTTTCATGCATCATGAAACTCAGCCCCAGTTAGCCGGAGGAACGCCCGAGGTCTCGCCGTCTTCAGCATGTATGCCGATGCTTCCGGGTCCGCCCCCGATCACGTCACTGGAGACGCGAAGGGGGCGGGGGTAGGCAGCGCCATAGACCTCCGTCAAACTGGAGGGGCGTCGCCTTTCTTCAGCATAAGTCTGGCGTCTCCAGTGACGCCGGGCTTATGTTTAGAACCCTGAGCTGAGCTGGCAATCACGGCGGAGCATATTGTGCTCCGCCGCTATTGCCCGTGGCACGGTTATAAAAAAACCATGCCACGTGGCAAACGCTCAGAGGGTTAAAGAGTATTGCAGCATGGGACACAAAAATTGTGCAGATAGGTATGTTGAAGGGAACATTAATAAAGTTATTTGTATAGTTAGTACTTGTGTGCTTATTTCTAGGAAACTTTACCCCCTCGGAATGGGTAAGGTGTCCTCCTGTGACTCCTGTTCTTATTCCAGAGGGTAGGGATCTGGTGGTTCCTTTGTTATAGATCCTTATTAAAGCTAGGCATACACTGTTCTATTTAAGCGTTCGATCAAATACACACATCGGACATGTTGGTAAATTTTAGTCGAATGTACGATGAAACTAAAATCGTATCATTTTGTTTGTTGGTCGGGTCGATTGTATTCAATGAACACATTTATATATGAACGGAACTAAAATCGTTGATTTTGGTATTTTATGATCGTATTACGATCAAACCCTCCATGTGGTACTACTTTGGATTCGATTACGATCGGTATTCAATGGTAGTGATGAGCGACTAGGCAATATTCGAATTCGCGTAATTTCGCGAATATCCGCCATAATATTCGATTCCATATTCGTAATCTCGAATATCCACACTTACGACATGAATTGCGATCTAACAATCGCAATTGCGACCCAATATGCGCAATGCATGCAAGTCAATGGAGAATGGCGGAATCCGAAATCGCGATTATCCGAGAAAGCGCAATGCGACCACATAGGCGAAATACATTGAAGTCAATGGAGAATGGCGAAATCCGAAATTGCGATTATCCGAGAAAGCGCAATGCGACCAAATATGCGCAATACATTGAAGTCAATAGGGAATGGCGGAATCCGAAATTGCGATTATCCGAGAAAGCGCAATGCGACCAAATATGCGCAATGCATGCAAGTCAATGGAGCTCGGATATTCCACTGGGAGAATATCTGTCATTTCCGTTTAAACAAATCGCATTGCGATTATATTACATTCATTGCAATGGATCACGATTATAAAAGCGCAATAAATCGCAAAAAATCGCGATCGCGTCGGATATCCGATGATATATTCGCGAATATTCGCGAAATGGCGAAATAGCGATATTCGAGCTAAATATTCGAAAATCGAATATTCGAGCTCAACACTATTCAATGGTATTCGATGGTGGATATCCATGTACTGCTGATCATAGCAGTGCTGCCAGGTGAGAAGGTTCTGTGTCATATGTGTGATGAGGGGGTGTGAATAAAGAGGCAAAGTGTTCCAACAATATACAAGGGTCTGCACCCTACTTGGGACCCTTGTACCGGAATTGTAACCCAGAACGCTTAATATTTATGAGAACAATAATTGTCATGGGTTTTCATAGGGGTATAACATCTTTATATATATAACCAATTAAATGTACTAGTATTGTATATATCTTGTGGTGTATAGCAATTAGCTATGTTACTATGTTACAATGTATACTCCATTTTGTATTGCTACTTCAAGAAGTCTGTATAAAGTTCGTCCCTGAACGAAAGCAAATGTAATCTAAACGGGGCCTCACTGTGCCTCCATATCTGCATGGTACAGCCTTGTACTACTATCTCTACTGTCACATAAATAAGGGGCTCCAAAGATATCCATTGTTATACTATGAGGTATGTGTTCATCCTTGAACGCATATGTTTTCTGAGCCCAATTAAGTAGTCTAGTTTCTATCTATAATATGTCTACCTTATCTGATCTATGTGGAAAGGTCACAGGTCATTATATATATTTTTTTTGATATTCATAAATTGAGCAACACTGCCATCCAGTGACGAAAACGCCACATAACACCCGATACAACCAAAGTTTTCATAAAGGGTTAAGCATGACGTACATCTGAAAGCCTGCCCATCTCTTATCTAGACACGTCTTCATACTCGAAATTCATTGGAGAATTGGGAAAGTGGAAGTGTCTTAGATAAGAAATGCTTACTTAAAGTTATGCACCAGGCAGGAAAGAGGGGAGAGAGAGAAAAAAAAAGAAGAAAAGGAAACAAAGAGAAAGTAAGAGCGGAAGGAGATCCGTTTACCCAATCCAGGTTATCGGCATATTTCTCGAGAGACAACCCAAGTCTTGGTAAGGAAACTTTATCTTACTCTTCAGAACAAATATTGAGGTGATACTTAGTGACGTCTGCTTCTTGGCAGAGTTTTATAGCTAGCTTAACTCATGATGAGGAATTGTTGATGAAAGTGCACCTTGTCAACCAATTCTGTCATCTATGAGTTCAGAGCCAGGCCTCTGTCGGAGCATTTCTCCATTATTTGGTATCCCATCATTTTATGTTTTGAAGAGATTTATCTCCTATCTAAGAGTCTTGGCACAGTCTAGAGGAAATATCAGCCGATATCATTTCTGCTGTGTACACTTATCTAGCCCGACATATCTGCTTTTATTTGTATAGCACGTATCACTGGTTGTTATATCACCGTATTCTGTGTGCTGGAGATATTTCGTGGGGACTTTCTGGTGTCACACATGCCATTATTGTATTTTATTCTGTTCCATTGATTTTAAGTGTCTTATTACTCCGTGTGTTTTTAATAAATATATATTTTTGCATGATAGCTTGTCCTGCTTTAGTGTCTGCACAATAATAACTACTATGCCGATCAAATTACTCGCGAGGTGTTGTTTGTCTCATCTCAGGAACAACCGAATCTTTTGAGCTTAACCGTTTAATTGATAGTTCCTAAAGACTCATGGACTGCTGGTTATAAGTTACTGACATAATAGAATGTTGTACAATGTTATAGCCATCGAATACAGAGTTTGGAGTCCAAGTGATACCCTTTATTGGCTAACTGTCATCTTGGTAATGTCATTCTCAAGATCAAGATCTAAAATCAAATCAAGGATTGAATATGCTAAAATTTAAATGTGTATGCCTAGCTTAAGACGACAACCAGTTATCGTGGCCAGGTTGTGGGGATGAGGCCACATGCCCTAATGAATGAGTCTCCACCTTGTCGAGGTATGACATTGGGCCTGGTTTATCTTGGATGTCATACTTTTTAAGGACGCCTTTTCAATCTCTGTCCTTTTTCCCTATAGATCTAACAAAACAAATGCAATATGTAGTGGAAGAGCATCCCTGATTAAATGCAGTTTGGATAGTATAGGCTATGTTCACTGGGAGGGATTGGCTTTGTAGGCTATGTTTCTACAGCTGATTTCATGTACTGGACTTACCTCAGTCAAGATGTATAGCACAGATTTGGCGGTACTGTGCTGTGCTGCTATGAAGATGCGACAGGCGCTGCTCAGTATGCGCAGAGTGGACACTGTCCCATTCATTAAAACAGACACAAGCCCTGAAACTGAGCCATGCAACAGTTTTGCACTTTGTGCAGGGGGGGTTCAGCTCAAACGGTGCAGTCCAAAGTATAGGGTTACCCTCGCAGAGGTCAATATCAATCCAAAAAAAAAGTCCAGAGAAAATGCCACATCACCTGGCTTTGCACTTTTCAACATAAATTGTCATCCTTGGCTTCCCTGCAGCAACAGGCTTGGGCTCACACTCCTTGTGTGCCCCCTGTCTCCTACTTGGTCTGAACGCCTGACACACTGGACTCTGCAGCAATTTAGAGTCACACCCAGCTCCAATCACCTGCAGGTGTTAACTGTTCCAGTGTACCTGGGGTAATAGTAAGACCTACCCAGTTCCATCCTTCCTATTCCAGAGTGCGGGTACCCTTTAAGAAAAAACAAAACAACTCAGCAACCCAAATGTTGCTGTGTAAATCATTCCTGGACTCCTCCAGGACACCATCTAATGGTCCATTTACAGTGACATATGACCAGTCTGTCACAAAAGGCAGTTGGCTGGCAGTTGTCAATCACTGGCAGCTGCCCCCTGTGTTTTCCCTAAATGCAACTGCACAGAGATTGCATGTGAACCTGGCCTTAGAAGGGACAACCAGATCCTTCTCCATCATTGGGTTTGATTTGCTATAGCAGTAGAGCATATTTACTTTGCAATTTAAATCTCCCTCTCCCAGGGATTTTTCCCTTAGCCGTGTTAAAATGTTGCGGACTAAAATCACCCAATCATGTGTCAGCACACATCCTGTTACTTAACATTTTCTGTGCATGTGACTAGTTATCATTGGCAAAGCAAAATTTGAGTATATTCATTTAGTGATGGCGCGAACCCGGATTTTGCCGTTCGTGAGTGGCGAACGCGAACTTCCGTAAAAGTTCGTGAACCCTGCGAACACGCGAACCCGCCATTGACTTCAATGGGAAAAACAAAGGGACCCCTTTCTGGCCACAATAGTGTTGCGAAAGTTGTTTCAAGGGGTCA
>CM070037.1:77117532-77136892 GCA_036250615.1 Ptychadena robeensis
CGCTACATATGGGGGTGAGTACCAAACATAATCACCTGGTACTCATCTGAGTAGCTCACTCACTCAAGTTATGTGCACCCCTGGTAATATGTAACAAATTCGATCTTATATATTTGCCTAGAGTTTAGCTTTATGCCTACATACTGTCTCCAGGTCACAGAAATGGTTGTCTTTTGTGCATTACCGTCAGTAAGTTTGCCTGCTTGTTCAGCTGCACCTCCAGGAAGAATTTTTGAGAACATGCTCTCTCCTTCGGCTCCAGGCTGTCCCGGGGTCATACCTCCAGGTGAGGCTGTAGGCTTCTGTCCAATTTTTATTCCTAGGAAAAAATGTCAGGTCAGCCAAACAGTATTGAAGGTTGTGCAGCATCACCCACTTGCAGCATGTTTACCTTGCTCTCCCTTCTACTAACCAATGTTAAAGGAGTTCAAAGGGTGTTAAAGCTTGGTGCTGACACATGGACAGCAAGTTATCCAGAAACAAATGTTTATTATGTAATAGAATAATTTTTACAACCCTTGTAAATCACTCTGAGTTTACCTGCAGCTGTCGCTGGTGCCTGTGGCGCTCTTACTGGCTGTGGAGTTGGTTTTACTGCAGCCTTGGAACTGTCCACTGGCTCAACTTTTGGCTGAAATTGTAAAAAATAATAAATATGCATGAAATGCTTTCTAGGAACTCTACATACAAAAACTGCCAAATGTTTAAGATCTGACAACTGCTTGAGTTGTGTTTCCTGCCCCGGATGTTCTCAGTGGATAATTTCCAGCATGGCATGAGTATCTCCATGAGATGAGACTTCTCTCTGCCAGAAAAGCTATTTGCTTATTGTTCATTTTAAGGAAAAATACCTACCTATAATCTATTCATATTAAATGTTTATTAAAACCTACACCAAATAAAAATGTTCTATTAAGTGAAACATAAACCCACAACTATCCCCAAAGAAACCATTCTCACTTCTGCAGTTGACCCAGTAAATAGACCTTCAAAGTTGGTGTTCACTTCCGCTGAATTTCCAGTTCAGTGGTGGCTGCCTGGTGCAGCATCTATGGAGCCCCTGAGGTAGGTAATGCTTAAATGGTAGGTAATAAACCATTAATAAATTTTTCATCTGTTCCACCCTATTATCCCAATGTATCAGGCTTCTACAGTAGGGTTTTGGGCTACAGGTGACCAATTGACTTACTTAATAGGGTATGAAATATCTGAGTATTCATTCTCCAAAGGTCATACCATCCATACATTCACCAGGGCATTTAACCTCCCTAGCGCTCTGCTGAGCTCCAGATTTCTGTACCAAAAGCGCACCATAGACTTCAATGCCATTTTCTTTATGTTGTAGGCCTGTAACTTCCCAAAATATGTCCCTACAAGGGTCTAGTAGACATCCTGAATAAATTAATGTTTGAAACACACAATTAAGTAAAAAAATTGAGCTGCTGGGAAAGGGATCTGCTCTCCTCCAGCAGCTTTTTCTTCAGATCGGAGCAGTGTGGCATTATAAATCTGCACTGCCCAGACTCTGATCTTCGCCGGACAGCCCCATCTAGTCCAGTGCAGTGCAGTACTGACAGGACAATGTTGTCATTAAGACACTGTTGAATGACTGCAGTATTAACCGCCCTAGCGTTATGGACGGTAGCACCTCGTCCAGCGCTCCAACTGCTTCTATCGCACTGGACGAGGTGCTGCCGTCCAGTACAATGCGGGGCTCTGGGAGAGCGCATACTCATGCTGTCCCCGAGTCCCCGATGTGACATGCCTCCTCGGCTGCTCGTGTCCTTCTCCCCCCCCCCCACTCTCCCCTTCATTCTATTTACTGTACAAATCTCCCGCCGCCTCTCCGAGTGACGTCATCACGTCACTCGGAGAGGCGGCGGGAGATTTGTACAGTAAATAGAATGAAAGCAGTTTTCTATGTAGAAAACTGCTTTCAAACTCCCCCTATGTACTAAATATCGCCAGAATAAAGTCCCTGATGCCCCAGATGTGCCCATTTGCAGTAACCCTTTCTTCCCTGGTGTGATTTTATCACACCAGGTTAGAGAGGGTTAAGTGCAAATGGGAACATCTGGGGCACCAGAGACTTTTTATTTTGGCGATATTTAGTACATAGCAGCATAGTTTTGTGTCCTAATTTTTTTTCCTAATTTTTATTTTATTTTACATAATTGTTTGTTTCAAACATTATTATAGTGAGGATGTCTATTGGACCCTTGCACGGACATATTTTGGGAAGTTACAGGCCTACGAAAAATTTACCATTGAAGTCTATGGTGCACTTTTGGTACAGAAATCTGGACCTCAGCAGTGCACTAGGGAGGTTAAGCAGGGTACTGAAGTGAAGATATGGGCCATATCATATGTGGCCATGGCTGTTTTCGAGCAGGACCAATTGCCTAGAGACCGCGGGTGTCCATGTAAAGCAGAGCTGTCTCCCCAGCTCCGCTGATATCTGACAGCAGCGTGATGACGTCATTACGCTGCTGCAGGGAACATCGGACGGCTCAAACATCGAGCCTTCTGTACCCTGCTTTAGAGTCAAGTTCTTATTTTGCTGATCATGATCTACTACACCAAGCCCCACTGAATACTTAAAACTATTTCTGACACCTCTATTCTTAGCGTTAAATTTCACCATGGCTAGTAAGTGTTTGTTCCCCCATTTCTACTAAACAACAATCATCTGCCCGTCAACCATGCTTAGTACCCGCTTTACCTGTGATCTCATGATTGTGGTAAATCATCTCTATCCTTTGTATAGAATAAAAAAAATTTTTAGATCCCATTATTTCCTCCCCCTCCCAATGCACTTTCCTCCTAGGGCTGTAGACCTCAGAGTACATTGCCAGCTATGTGAAGATATGTTTCTGCCACCTGTATAATCCTTTGGTCTACAATCAGTTGTAATTGTAACTCTTTGATACACCTGAATACCCTCTTCTCCATCCTGAATTTATAATCAGCTGATGCCCTGCCTTCTTCCTCCTACTGTTCATGATTATACCCATATCTTTTCTTCTTATAACACTTTACATTACATTCACGATCTCTATTTTTTTTATACCTCGTCTATGTTTATGGACCATAAACAGCTTCTACTTCTGCCACAATCAATTCAAATCCCACTGTGCCAAATAATATGTGTCTATTGATAATACTGTTTGATGTCTGGTGTGTTAGAAATCACTGACCCAGATGACCCCCCATGGGGGACTCGGCACACTGGTCTCCCTGTCTCCTCTACACTGCGTGTGTGAGGAAGCTGCCAGTGAATGCAGCTCTCCCCACACACACTCTGCATTGGCTATATCTGTGGGGCTCTAAAAATATAGCCAATACAGTTCAGCTCCCAGCCAGCTCTCCCGGCAGATGGGAGATCTGCCGTTGATCTCCCATCTGCCAGGTGAGCTGGCGGGGAGCCAAGTTGCGTTGCTGGGTGGTCGCACATTCGGACCATAAGACGTAGGCACCCCCCCCCCATTTTGGGGGTGAAAAAGTGCGTCTTATGGTCTGAAAAATATGGTAAATCTGCAAGAAATAATGATTTATACTTCTACTGAGTGCGGGTGCACCCTGTTAAAATGTAAAAAAAGACTCATGTTTAGCTTTGAATGGCCTGTGGAAAAGTAAAGCCTGGCATACACACGCCGATTAGCGGGCGATTGTTCCGCTGACCGGCAGGCGCGGGCGCTCGCGCCGTCGGTCGGTGGCAATATCCGCCGCCAATCGGCGTGTGCCCACATGGGGCGACAGGGCAGCTCGGCCGGCTAGAGAATGGACATGTCGGATGTTCTCTGGCCGATGCAATTAACTTCAATGAAGACCGATGTCTTCATTGAAGGTAATTGCCGGAACACAAAGGGTTCATCGGAGCTCGTCTATCTGCACCCATCTGTGGGTGTATGGCAGGCATTAGTCATATTTCGTATTTTGACATAATCGTATTTTGTTGGTGTCCCCTACAAGGAAGATTAACCCCTTTGATTATCACAAAGATAATGATGGTAAATTATAAACTTGTCACCAGATCAAAAGATGATGATTTCTTCAACCGTGACATATGTTTCTGTCTTAGAGGAGTTTTCTACACAATTTGTAGCGATTTCCTCTTTCCACTTGTTGTGTTTCAGCCTGGGTTCATACCTATCCATTTTGCATGAGTTGAAAGACATTGGATATAATATGCACTTGTGTTGGCCAACATGCACAAAAACAGAGGTATGAATGGGGCATATTAGGTTCCCTCCACCAAACTAGTTCTCATTGCCTTATTGAGTGATCTTTGTCTTACCTGCAATCATATCAAAGCTCCTGTCTGACAAAACAGTTTGGCATTAGTGCTGATCGTGAAAATGCAAAGATCTCGAATATAGTGCTATATCCTGGAGATTTAGGAGATTCTGGGGAAAGTACCAACATGTACAAATGCTGATTTTCGCATGCATTACTTCTATGCAGCTGCTGTTTCACATTCTGCCACTAGATGTAACTGTGACAACTCATTGCTTTCCCAATATTCGCATGCAAAAGTGCCGATGTTCACATTACATAAATAATAATCAATTATACTTAGAATATTTGGAGAGTAATTTGCTAATTTGAATACTACCAATGCTACTCATCACTATTTGGCATATGGTTTTCTTCCTTTTAGTAAAAATCTATGTTTATGTTAATAAGCACAAATACTATTTTTTCATTCCTGATCTTTACTGATTATATATATTTAAATAAAAGTAAGCGTTTTTACTTACTGGTACAGTTGATGCAGTGCTTGACTGCAAGGCCTGTTGTGTCTGTTTCACTGCTTGCTGCGGCGTTTGCTGCTGTTGTTGTATTCTTGAGGTTGTCTGACCTTGACTACCTTGTGGCTGTTGCGGCTGTTGCTGCTGTGGCTGTTGCTGCTGTGGCTGTTGCTGCTGTGGCTGCTGCTGCGGCTGTTGCTGCTGCGGCTGTTGCTGCTGTGGTTGTTGCTGCTGTCGGGAAGCTGGCAAACCTTGTCCTGCAGACTGCGGTTGTTGTTGCTGATGCTGCTGTTGCTGTCCCTGTGCTCTTGTTGGCTGAGACAAACTTTGCTGATACTGAGATTGAGGATGAGTCACGTGTGAAGATTGTTGATGAGATGCTTGATGTAAGCTTGGCTGATGAGAAGATGGATGAGAAGGTTGCTGTGATGGTCCCATCTGCTGCTGTTGCCTTGAGCTTTGCTGCTGAGACTGCTGCGGTCTTGTTTGTTGCTGCTGGCTTGACTGGGACTGCTTAGTTTGCTGTGTAATCTGATGGTGAGAATCTGCTTTTTGTTGCTGAGACAACTGGGTCTGTCGTTGGGACTTCTGATTTTCTGAAGTATGGTGATAACTGGAGGACTGCCTTGACTGCTGTGAATACTCAGAAGAACTTGGATATCCACCTTGCGACCTTGAATCTGACTGTTGTGTCTTCTTCAAAGATGATGATGGTTGGGCATGTGATCTTGTTTCATGACGTCCTTGGTCCCTGGGATGTTGTTTAGATGATCGCCTTTGCTGTTCGTCTATATGACGGGAAGAAGAATGCCTTCCAGGATCACCGTGATGTCTATGTTCTTTAGAAGATGAATGGCGAGGCTGTGAATAGTCATCATGTTGCCACATATCTTCATCTGGGGGCTCATCATAATCATGATACGTGTGCTTAACTGGAATTTTCTTCTGGGCTGAAGTGTGACTGCTATGATACCTGGACCGCTCTGAGCGAGCTTCTCTTGGTTTATCAAACCAATCTGTTTCTTCCTGACCCAAATGATAGGCTTTGGAAACCAAAAACAAATCACGATCAGCTGTTATTGCCAATAGTGAAGTGTAGATAGACTGAAGCCATGCAACAAATGGATAGGAAGAAGCTGAAAACATGCAAAAATGGTGGAAAAAAACACCAAAACAACATCAACTGACACTGACAAAAACAAAACATTGGGATGCACCATGATCAACAAAATTAAACATAAAAACACAAAGGAAACTGTTGAACAGCACCATGCTGACATACAATAGGATGAATAAGAAAGGCACATCATGCAAATTCAGGCAGAAGGCATATCATTCTATGAACTGCATGAGGTAATAAAATGAGGCGCTCATCTCCAGCATGCTGAGATTTCACCACTTATAGTGTTTACCTTCACTGTCTGATACAACACAGTGTGAATCGTCCATCATGTAATTTTCTTCTTGTTTATATATATGGTTTCTTGGCACTTCCTTCACATGATCTTGTACATCTGGCAGTGAGTGACTGGAACAGAACTGTGGACAACTATCCCCTGTGGACTGGGATATTCCACCACCTGCACGAGACACAGACTTTCCTTGTGGGCTGACAGGACTTTCTTCTTCTGAAGCCTGTGATCGCATTGGAGCTCGTCCCCGACTTTGACTCATAGTGAGTGTAGAAGGTTTGGAGCTTGATTTATGATACCTGTCCGAAGAGTCCCTTTCATAGGATTTGCTCCTACTACTTCCTGATTCACGGCTGGATTTTTCTAAACCATAACTGGATGCTGACCTTGATCTGCTTCCAGTGCTATAAATTCTTTCGTCTTCTTCTACCATATCTCTGCTGGAAACACCATAATATTTTTGCTGCTCATACACATTTTTCTTGAGGCCATAAGTTATCTCATCCTGAAGTTTCTTTGCTCTTGAGGATACATTACTGTTATTACTCATTGATGTTGTCACTGGATAGGAAGCTGCCAGATCAGATTCTACATCTTTAGCTTCCTCAATTGGCGAAAATTTGGAAATTTTCTGTTCCATTCCCTGTTTTCGGTGTTTGCTACGCTTGGATGATACAACAGCTGGAGCCAAATTTTTGGAAGGATGTTTTGGAATCCCCATACTAGGACCATGTTTATCTAACCGTGATGGGTGTCGAGAGTCGTTATCTACATAATAGTAAGATCCACTAACAGAATCACGACCATTACCATCACTGCTTCGTTGATAGCTGTTTCTTCCACGATAATCAGAACTGTGGTGATCATATACGTCCTCTTCTGACTCTTCCTCTGCTCTAGAATAACAACAGGGCTTGCTTAAGCTATCACTTTCCATATGACCATTTTTTTCTTTGATGTGACGGCCATTATTATTCTGAGTAAAAGACTGAGCAGGAGGTTCAACTTTTTGACTTTCTGATACCGGTGGGTTTTCTTTAGTCAGTTCACTTATATCATCAATCATCACATAGTTACGAGGAATATTTTGTTCCAGATTAGTGTAAAGAGAATCTGATGTATAACTATGTGAGGGGCTTTCTGATCCATTACCTCTCTCAGTTTGCCTTGAGTCCCCTGTTTTGTACTGGTCAAAAGTGCTGGCTGCAGTAGTGCTACTGAAGGCTGTATCTGGAGTTGCTGATGATATAACCACAGTTGGATTTGAAATTACTTCATAATTTGTAGGAACTTTATGTTCTAGATCAGCCAAGGATGTCTGCCTTGGCTTTTGGTGGGTGCTATGAGTATCTGTGTTTGGTGGGAAACCAGAGTTCAAAGTTGTTTGCAATGGAATTTGATTTACATAAGTGGTTTGGGCTTGGTAATTTGGATTTGGTGGTCGGAAGCCTGTATGATTTTGAAGGCCTAAATCTGTCTGATAGTTTGTTGTTGGGGCAATGTTGTGAGTCTGATATGAACTTTGTGTGGGATAATTTGACATCTGAGTTTGAAAGCTATTTTGAGATGGACCATTATTAGACACTGGATATTGGGGTTGTTCAAATCTGTTTTGCTGAAGAGAAGTTGTAACTGGGGTAACTGTTTGGCTTGTAGTGTACTGGTAAGAGTTAGATATGTAAGAGGAAGTTGATGTTTGAAACTGCTGTGGATTCTGTAACTCTGAATATTGAGGGTTAGCGACTGTCCTGTTCAATAAGTTGCTGCTGTCATAACCAGAAATTCGAATATTGTTGAGTTCACTGTCTGACATGTAATCCCTATTCTCACCCATAGATCTGAGGTAAGGGACATCTCTTCTACCACCTACATCTTTTACCAGAGACTCCTTCCTTTGAGTGATACCAAGCTCTAGGTATTTCAGCTTTGCATCAATTTCCTTCTCTTCTTCTTCCAACTCTGCTTGCTGCTTTCGAAGTTTTGTTGACTCTTGCTCTACAATTTTCAGGTCATGGTCAAGGGTTTTCATAAAACCAACTTTTGGCAGCTGAATTGCTTGCCCTCCTGTCATCTTCTGTGTGAGATTCGGAATGTACATTTGCATGTGAGCCTGACTTGTGGTAAGAGGAAGATGAGCTTCATCAGGAGGAGGACTGGGTAGTGTTCGCTTCACTTTGCGTGTCAAAGTATTTGGCTGGAAAGCTGAAATCTACAATGAATAAAATAAATGTGTAGACTGCCAAGACATACATTGTCCAAAAAAATAAGAAATTAAGTAAGTGAGTTTACCTATACAAAAGTACTTTAATTAAAACAACTAACAATAAACTGAAACTTTCTGACTAAACTACCAGGCTAAGGAATCTACTCTGATCAGCCAAAACATTATAGCCCCCTGCCAAATAATACGTAAAGCCCACTTGTGTTGCCAAAAAAGCTCCAACACATCAAGGCATGGACTGCACAATGCACGTAAGGTGTTTTGTGATATCTGGCACTTGGGCATTTACAGCAGATGCTTTAAGTTCTATACATTTTGAGGTAGTGTCTATGAATCAGACCTGTTTTAAAAATCCCAAGTTAAACAGAGCAAAACACATGAGCCTATACATGATTTTGAAGAAAACATGATCAGTAGCATATCAGTGGTATCTGACCAGACTAGATAGCTTTTACCCCATATGAACATCAGTGAGTCTTGGGTGACTGTGATCCTGTTGCTCAATAAATGGTTGTCCTTCATTGGACCACTTTTGGTAGGTACACCACTGCACACCACTATGTGACATGCTGTTTTTGGAGATGCTCTGACGTGCTGGGAGAGTGTTGGGATTAGTTGAGGTTATCGGGTGCATTTACCAATCAGCCAATCATATAATCTGTAAACTTTATGTTATATATTGGTCTTTCAGATTTAAAAGAGTGCCTACCCAATAGGTAACACAATTAAAATACAAAACAGAATTGGACAATGTGGCTGCAAAACATATAAAGTCAGACTGAGAAGACCAATGGCCTTTTTGGCATGAATATCCTAGAGAATCCTCAAATGGAAAGGGGTTGTGAAAATGTAATCAGCATTGCTCTTTCTTCTCCATCTAGGGATGGATCAATCGTTTCTAATTGCGCTTTATCCACTTTTTTTTATCTCGCCATAATTGGTCTTAGAAAAGCTAATATTTTTCCTCAATTATCTATACCAAACAAATATCACTGCCACCTCTGCAAACTGGCAGCTTGCAGATGGATATCCTATAATCAAGGTACAACATTCACTCAGGTTGTATTGGCACTACAGACTCACAGAAAAATTACAAAAAAATAATTATATATTCATGTGAGCAGAAAAAGGCAATTTGTGCCACTACATTCTATTTTACAGGTTACTAAACAAGTGCACACACCACAATAATCTAAAGGACACACTAGAAGAGCACAATCCAACTTGCACAGGTATTCCGCACATAGCACTACAGAATAAAGGAAATCTATTTATTGTTTGTGTCTATGGAATGTCAGTGTAATGTTATGCAGGATAGTACAGAATACCTCTTACCTGAGCACCTTGCAGTAAATGTTGCTGATACATTGAGAATCTGTCCTTGGTGGACTCTTCAGAGGTGGGGCTGATGGGTTTTGGATCTGACAAGGATCTTTGCATGCTTTTAATTGGACGGGGAAGTATCTGCTGTCGTTGGGTGGTTTCAGCTGTGAAATGTTTCTGTGGAGTCACATGTGCTTTGTTGAGTCTCTCACTAGAAGCAAAAGTAGATTCCAGAAGTCTGTGAGGTGAGAGTGGAGACACTGGTGAGTAGAGGACTTGAGGGGACTTTGGAGGCTGTCTGTGAACCAACTGAGAAAGTGTGTCTGTGGGAAGATGGGACTGATAGCCAATCTCCAGTGGATCAGGTTTTTTCTTGTCAAACTTTGCTACTCCTTGTTGTCGTGCCATATTAGTATCTAAAGGCCCAGATGTTCCAGTCTGAATATGGGAGGAATAAGGTGTTACTGTTGTAGGAACACTTAACTGGGGTACCACAATGCCATGAGACTGAGCTTCTGGCTCAGTTTGGCAGGCAAGACTCTCACCTCGATGTGTCTTCTCAGGGGCAGATATATATTTAACAATCTCCACTTTGGGATCTGGAGTTGAGATATGTATGGATGGGGAAACTCTCTGAAGCTGGTCAGGCTCTGTTTGCACTGAACAATCAGTGATGGTCTGGATGGCAATGCTTGATGTTCCTTTTGAATCATGCTTGCTGTCTGAGCTGGAATCAGAATGGCGTGAGTACCTGGATCTACGTCTTCGGACTGGTTGCTCCCAGTCTGCATTGTCTTCGTCATCTGTTTGGACACTGCAGTCGGTACTTCTCTTTGTTCTGCGCCGCCGCGACATGTAAAATCTCTCTTCTCCATCTTCATCATCAGTCTGGACACTACTGTCTGTTATCTTCTTCACAATGTAGGGCTCATGGCCATCATCAGTGTTATATGCATCCCTTAGCCTTGGCATAGAATTCCTCTTTTTAATGGTTCTGTTCACTTCCCACTGGTCATCTGTTTGAAGAGAAATCTCTGAAGCAGAATTAGTTAGTGGCCTCTGAGGTCCAGGAAATCGAGGCTGGCCCTGAACATCGGGCGCAGTAGGCGCCACAGCAATAAATGGAGGGTTTATTTGTGGCCAATACTGCCCACTTTGTGCTAAGGTTCGTTGCATTTCAATAGCTATTTCAGCTGCTGTTTGAGCTGGCAGCCTTGCTGGTTGGTCACTGGCTGGAGGAGGTGCAGACTTTTGTCTCTTCTGTTCCTCCAGTTGATGCTGAAGTTGCTGTTGCAGCTGCTGGATCTGTTCTATTTGCAACCTTTGCTGGGCTAGCTGCTCTCGCTGTAAAGCAAACTGTGCGTGCCGCTCTTCCTGCTGCTGCTGCAGAACATGGTGTTTGATGGACTGCAACTCTTGCAACTCTCTCTGGACTAGCATCTGTTCCTTTTCTCTATGTCTTTGAAGTTCCAAGCGTTCCCTTTCTAGCTCCTCATGTAAACGCATTTGTCTCAGAGCCTCTAATTCCACCCTTTCTCTTTCAATCTGAAGGAGATGTTCTTGCTGTTTCCTCTGTCGCTCCTCCTCTTTATCTATTTCATTTTTTTCACTTTTTTGAGCTGCCCTGGCTGACTGGCTTTCAAGAGTTGGCTTCTGACTGACAGATTGCTGTCCAGCTTCTTTAGGAGTCCCCTGTACTGCAGAGGAGGCTGCAGGACGCTCCTCAGAGGTGGCTGATGTTCCAGATTCTGTATGTATAGTTGGGTCTACAACAGTGGTTGTAGGTGCTGTTGAAGCAGGGAGAGCAGAAACTGTGCTTGTAGTTACTGTACATGTAGTAGCTGTTGTTGCAAAAGTGTTAGCAGGTTTTCCCAAATAAACAGGAGCCTCAATTACTGATGCTGTAGAAGCAGGCGGAAATCTATTTACTCCAGGATAACGATACACCGATTGTGGTCCAAGTGCCATCCTTGGAGCAACAAGTGGCATTCTAGTCAGGCTTGCAAGTGGTACAGCTGTGATGTTCCCTGGGCCATATGGTCTGTACAAACTTCTTATCATTGGACGAAGTACAGAAGCTGGCTGTGTGGTGATTGGAAGGGTGGAAGCAATGGGTGTATTAATTGTTGAGTAAATCATGCCATCAGCAGCTCTGACAGTGGCGGGGGATGGGTACATCTGTCTAATAGCTGCAGACCGAGCACCAGCAACATTATACTGTGCTAAACCTCCAAAGCCTTGACGTGTTTCTGGATATTGGGGACCATACATCATATTCTGCCTTATGGGTGTAATTCCTTGCTGATTATGAGTCATGTTTATTGCAGGCCCTGTCCCTATTGTGCTAGGACCATACTGAAGCATTTCTGCATTGTTTGCATGCCTACCCCCATACTGATCCATAGAATTTAAGGCTGCACACATCCTGCTGATCTCTCTAGCTGTTGTGGCACTATACTGAGCAAGGCTAGACTCCTGAAAGTTAGACAGGTCTCTAGAGCAATATCTGTAATCAGAATAAATATTAGACATTGAACTGTACCGTCTCATAGGTAGTGAGTTATTAAACAAATCAGTGGGTTGTCGTAAGTCTGTAAAGGACCCATACTGCATTCCCTGGCCTAGGTAATTGCCATCAGAAAAGTTCATGCTGTAGGAGCCTTTTATGGTAGATAGGTCCATTGCACTTTCTCCACCAGTGGCATGGTAAGGATGATATAAACCAATGTCTGAGAGATTGGTCTCTGACATGGAGGAATGAAGCCTTCCTGTAGGACCATAAGGATAAAATTTTTGCTCTTCATATATGTTCTGAGTGGGCGCGGGAGGTGGTGGTTGTACTGGTGCCATTTGCTTAGACTCTGGTCTATAATGATAGTTATCCAGAAGCTCTTGTTCCCTCTGTACATTATATTGACTACCAGGTCTAACTGCTTGAGCTGGTTCTGCATTGTTTTGTTCTGCTATTTTAGGGTTATATCCACCTGCACAACTTCCACCAAAGGGGAACTTGTAGACAACATCACAACACACTACCTGACTTTCAGGTTTTATGTTTGTTAGGTCCAAAGCATTTGATGGCTGTTCTTCTTTCACAAGTTTTGTCACTGCACTAGAGGCCATCTCATCGAGTTGTACCATCATGGTGTGAGGCTGGGCTCCAGCAATATTTACTGGTGGATGCTGTATTTTAGGCTCTGGAGCACCCTTATATATCTCAGGAAAACCCATTGCCTGGTCTGGGTGAAACTGTCTGGGCATGGCGCTAATGTTAGCAATGTTCTGAACATTACCAGTCTGTGGAACAATATCTCGTTTAACTACCGATGTTATCTGACTTGGAAGATTATATCTAGCAAATATGTCCTTCTGCACAGGGCTAATTTCTTCTGGCTTGCCGACAGGTGCCACAGTGCCCGCACTAATCACTCCTGCCTTAATACCAGGTTGTGGTGTTTGTTCCATGTGCCTGGCTTGTGTCAAGCACACTGCACTTCCAGTGCCCTGACCAAAGTCCACCCTATTCTGAAAGGGATCCCCATACACTACAGGTTGCTTTGGCTGTGATACAATCATTGAGGTTGCAACAGTTATGCTGACAGTTGTGGCTGTGCCAATGACAGCATGTGGCTGTTCCTGGGCATTTAAATTCACAATTAGTGGTTGAACAGCTGTAGTCTGTCGTGTCGGAGACTGGTCCATCGTTAGAGAGTATCGTCTTGTTTCTGTAGCCAAGGATGTAAGATCCATGCCTTGGTCAGTCATAATGACCGGGGCAGTCTTCATTGCAGTTCGTAAATCAACAGCACTACTACTAGGCTTCGGCCCAGGCTCAACCCTAGATGTTCCAGGTACAGAGGAAATCCTACATAAGGAGATATTTTCAGGTGGCAAAGGACCCCAGTTATAAGTGTTAGATGAACTATCTACCATTGCTGGCTGCTGTCCTTTAGTGTGCATTGCTAAAGTGGATGCTCTTTCTATAACTGTGTGTGCCTTACTATAGCTGGGCTGCATTTGTTCTTGCTGGGACTGTGAATTACTGGCTGATGTTTGGCTGTAGCTGTGAAATGTCTGCTGACGATTTAATCTAGTTGGGGATGTGACTGGTGAAGTAGAGGAGCTAACACTCTTAGGCCTAGTTTGGCTAGATGAATCAGAAGCTAGTGTAATAACCATGAATGGAGATTCTTGGGAAGATTGTTGCCTAGAGAGCCGAGGTGACCTTGTGCGTTCGGGTGTCTGTGTTCCGTGAGCTACCATGGGGGAAGAGCTACCAGAGGATGGCCCACTTATATCAGTTTTGTGGATGGTCTGAGTCTGAGATGAAAATTCTGAAGTATTTCTGCTTCCTGTAGACATACTTATTCTTGGAGATGAATGGGTTGGACTTTCTGTAGGAGAGGTAGGGGAAAGTGGAGGACTAGAACTCTTAAAAAATGAAATAACTTTTGATGTCAGCGACACTGATGTCCCCACGTTCTGTACTTGATCTCTTGATATACTACCATCTATAGCCATTCTGTTTCTATATTGTTCTTCATTGGAGCCATAGTCAGGAATGACTCTGGAATGTGAGTAACTTCTTTGAGAGGGGGAAGTAGATGAGACATTAGTACTTGCAGTGGATGTAGTAGATGTGGATGTTTTGCCATACTGATGAGTTGACGTCATCGTCTTTGAGGTGGGTACAGTGGTAGAACTGTGGAGTTTTGTCTGGTCAAGTCCATCTTTAGAGAAGTGCTGTGTAACACGTACGTCAGGTATGACTCTTCCTGAGCTGTTTTCGGAAGATGAAAAGGACACTGGCGCAGACAGCTGGGTTGGACTTGTACCAGGAGTAAGAGGACCACTCACATGCTTCATCATTTCATTATATGCATTTTCTGCATTCAGAAATTGCTTTTCAGTGTATGAATCTGTCTTCTTGTCATCTTGTAAGGAGAAGTCAATTGATGATGACTGATGCATTCTTGAAATATTTTGAGACGTTTGTAAAATTTCATCATAAACTGTTCCAGAGGTTGACATATCAAGTTGGTAGTCATTCTGTGTAGAGCCACTTCTGCTATTGTCATATCCATAATCATCAATATATTGGTACTCAAAGTTGTTCTGATTTTCTGTGCCCACATAACCAACCTGTTGATAACTGTTTCCATACATCACATTTTGTTGTGTTTGCTGCTGTTTTTGAAACATTTCAGCTTTTCTCATCATCTCCTCATATACCTCCTCAGCACTCTTCAGTGGCTTATTGCTTGAGCCGGCAGAAGTCTTTTCTGTTGGTGAATACAGAGACATAAATGTAGGCAAATTGTATTCACTTCCTGACTTGTATAGCTTTGAAGCCATGATCTCAAATCCTTCAGCTTCTGAGTCAATGGATGGTGAATATTCTGAGCAAGAGGACCTGTGCAACTCTTCCATTTCTGCCGCTTGTCTCATTTCTTCAGTGGGAGAGGCATCTTCAATTGGAGAAAGATTGCTAGGTGGTGTTTTTGATCTTTCTCTTCTTCTTTGTGCTCTTAGTTCTTCTTTGTCTCTTTTGGTCTTACGTGCAGTGCTACGAATTCTTTGTTGCTCTACTTCTCTCATTTTTTCTTGTTCTCTTAGGAGTTCTTCCTCTTCTCGCAGTTCTTCTTCTTCTGAGGAGTCCTCAATTGTAGGCAGTAAAGGACCATGTGAGCGATGCCGAGCTTTTCTTTGTTGCTTTACTTCCTCCAGTCTTTGTCTTCGACTGGGGCTACTGTCACTATCTTCCTCAAGAGATGACAATGACGTGGGTGACGTTCCACTGGTGTAACTTGGAGTTGTTGCAGGTAATGTGGAGGAGTATTCTCCCCTTGATCTTTCCTCTGGGGATCCAGTCAGACTTTCCATTTCTAATTCAGGTTCTCTGTCTAAATTAATGTCTTGTTCATGGTCCAGATCCATGTCTCGGTTGTAGTTGTTTGTGCTGTTCAATTCAATGGTCTTAAATCTTCGTAGTCCCCCTTGAGATGCAGTCATATCTTCATCTTCTACCTCTATACCTTTTCCATTCTCGTCATACATGTCAGCTGAATTATATGCAAGGGATCTCTTTGAGGTACTTTTGGATTTCTCAGAATCTGCTTTGTGTCCATTTTTACCACTGCTGTACTTGATATGATTATATTGTTCATCTTCATCTTCAAGGTTGTCTTCTTCTGCACTCATTTCTAAGAGCTGCCTTCTCATGAACTCTTCATCTGTGAAGTCTCCTTGAGGCTGTCTTGTTGGTAATGGAGAGAAACCTTCACTGCTGTCTTCAACATAGTCATGACGTAGTTTGCTGCCAAAATCATCAGATGATTCTATGCACTCTCTTTGATCTCGCTGGTTTTCCCATTCCAAAGAGTCTTCATCTTCTTCCAGGATATCTTCCAGTTCCTCGTCAGAGTCAAATGCTTCAGGTGTAATAGTCAGTGATTTGGGTCTTTGCTTTTGTTTTTGATCTTCTCGTACGTTATGGAACAATTTCCCATTGTCGCCCTTTGATTCTAGCAGGGGCCGGACTGAGCTCTCAAGCTTGGTTAGTTCAGATGGACTTGGTGGGCTATGCTGAGAGATGCCAGTTGTATTCAGTTTCTCTTCATCCTGTTGTAGAAGTCCTGCAATTTCACTCTGAGAGCTAGAGATTCCATCAGAAGAGTATCCAGTATCACTAAGACTTTGAGGGCTGCGGGACAAGTCATGGAAATAAGGCTTGCTCATATCCTGTGTTAAAAAAAAAGGATTATGCCAATCACTGAATTGTTTTTATAGAAGTACATAGATAAACAAAGTAATATGAATCAATTTTGGGGGGATCTAATTTCAGCAGATTCCCTGAATCTGACAAATGTTCACATCCAGGAGAAGATTTTCCTTTATTAACCTCCTGGGCTTTAAGCCTGAATTACCAATATAACTCATCCCATGCTAACATTGGGCATACTAACCTGTCCACCAGGAGCCCTCAACGGTCCTTTGAAACGGCTGATCTTTCAGTCGGCCCCGATGATGCCATCAATGACGATGGAGGGGCAGGGGGGTGGGCAGTACCATTGACCTCCATGTTGTCCCGTACCATTGACCTCCATGTTTTTTATAGCACATCCCCTCTATGGATGTGTACGGGGGCAAAAAAAATTACTGCAACTATGGGCAAATTGCTCAGGAGGGTAATACATAAAATACAGTCAATGTATATTCCAAAGGAGAGAAGAATATGAAATATCTTCTTTGGAAGGGACACACTACCTTGTTTAGTTGCCATTTAAGCCGAAAACTCTTGACCCATAACCTTTGTTTTGGACATCATAAAGAAGGGTTACTCCTTGTACAGATGCTAGATTTTCATTGCCTGTGGTGACTGTTCTTCAAGGTTGTGATTAATTAAAATCTAGCATCTGCATAGTGGTGATATAAATATATACAGTGCACCCAGAAAAAGTTACAGCCTTGTTGGAAAATCTAATACATTTTATTTTCCTCAGAATTCTACACACAACACCCCATAATGACAACATGAAAAAAGTGAGTACATAAGTGCCTGTCTCCTCTGATCATCCTTGAGGTGTTTTTAAAGCTTATTTTAGAGTGCACCTGTGGTAAATTCAGTTGACTGGACATGGTTTGGAGAGGCACACACCTGTCTATATAAGGTCCCACAGTTGACAGTCCATGTCAGAGCACAAACCAAGCATGAAGTCAAAAGAATTGTCTTAGACCACTAAGACAGGATTGTCTCCAGACACAAATCTGGGGAACATGTTTACAGAAACATTTCTGCTACTTTGAGGTCCCAATGAGCACAGTGGCCTCCATCAACTGTAAGTGGAAGAAGGTAAAAAACACCAGGACTCTTCCTACAGCTGGCTGGCCATCTAAACTGAGCTATCAGGGGAGAAGGGCCTCAGTCAGGGAGGTGACCTAATGGTCACTCTGTCAGAGCTAAAGAGGTTCTTTGTGTAGAACCTTCCACAAGGACAGCCATGTCTGAAGCAATCCACCAATCAGGCCTGTATAGTAGAGTGGCCAGAAGGAAGCCACTCCTTAGTAAAAGGCACATGGCAGCCCACCTGGAGTTTACCAAAAGGCACCTGAAGGACTCTCAGACTATGAGAAACAAAATTCTCTGGTCTCATGAGACAAGGTTTTAACTCTTTGGTGTGAATACCCGCGTAAATATTGGAGGAAACTAGGCATCGCTCATTACTAGGCCAATCCCTACAGTAAAGCATAGGGGTGGCAGCATCATGCTGTGGGAATGTTTTTTAGTGGCAGAAGCTGGGAGACTAGTCATGGTAGAGGGAACAATAACAGCAGCAATGTACAGAGACATTCTGGATGAAATCCTGCTCCAGTGCACTCTTGAACTCAGAATGGGGAAACAGTAAATCTTTCAGAAGGACAACCATCCTAAGCACACAACTAAGATATTAAAGGAGTGGCCCAGTCAGAGCCCAGACTTGAATCCAATTGAACATCTCTGGAGAGATCTTAAAGTGGCTGTGTGCCAACACTTCCCATCCAACCTGCATAGAGGAATGGGCAAATATGGCCAAGCTTAGGTGTGCAAAGCTTATGGCATCACATTCAAACAGACTTGAGGCTGTAATTACTGCCAAAGGTACGTCGAAAAAGTATTGATCAAAGGCTTATTTCTCATTTTTTTATTTCAATAAATTTGCTAAAACCTCAAGTACACTTTTTTCTGTCATTATGGGGTGTTGTGTGTAGAATTCAGAGGAAATTTTTATTTAATCAATTTTACAATAATTCTGTAACAAGATGTGAAAATAGTGATGTGCTGTGTATACTTTCCAGATATATATACTATCCATAATACCAGACCACTAAACCACCAAAACAAGGGTGTGCTGAAAATCCTGTTTTTTTGTTATTCTTTGTGTCTTGGATTGGATTTTTTTTATTTTTGGTCTTAGAGCCTAATGCTGAGAACACACAGCTCGATATAGGGGCCGTTCAAGGTTCCCGGCAGCAGCGCGATGACATCATCAAGCTGCTGCCCGATATCAGAGGAGCTGGAGACACAGCACTGCTCAGCTGATGCTTTGCATGGAGACCCCACGTTCCCCATGCAAAGCAAAGGACATCGACCGTGATTTACGGTCATGTCCGATATCCCTGTTTTTCGAGTGGGATTGATCAATCAATCCCGCTCGAAAACAGGGATGGCTGCATTAGATATGGGCCAGATAGATGGCCTTGAGAGCCATCGATCTGGCCCATATCTATACGTGTGTTCCCTGCTTTAGTATTGCCAAATATTTGAAAGATGTTACCAAAATACTTATAGTCTTAAAGATTATATGATCCTGGTCATTTTGTGGGATTTGCTCAATATATGGTAGGTTCATGAATCTTATTTTCCCCTAAATATTTTAGGTAATAAACCAAAATAAAAGGGGACAAAGCTCAATATAACTAACTGAAATGTAATCATATTACAAAAAAAAGAATGTCTACGGTAATTTATAACACTACAAAGTGCTGTAACTAGTGATAGAGGGATTTTGGGTGTCAGGGTGTAAATAATACATACAGAATCAGATTGTATACTGACTTAAAGTGGACCTACCACCAGAAATCTATGTTTTCATGAATGGCACTAGAAGTGCAAA
>CM070037.1:77136992-77155098 GCA_036250615.1 Ptychadena robeensis
GGCACTTCTAGTGCCATTCATGAAAACATAGATTCCTGGTGGTAGGTCTGCTTTAAGATTGATTAATTTCCATTCTGGACAGGAACCATTTTATTGCCAATGTCAGTTATCAGTTTAAAAGCCCACAAACTGCTGAGCTGTTATATATATTCATATTCAGAACCATAACTTTTAAAGTAGGGGTGTCCCCACATTTTTTTGGGCTCTGAGATTTATACTGGTAATGCATGCTTATTAAATACATTTCCCCAGCTATGTTTGTGGACTGCAGATCATATCCCCTTTAAAAATAGACACACTTTAAGTTCCATTAGGGATGAAGACTATTTAAATAAGAGCTTAATCTCACCTCTTGATCTCTGACTTTCTGAATTTCTGTTGATGACTTCCCATTCCTGGAAATGGCTTCTTTTTTACTGCTTACACTTTTACTCTTTGGCACCATCTGCTTTGACACCTTTTGAGACTCTGGAGTTTTGTGCTGCAAAATGTCCTCAATTATTTTTTTCTCTTCAGTCCCAGACTGGGTTTTAAGCTGTTCTGAACTTTTAGGTTGGCTGGGTTGAGGAACACGCTTGTCATGTATTAATTCTGGGAGATGTCCCGAAACAGGCTTCTGCTGGCTTGCTGTGCCAACTTGGTGTTGTGGAGATGCCGTTGGTCCTGTTTTCTGGTGTAAAGGGGATGCAGACTGGCTTGGTGCCGGCTGGTGCCTTGGTGAACTTGACGATATAACTCCTGGAAGATGCTTAGGAGATGCTGTTGGGGTAACTCCTGGGTGATGCCGTGGTGAACTTTGCTTGGATGGTGGTAGGATTGAAGGTGGTCCATCTCCTAAGCTTCCTTCTAACAGCCTTTGAGTTTGGCAGTTCAGACATAACCAATCATTTTTCTGTAAATACAAAAATTAGAGTGCAGAATTACAACTTGGGATAAAAAATATGCTGCTCACAGACACGGCAATTGGAAGACAATTTCTAATACTTTTAGCCATTGTTTTAAGAATAGTTTATTTCTTGTATGTCAATGGTTAGAATCAATCTTGCTGAAAGACCTAAACATCTCACCCAGCCAACCAATTACTAGTTTAAAAACTCATATGTGTAAACTGTGCCTGAGATCAGATGACCATGGGTAATTTGGTGCCCTATGTGAAGGGGCATTATAGTGCAGCGAAAACTTTGCCAAATTGCGACGGGGCCATTTAGACTTTTTGACAAAAATCAACCCTAAATTTCAACAAAATTGAAATTTCGACTTGATCGTTAATACTGCATTTATTTATTTTAGGATAATTTGTCCCAATATTCGCCCAAAAAAATCGCTATTAACATTATCGCATGAAAACTCAAAGCTAACTTAGAAAATGCTAAGTTAAAATTTTGCATCCGAAAATTAGCATTAAAAACCGAAATTTCCCAATCACTGAAATTTGATCAGGAAAATCAAGATTTAAGTCAAATCGAGATTTACTTCATTTCGCCTATCTCTAGCCAATATATAGCAATTGACTGTATTAGTCTTGGCTTTTAGTGTGTCATACCAACATGGTACATTAGGGTTGGGTTAGATGGCCATCCAATACCTAGCACCGGAGTAAACATAACAACAAATTATTCTAAAGAAACACAATCTGTGTTCACTTTCTTTGATTTGTTCACTAGAATATTCCCTGTTCCATTCCAGCTATAAATATTGTCAAGATGTATTGCCCTTGTAGTATGATATGACCGCACTGCTTTCGGATCGATGTGTAAATTCTAAACTTGACCACCCAGAAATTAAAAAAAAACTAAAAATAATAATGAATATGGTGGAAAGAAAATTATTACCTCTCCGTCCCGCTGGGATTCAACAATTAACCTAATTAATCACTATGGAGCTGTAATTAGTGAATGTGAGGATGGAAAGGATTCTGCAGTCTTTCCTTGCAGCTGCAGCGCACAAGACAAACCACTTACCATCACAAACTGACATCTGTGGTTCATTCAGATTTAACTTTTGTCTTTTATGGTTTGGGAATACACACATGATTGGGTTGTTTTAGGCATCATTTCTGTGTTTGCTGCCAATTTCTATGCTCCATCCTCAGTAAATGGCAAACTTCCAAAAAGTAGGCTCATGTATGTTTTTTGGGGCATTCAGGCCAATAACATCGCTAGTGTACAGTGCCAACTGTATATGGATAGTCAAGGCAAATGTCAGCACTCCAAGATGAATTCACATATATCCATTTTGGTGCGATTAAAAGAACTTCCACAGTACACTGCTGGTGCGTTTCAGCCCAGCATGGCCTTAATCATAGCCATAAATATGTTCTCTTGTCAGATGGTGATAGTCAGATTGTATATTCATTTATTACCGGTAATGCTTTCTTTGTGAGTTCCTACTGGAACTTAACTATTTACACATTAACATTGTTTATGTACTGAAAATTTTTCTTATATCACTCATTTCTTAGTCATTGGAATCTTCACTGGTACAGGCCTTATACATTACCTTGTAATAAAATGAAGTACAGGGGTGTGTTTCACTGGTATGACGGTAAGGCTAGTGTACAGTAAAATACCTACATGGCTAGTGTATGCCATAGTCTGCATATGGATGTTGTATGATACATTACTTAAATAGCTAGTGTATGTGTATTGCATTGCTTTTACAACTAATGCATGCTGCCATCAACATTCTGCTAGAGCATGCTACATCCCCTATATAGCAAGTGTATGCTTCATTCCCAAAATGCCTGATGTACATTGAATACTGTATTGGCTTAAATACATTCTTACTTAAAGCGGATTTAACCCCCAAAAAACATAAAAAAAAACCATATAACTACATCGGTTTTCGTCCAGGGACTGTGAACCATAAAAAAAAACATTAACCTTTTCTGGTTGCTCGCTCCCACACCGCCATGCCTGGAGTGTCTGGTCCTCCAGGCTTCAAGATGTAGGAGCAAGACTCCTCCGTTCTTGCTCCTTCCACCAATCCGGATCTGAATCGGGTAGCAATCCTACCCTCCGCACCACCCGATTCAGAGCATGGAGACATGGGAAAGGAGATGTCAGAATTGAAGTCGAATTTCCCATGTTTCCTTAGAGTGGCCACGGTGGCTCATCACAGGGGAGGTGGAGCGCTGCAGAATTTTTTAAGATTTACAGGGTATTTAATTTTTTTTTACATTTCACCTCCAATCTGCCCTATTGACGGCACCACCTCAGAGGTGTTCCACTTTAACTAGTCTATAATGCATGATCTTTTAAGGGTGAAGTACATGCTGCAATACCTTTAGGCATGTATACCCTTATGTAAGGATATAAAATCATGTACATTCACTTGTATTGCTGTTATTTGTGTCTTTGCTTGTATTGCATTTGTTCTTGGTTAAAAATCCGTCTTAATATGTACACTCTGTTTATTGTTAGCTATCCACTTGCCACTTAGGCTATGTTCACACATAGATGAGTAATCGCCTCTGGCTAACGATTTGTATCACACGCAGAAATCGGCATGGATTCCGTCAATTCAGTTGAATGGGCTTGTCCCCGTGATCAACTTTTTATTTTATTGCGGCCATAGACATGAATGGACGCGATTTTTGATTGCTTGTGGACACGATTACGAAGTACAGCGAGTTACAAAAGTGCTTTTTGGGACATGTAGAGCCCTTGTATAGACAGGAGGTCATGCTACCCGTACATGAGATTTGGGACAGCATTGATACATGAAGACAGTTCTGAGGCAGACATTTGTTTATGCACAGCATTTCAATTAAGTTGAGGTCTAGACTTTGAATAGGCCATTGCAAAACCTTGATTCTTTTTGCCTTTTCTGCTGTAGATGTTGGTGTGCTTTAACTTAATCATTGCCTTGTTGAATGACCCAGTTTTGGCCACATAATTGCAGATTACCTCATATATTGTTCTAGAATACTTTAGTCAATTGCTGCAAAATAGCCAGGTCCTGTGGCTCAAAAACAATCCCAAATCCCTCTAAACTATGTTTGATAATGGTATTCGCTGTGTTTTTTAAGTTTTGTTTGCTGAGTTTGAGGGAATTTGGAAGAGAGAGCAACAGAGATCCACTGGAAGGATGAGAGCGCATCTTGCTCTTGTTCCTTCCTCATTTACCACTTCCCCTTTTCTTGCAGTTTCTTCTCCAGCTGTGATGTTGACTGTTCACCATGTATGGGCTGGTGGGAGAGGGTTGACTTGCAAGTGGAGCCATTGAAATAAGACTGAAGAGCTCCTGAGCAGACTACTGGGCTAGTGTGAAATGTATCAGATATACGGCTAGGAAATACTGTTTCCCTCATATATCTCATATAAAACATTACTAACGTTATATATTGCATCTAGTATATGCTGTATTCCATAAAGGGTTAATATATGCTGCAATCCCTATATCACTAAAGTAGACTACACCCTATAGAGGGCTACTGTATGAAAAGTATTGCTAGTGTCTTTACAGAACTAATATATAGCATATTCTGTATATGTTTATGTTGGTGTACAGTTAGAATACATTGTCTCTTCTCTCCTTTGGATACAATTTTAGTTCATGCTCAGGCATGTTGTATCTCTGTGGTACACAGTTCCCTCTCTATCTATAAAGGGAGCGCTGACCCACTTTTTCCTAACAATCACACAGCCGATTCCCTTCAAGGGGAAGAGTGACATGGAGACCTCTATCACGTCTTCAGATAACCCGTAAAGCGCCTGTTAATATCACCCCCTTACCAGCGAGGATTTTATGTCTAACCAGAATAACCTTTTCCAAGGATAAATCTTATTAATATTTACTTTGAAGTGAGGCTCATTTTTCATGTCATAGAGAAAGAAGTCAGTGGAGCTAAAACTACATGGCAGAACTGTATTGAATCAATGTTATATCTTTATTGGACCTAAATTTACATGTGAGCTGTATTTGATTTATGTTATAAATCTTTAAGATCAATCTTACACACATATTTAATCCAATATCTGTTTAATTTTCATCTTATATTTTGTATCTGATCCTTTATATGGCTGGGTTTACTCCTATCTATTCTACATGCATTGTCATGGGAACACGTCCTTTGAATTTAATGTGCACTTTTTTGAATATATTAAAACCCTTCAGATAAACAGAAAAAAAAAATGCTGGTTCACGCCTGTCGTTTCTCAAGAGCTGTTCAAAGCATAAAAACATATGCCAACAAAGGCACATTATACCCAACGGCCTGTTTAGAAGAAAATGCAGGAACATTAAACAGTTATGTGTGAACTAGAACTAATATCTGAATAGGACCTTTAATGTGTATGGCCTGGTTTATATTTTTATATTTCAAATCCATGAAAATGCATGTCAACAAACATAAAAAGGATAGATGTGAACTAAGCCAAAATTATGCATTTACATATGTTGTGCAATGAACATTAGAATGGTTAAAGTGCTGAAAATGTACAACAACACATGTAAAATACATAGGTCTGAACAAGGTCTACCTAATATACAGGGTAGGACATTTATATGGATACACCTAAATAAAATGGGAATGGTTGGGGATATTAACTTCATGTTTGTGGCACATTAGTATATGTGAGGCTGGAAACTTTTCAAGATGGGTGGTGACCATGGCGGCCATTTTGAAGTCAGCCATTTTGAATCCAACTTTTGTTTTTTCAATAGGAAGAAGGTCATGTGACACCTCAAACTTATTGGGAATTTCACAAGAAAAACAATGGTGTGCTTGGTTTTAAAGTAACTTTATTCTTTCATGAGTTGTTTACAAGTTTCTGTCCACTTATAAAATGCGTTCAATGTGCTGCCCATTGTGATGGATTGTCAATGCAACCCTCTTCTTCCACTCTTCACACACTGATAGCAACAACGCAGGAGAAATGCTAGCACAGGCTTCCAGTATCCGTAGTGTCAGGTGCTACACATCTCTTATCTTCACAGCATAGACAATTGCCTTCAGATGACCACAAAGATAAAAGTTTAAGGGGGTCAGATCGGGAGAAATTGCTACATGATGATGTGTTTCCCTCTTTATGCACTGAAGCTGGCACGTTCCCTGAGTTTTTCCAGCAAGATGGTGCACCACCACATTATGGGTGACAGGTCCGAGCATTCCTAGATGAACAGTTTCCTGGAAAGTGGATTGGTCATCATGGATCAGTTGAATGGCCCCCAAGGTCTCCCAATCTGGGAGTGGGAGAAGAGGGTTGCATTGACAATCCAACACAATGGGCAGCACATTGAACACATTTTATAAGTGGACAGAAACTTGTAAATAACTCATGAAAAAATAAAGTTACGTTAAAACCAAGCACACCATTGTTTTTCTTGTGAAGTTCCTAATAAGTTTGATGTGTCACATGACCCTCTTCCTATTGAAAAAAACCTAAAGTTGTATTCAAAATGACCCACTTAAAAATGGCCATCATGGTCACCACCCATCTTGAAAAGTTTCCCTTCTCACATACACTAATGTGCCACAAACAGGAAGTTAATATCACCAACTATTCCCATTTTATTAAGGTGTATCCATATAAATGGCCCTCCCTGTACTACCAGTATATTGGCAAACGCATTGGGACTCCCTTTTAAAGTGGATGTAAAGTCAAATCAAAAATATAAAAAAAGCCATATACACATAACTTACCTAAATGTAGACTTCATCTGGGGACAGTGACCCCTATGGATAAAAAAAACATATACTTACCTTTCCTTATTCCTCACTCCCGCGCCGTCATGCCTGGAGTGGCCGGTCTTCCAACATGTAAGATGGAGGTGCCAGATTCTTTTAGTCTAGCTCTCTCCACCAATCCGCATCTGAATCTGGTGACGCTTCACGTTCCTATAACATTACTGTATATTTGGACTATAGGATGCACCTCTTTTAACATTCAAATCAATGGAAAAATGTCTCTGTTCCTTATGGTCTGAATATGTAAAGCATTTTTTTAGTTCCAACCATCCTGGTAGCAATAGCTCTGCATCTCAGGAGGCAAAAATGTGTTGCTTTCCTTCCAGCCAAGCCAAAAAGCCACTGCTAAAAAAGGAGATCTTAGCTGCCTTAGCACTAGCAGTGCCCATTCTCTGAACACACTGATCAACTTATAGAGAGACACATTTTACAATTAAATAGCATGAGTTGTGTATTTACATTAACATTCTGCATTGCAATAAATTGATTTTGTGACAAAGTCTCATATCTCCTTTCATATGTAAATACCTGCTTATGGGTAAGTTGTTCAGTGCCAGATTGTAAAATGTGTCTCTTCATAAGTTGTTTAGTGTGTTCAGATAATTAGTACTACTGGTGTATAAACACATATTAAAGTTTCAGCCCTGCACACTGACTGAAGACCTCCCTCCTGGCACTGGGCTTTTGGCTGGAGGAATAAAGAGTGAATACTGCATGGTCCAGTCCTGCCTACTTCACTGGAACATTCTGTATATTCACTTGATATCTAAATGTCTGCTCTTTTTACATTTTGTTTTCTAATATTTTTCTGATTTTTCTCCTAATATTTTATTTTTATCAATTTAAAGTAAATTATATATATTTCAAGTCTATTGTATATCTCAAATTAGTTAACTTCATATTTGAACTGGGGTCATCTTATATCTGGAACCAGATCTATTTTATGTATGGCATCCATATTATATCTAAATCTTTTAGTGGATACTTTTTCAGTATTGAATCCAGTATCTACCACTACCATTTTGAAAAATTGGGGCCTGAGGTGCTGCAGTGAGGCGCCAAGAGGTGTCCTGTTAACACCATGTAGAGCTATTGTATCCTCTGCATGTGGCTAGCTGCTGCAATATGAGATAATTAACATCCTCAAAACAATGTTCCTGTCCATGAAAGGGTTATATTGTCAGATCTGCGGGGGAGCTGGGTATATGTTACCGGATCTGTGTTTGTCAGTGCTGCCCACTCACCACCTTGAGTGTTCCAAGATAAATACATTTTGACAACTCTGGAAATATTTCACTTTCTTCTTAACGGGTATGATAAGCCCTCTCTGGAGCCCCAAAACTGAGCTTTTACTGTATGAAACTGCCCTGGATATCACTCTGAGAGGGACCACCAGCAACACAATGAAGATTTCAAATCATTCATTTGAACCTTTTCTTGGAATGAAAACCTTAGGCTGGAAGCGAGAGGGACCTGAATAAGCTATAGCCCTGTAGGGGAGACGGATATCCTAAATACTACCTGCTGGATCTACCTTGACGATACTGGAGTACTTTAATACAATTCACATACAGATGACCACTTTATTTACGTGGCCAAGGTCTGGCTCATGAGTGTTTGTACAGTGGTAACCCCACTTTGAGAAATTATGACTTCTTATTCCCATTAATTTATGGACAATTGGCTTAGAATTGCATAAACCCCTGAAAAAGTTTCAACGAAACGTCCGCTGGGGTGAAATCTGCGCCATTTAGATTTTTATTTTTCAACAGCATGTGTACAGTTGTGTACATTTGCAACATTGTGCATGTATTATGTAATATGATAATGACTGTTACATTTCAGTATTTTGTTGATTAAATGTGGTGTTTCTATACATTGAACATCATTATATGATTCATCATTTGTGGCCTTAAAAGTCCCCTCACCCTTGTTCATCCAAGGTAAAATTCTGGGTGATGTGCCTATAACATCATCTAATTTGTTTTAATGAAAACCTTAGTAATGCTGACATATCACATCCATGACGTGTGGCCCACTATGAAAGTAAACGCTTTGCCTGTTGAAGGGTTCTCAGGATTGCTCATGTGTGTTGAAAGACAATTGGAACATAAAGACATTTCCCTTCATCCTTGATAATCTTTAGATGAAGGAGGATGGATGAACATGGATATGGAACACTGTTCCCTGCGATGTCAGTTTCATCGCATGAAAGCAATGCAGCCAATCTACCTGAATGCACTCCCCATTATATAATGGAAAATCTGTGCACAGACTGGTAATGAATCACACCGCCACTCAACGCAATCCAGGAAACCTGACATTGCATCTGGTTATCCCCAACCTTCAGTTCAGACATCTTATGCAGTTTTCAGACCTATTGCATTGAATACATCTATGTTGAACCCCTATACCTACTGGTTCCTTTTCCTATAGCTGTAATATCAGGACCTTAATTCCTTCTCTTACTGAAGATGTAACTTGTAATGATGAGGTCCCATATACCTTCTGTACCCGTGAAGCTGTAGCCCTTATACTCCCTGTTCCCCATAAGATTTAATCTGTATGACCAGGGCCCACATACCTCCTATTCCTTATTAGATTTTTAGTGAGTACAAAAAAAGTACATATTTCTCTTAAAATGGCGGGAGTTTGTAATATATAAATATGAGTCAACAATACTTTATTTCAAGTTTTCCCACCTTTAGCCTCAGTCTGTACTGCTTAAATATGGGAACTTTAACCCATTGGCAACATATCCAATGATGTTTAATAAACGCATACACACAGGTTACCATGTTGGCATGTAAAAACGCGTGTTGCTGCTTCTATTGAATATGCACTGGACTCATTATCCTATCCTATCCTATAGGATCCTATTGTCCTATTGCACCCGCATTTATGATGCATTGCTGTTAAACAGGTTGAAATGCTAAATGGGGACATGGCCTTAACCTTCCTAGCGCACCGCCTGTAACAGTATGGTACTGGCAATGGCAGCAGTGTACATTGTCAATAATGACACCGGCTGTGAGGGCTTGAGAGCAGAGGCCCCTCCATTAACATGGAGGTCTATGGCACTGCTCACCCTAGCCCCCTTCCGTGTCACCGTGACGCGATCAGTGAAGCCGCAGAACCTGCGGCTGGAAGCAGCATCGCCGCAGCTTTCTGGGATATGCGGCTTCCATGGCAGCCCAGCTCATCCAGAGTTTGTTCTTCACACAAACTCTGGACGAGATGGGCTCGTCATGAACACTAAGAAGGTTAATGTGGCCTATAGCCTGTACAATTCATTTGAAAACCAAACAAATCTGTAACGTACAATAAACTGGCTCTTCCATCTGGTTTACACAGTTCCCTTTTTTGCAATTTCATGTGAACATGACAAAGAAGGCTCAAGTACCACCTCTGGCACGCGTGCCAAATGTTTGCCCTACAATAAAGTATACTGTTTTAAATTATCTTTTGATTTAAAAATATATAGTCTTCATGAATACACACCAGCATCAACTAAAGAGACTTGATTACCCCCTAATATTTTCCTGATATTTACTAACTTGTCTTCTTAAAGTCATGGTTTACAGAGAGCTTACAAAACAGAAAATATAAACAGTTTGCCATGACGTAAGGGAGGTGGATCCAGTGAGAAGCGATGGGGGACAGAGTAGGCTTCCCTAAGGGCTTGTTTCCATTACGTCGGGAGCTCTCCGCTAAGCGTACACGCTTAGCGGGGGTCCCCGACGTAGCAGATAGACTTACCTGCTCGGCGGACGGGTCTGTCTTCATTGCGCCGACCCGATCCGCCGGTGTCAGGCTGAACGTAGTCGAGTACGTTCAGCCTGTACACCGGCGGATGTCTAAACAGACCATCTGCCGGCAGGCTGAGTCTATGGGATACGTCGGGACCCCTGCTTAGCGTATACGCTTAGCGGAGGGCTCCCAACGTACAATGGAAACAAAGCCTAAAGGTAACCATTCCCAAGTGTGTCTCAGGGTTACCAATTTGGCTAATTAAAATGTACCCTGTGCCACACTCAGGAATATTGCTATAGGTGCCCATACACCTTTAGATCTCTCTGTCAGATATCCTTTAGATCTACAAACAACTATGCAGTATAGGGTCCTCTGCGATTGAACACAGGTAGACTTGATGGTTTAGAAAGTCCCTCATCAAGGTACCCATACACGTTGCGATTTTTCGTGCGATTTTAGCCCTTCTGACCGATCCGGTCGGTCGGGTAGGTCGATCGTTCGGGATTCGTAACATGCAAATGTAGTCCGACCGATGCTGTTTTTAGAAAAATCGGCCGAAAAGTCGGTCGGGTCCCGAATGAGGATGCCCGTAATTTTTGGTCGGTCGGCCACTTTTAAAAGATTCCCAATCCACCCAGCTGATCGGTCAGACGGGCGGCGACTAATCGGAGGCCGAAAAATCAGGCATCTGAACGACTTTTAAAAATAGCACTAAAGCAAAAATTGGGCGTCGAAATCGAATATTGCATCGGTCACCGAAAAATCGCAACGTGTATGGGTACCTTAATACATGGTTTCGGTAACACAAATGATATCTAAAGGAATCTGACAGAGAAATCTAAAGGTGTATGGGGGCCCTAAGATGGTTAAGCATCAGGACAATCATACCTTCTGTTCTATATTAAATTACAGTTTTATGAAAGTTATATGAGCAGGACTCTCATACTTCACGTTTTATTTTGCAGCGGATTCAGGAAGCATTCAGATACCTTTTGTTTTTTTCTACTTTGTTATGTTTTTCATTAATCTATATTCAGTACCCTATGATAATACAGAATTTTAGACATTAGTAAATTTTTTAGAAATTAGATAACTGAAATATCAGCTTTCTTTATCTGAATCTTCTTTTATCCGTCTGTTCCCCATTAAGGGGGAAACCCCTCAGAAACACAGAAAGTATGTGGTGGAATAAATAGTCTGTAACAGACACATTTTTCGTTAGAGCTGAATAAATTAAAGCTCAAAGTGATACCAAGTCAGTAAACATGTTCCCGATAAGGAAGCAAGTGAAAAGGGTTTATAGAACACAAGGAAAAAGGAAGATAATAAGTTGGAAGAAGGACCGTATACCTCCTGTTCACTTTTAGGTAAAACTGCATTGGGGGGTATCAGGAAACTGTCTATGCTTACAGTCATGGGGAACGGACATTATGAGGACCCTGAATATTAATGTTTTTACCTAAAAGAGAGCAACAGGTGTGCCCTAAAATCAGGGTCTTCCTATTTCCATTGCTCAAATAGATATTATTAAAATAACCAGAGCTCTCATAATGTGTGTCCTAGAAATGATGCTAGTAATAATCATAACTAGAGTGTATAGTGTGTAGCGTGGCCTCACAGGGCACCTCAATTTTAAGTAATGTGAGGGGCACCCAGATGGTTTGGTGCAATAGTGGGGCACATGTGGTCACATAACTCATCTCGTAGGCCCTATAACCCCCAACAGACTACTTAAAACAATGGCTCATTGAGAAGGGAGCCAGGAGGAATGCTACTTTATTGAGCCACCAGTAACATTATACCATACATCCATGACACTGGGCCATGGCGCCCAGAGGATAGTGACATTATCATTGCATCCCTGATAGAATACATAGTGACTGGAAGGTTTAGAAAGGTCCTCATCAATTGGAGTGGAATGGTAAATCTGCTCTGCCGGGGCTCTGATCTTTGCCGGATGGCTCCATCTTATCCAGTGCAGTACTGACAGGACAGTGCTGGACGAGATAGTGCTGTCAGGAACGCTAGGGAGGTTAAAGAACAGAAAATGTACTGTTGTCAATCAAGCATTACATTTTCTGTTCCTTCTGTCATGTTCAGAGGGTCAATGATAAAGCTCTGAAAGTGACTTCAGCACTTTGCAAAGCTTTTTTAAGTCTTTAAAAAAAAAATGATCTGGGAGTGGCCTTCCCATATTTGGTGACCTTTAAAGTTCCTCCAGCAGCTGCTTGAAGCCTTCCACCCCCAGTCATTTTTCAAGTTTTAAAGCTAGAGTAGAAATGTCTTTGCTTTAAAGCGCCATTAACGCTTTCTGACACTGAGGGCATCTGGGAAGCTTTAAACATGTTGTTCAAGTAACTACAGTGTAAAGTTACACTAAGTGTGTATGGCCTGACTTCACAGTATACACACAGACTTATTTGTCAAGATGAGTCTCTGGAGCATGAACTGTTGCTAGATCTTGGATACTTGTAGTAACGTTTTCCCGCTATCGCTATGTGTATCTGTAGCTACACTATTCTGAGGCACACTGGGCAGGGGTACGAGGAATATTGGAGTTACTTTTTTGAATAGACTAGAATAAATATTTGTAGGAGAAGAGTGTTTAGTGATCCAAATTATTTGCATCTATAGCAATGTAATTGTGGGTAAAAAACAGTGGTAAACATGTGAAACCATTTGTTCCAACTAACACCAATACTCAAGGCAGCACAGGCACGGTAACACACACTGTGTTGTGCTGTAGAGTACATGTTAAATTCAGACATCCCAAGGTACCAAAGCATACCAAAATGGTCATGTCAGCACACAGAACTCATAGCCATCCATTGCACTGTGCTTTAGGGTTTAGACACACACATACCCATGCTTGCGTTTCTGGTAAATGCATTTAGTGGCTGCAATAGCATTACCATGTCCATTATTGGCAAAAAACGCCAAAGCACAGGGTGGGTGTGAAAGGGCCCTTTATATTTGGTGTGTGGGCAATAAAATGGTATGGTTGGGATCCAGTCAAGAGGGCAACCATAACAAAAAAGAAAAAGTTGCAACGATAACTATTGTTTTCTCCAACTCCTGGTCCATATTAGACTGGTGACTGTATGTAACAAGTTGGATCCTTATACCTCCTGATCCCTATTAAACTGAAGATTGAGCTGAAACATCATATTTTTTGTTCCTAAATAGAAAATGAGCAGTGGAAAACAGAAACCTCATATGTTTGTTACTGTTTTATATGTTTGTGTATTTAAATGGTGTTTGTGGTGTTCTTATATGTCGTACTTCCCTATCTGTACTGGACATAAGCTGGTGTCAGTATTACATGTTGGTTTTTGCTTCCCCCGGGTCAGATCTGGATATACACCGCAGGGAAGGTCCTGGATTAGCTCTGATTTTTCTACTGAGCTTTATGGTGTCAGCGGTGTAGTGTTTGATGTTCTTTCATCTGCTTTCCAGGTTCTCATCACAGAACGTAGAAGAGGCCAAATCAAAGTGTGGGTACTTGAGCTCCACGGTCATCATGAAACAGAATTGTGCATTGTATGTTTTCAAGGACATTCGGATCCCACAGTCAGGGGCCCTGAAACAGTGTGAAAACCCTAATGTGCATGTACGAAAGGTGTACAAACTTCAAAATGCAGCATAGTAATGACAGCAAACTAATCCAATGGCATTATTCAGCAATTTTTTATCTGAAGAAGAGGTGCCACTGTCTTCTGCAGACTCTAACACACAGAGGCTCCAAGTTCAGCTCCATCCTCTCTGTTCATGGGAGGTGCCAGCTCCCCGCACAGTCGGGACGGGGCTTCTCCCCCATCTCACGCAGAAGAGCGGCACAGCTACATGGCAGGCACAGCTATGTTTGTATGCCTGCTGAGAGGACTTTTGCTGTAAGAGGACAGAAGCCATTTCAAATGTTTAGATAGCCTAATGCAACCCATAGTAAATAAGTTTTGGTTTATGAATGCCAATAGCCATTCATTTATTGCAGGCACTATCACAGCTTCAGAAGAATTGGGTAAAGGGAAGGGCTGGATATTAGTAATACCTAGCTATTTTAATAAACTTGATTAGTTAGAAAATATTAAGGCAGTCTGGTCATTGTCATTTCTGAATAACAAAAGCACATAGTGAAAATGCATTGTAGACAGTACAGGGTTAATGGCATATCCGCTGAGAGCTCTAGCTGGTCTTACAAACTTTCTACCTTGTAAACATCAAATTGTATAATGAAATAGATTGCTCAATCATAAAGTGCGTATTTGTTGGAATGAAGAATCTTATTGTCTAATAAAGCTAGAGACATCTGTGCCAGGCGGGAAACACAAATCTATTAATGATCATTTTACCCGGGGCAGTGATGTGTTCAGGCAGATTAAATTTCCTTCCTCGGTCTGATTTTTTGCTGCTGCATCATCTCCGCAGAGTCCCGAATCACTGCAATGTGCAGGGAGGAATGGCTGAGAGATTTGGGGGATTCCTTAACCTCCTGAGCTTTTTTAAAGCACGCCATCGGCAATCGGGACAGGTTACATGTGACATTTGATGTCACGTGTTAATAGATTCTGCTTTGCTTGTTCCAGATTTAATGTATTCTGCCCCTGATGCGCTTTTTTAAAAAGCTAGCCACGGGCAATCATGGCGGATTACAATGTGATCCCCTGTCCTTCCCCCTTCACATCCCCCGCATCAACGATGTTATGTGCTGGAAATAAAAAACGCCACCTCCATTACATAGAGGTCAATGGCACTGTTTTGTCAATGGCACAGAATTGTTAGTAAACAAACTAATCCTAAAATAACTCGGGCTAACCACTCAGGAGGTTAAGCAAAAGGCAAGTTTGTTTCCATATGAAAAGGTTATATCTGAGGAGAGGAAAAAACTTCAATTCTTAAAACTTTTCACTAAATATCAGAAGCTTTTCCTCATATAGTGGACTATAATATGTCCTACTATAATATCCTACTATAAAAGAAACTCTGATAATGTCTCTAAATGCCTCTTAGGGCTTGTGTCCACTACGTCCTTTTCCTCGCAGCGCACACGGGTCTGAAGCTTGAAAAAAGACGCAGAGAGGACACTTCCCCTTCTGACCATTCTACGTATTCTTAGCTGCACGCCCGTGGCACCGTTTTGAAGCTGTGGGCTGCCGGGTCTTCAAAGCAGCACTGTCGGGTGTCCCGCCGGAGACACCTCTATTGAAGATCAGTGGAGGTGTCTCCTAGACGTGGTAAAACAGAGATTTTCTGCGGCCTTCCCCTAGTGTATGAATAGGGCGCGCTCCCGTCAATGCGATGGGAGCGCTCTCTAAGTTGCGGGCAAATTGCCCTTAAGCAGCCAGAAATTTGGGGTACGCTGACTGATACCAGCTTATATCTGGTAAGATAATAAGTATATAATAAGTATAATAAGTTACTACCAAAGGAAAAACCTGAGGCTTGGGAGACGTTGGACCTTTCAACAGGACAATGATCCCAAGCATACCTCCAAGTCCACTAGAGCATGGTTGCAGATTAAAGGCGTGAACATTTTTGAGTGGCCATTGCAGTCACTAGACTTAAATCCGATTGAGAACCTGTGGTGGGACTTGAAGAAAGCAGTTGAAGTGCGAATGCCTAAGAATGTGACTGAACTGGAGGCTTTTGCCCATGAAGAATGGGCTAAGAAACCCGTAGATCGCTGCAAGACACTTGTGTCAAGCTTTTCTTTACGTTTAAAAGCTGTTATAACTGGAAAAGCATGTTGTACTAAGTACTAAGAATGAATGTCACTTGGGGGTTGAATAAAACAGATAATGATGTGAGCACAGAAAAGACATTTGTGGTTATTTCATTATTAATGTTATGTTATATTTGTCTGACTTACAAGTGCCTCGCTGATTTAATTGTAAACAAGATGCCCGAAAATGTCTGAGCAATAGGTATTGTGAATCACTGAGTTGGTACAGTGACTCATACTGAAAAACAATAGGTAGAAAGCATTATACAACGCGATAGGTTTCCAAAGGTAACGCCGACTGGGTTTTATGTTAGTATATTGTTTGAAAAGCCTCTCACGCATTAATATTGTGAAAAGACGCAATCCGGACCCCCACACACAATTACACACGTATGAAGGTATCGTGCCTGTGACGGCAGGGAAAGGAGATCGGAAAGGCTGATTCACACTCTCCAGCTGGCATTTGTTATTTTCCGGATTGTTCAATGTATTCACCATCAAAGTGATGTTCCTGTCATACTAAATGGCTGAGCAGTGACGGATACCAACCTTTGATTAGAGAGAAGATCTTATTTCATTTCTCTGTTCTGTAGCTGTACACACTTCTCATACCCACTGTGCCAAACTTGTATGGATAAAATAGGGGGCAGTGCCAACACAGGCACTGTCTGCAAGCGGGTAGTCTGTCTTAAGGTGGGTTTACACGTGTAGATTTTTTGTTCGTTCAACTGCCGATTCGATTTTGTGATAGATTTTTTTGTCGAACATCGTTCGTCCATTTATGGAATGTAACATAAATTTTTTTGTTCGTTCATCCCGATATCGAATGAAAATACATTCAGAATTAATACGGCCAATAAAAATTTACCAACATGTTCGATGACCTTTTGAACGATTTTATGTTAGAGATCGAACAAAATTCATCCAGCGAACAAATTGGCCATACTAGATTTTTGTTCAATCACAAAAAAAAATTTTGTTCTTCATTGATTGGACAAAAAATCTACAGGTGTAAACCCACCTTGAGGCTAAGTTTACACTGGCTATTCCCGAGCTGGTAGCTCGGAAACCGCCAGTGCGCTCCCACAGCCGTGGGATAAACGACTCCCTGTAGTCGTCTGCACAACAGCGCAGGCGATTACAGGGCATCTAATTAAGGACCCCATAGACTTTCTATGGGACGGCCGCCCGAAAACCATCCGGTAAAAAGCCGCCATTGTAAACTTAGCCTTATTGTTATCACCAACACATGTAAAGGCCCCCATATACCTTACAATCTTTCCATACAATTTCTGTACAATCAAATTTGTTCTACCAAAACCATGTAATATGAGGACCTTTCTAATCTTTCAATTACTATGTATTCTATCATGGAGGACCCGGCACTACATAGTTGTTGGTAGATCTAATGGAAATTGTATGGATCGATCTTAAGGTATATGGGGGGCTTTACACAGCTAAATCCTGCCAATAAGACACCTGTGATAAAGGAAAATATCTGGGTCACAAACCACGTCACATTAACTAAAGTGATATATATGTAATAAGGCCTAATAAGCAGGCCCTGGGCAGAACCCCAAATCCTGTACAAATCAGACCCCACGAGCCCCAGGGCAGCTGAACCATTTCTAATAGAAATAACATTTGGATGCAATTAACCCTATAGTCATTAACCATTAAGGTGTGAACATCAAAATAAGCAGAATTGCGTCTGGGGGAATTACTCTGGCAAACATAAGGCTCGCTCACACTAGCAACGCAGTGCGGCTAGTGTTACCAGAAGGTACACAAGTATCCATATGCCGTGCACTACAGAGAACACCCTGCAGCACACATTTTTGCAGGAGCAGGGCAAGCATCTACCGTACACTTGTACAGGGAGAGCAGAATTATTAGGCAAGTGGTATTTTTGAGGAATCATTTTATTATTGAACAACAACCAT
>CM070037.1:77175102-77185389 GCA_036250615.1 Ptychadena robeensis
ACTAATGACATCCCCACTCATAACCTCATCACACGCAAGGCTTCAGGACTACTCGAGGGCGGCTCCTACTCTCTGGAACTCTCTCTCCCGTCCCATTAGACTTGCTCCTACTTTTGGCACTTTTAAAAAAGCCCTAAAAACCCACCTCTTCAGCCTGGCCTATCCATCTTCTCTTTCCTAACATCACCACCATGCCAGTCCCATCCCCCCTCCTATTGTATACTCTGTTCCCCAACCTATTAGACTGTAAGCCCAACCGGGCAGGGTCCTCTACTCCTCCTGTGTCATTACCTGTACCTGTGTGTTATATTGTGTTGTATCTCCACTCTAATGTATTGTACAGCGCTGAGTAATATGTTGGCGCTATATAAATAAATGATAATAAAAAAAGAATCTTTATATAAGATATAGTGATGTATAACTTCTATAATGCAGTCTTACGTTCTGTACATACGATTTACCTGTATGATAGAAATGCTCTCTTTCACTGTGCAATAGATTTGTCATCCATCATCTCAACTTTCTAATATCCAATATATGACACAACAAAGATTTACATAGACACTTGGCCATGAAACCTATTTGAGCTTGTTGGTTCAACTGTATGGGCATAATATATAACAGCACCCAACTATGATACTGTCAGGATCCAAACCCAGGGACGCTTCTGTGTCTGGCTGCAGCTCTGTCCCCTGAGCCACTGGAATGTTTAGTAACTTGTCAGATACCTTGTACAAAGACACCTGGTTACCTAGTTTTCGTTGAACCCTGAACCATTAGCCCCTCCCATGTACTTCCTATATAAGCCATGTCCTCACTTGGATTCAATGCCAGATTATTGTGCTTCTAGCCTGTATCTTGCTTCCTGCTTTTTCACTGCTTGTGCCTTTATCATCGTCCTTTATGTACCGACCTTGGCTTTGACTACCTGACTACTCTTCTTGTCACTCGACACCATTGGCTTTCGACCTGCATTCCTGCTTACTGCCTTTTGCTACCACTGTTGATCCTGCCATTACTCTGCTGTTTCAGCTACTGGGCTCCAAGCCTGACCACATATCGTTACAGATACTATATCTGTCTCACTCTACTTAGATTTTGGATTGTGGCTGTGCTTATTCAGCTAAAAAAATGGTTGAGGTTAGGGCTATATACGGCCATGTAATGTCCTCCAATCCAGATTTATACCATGTCTTTATGGAGCACAGCTATCTAACAGAAATAATAGTTGGATTTAATGGTTAAACTGGCTAACTATGATCTAAGTAGGTAAAAGAAGTCAATGAACAATTAGATAGTATTTGGAGGTCTGTGTGGCCCTCCGAGGGTATGGCAAACGGGTAATCCATGTGTGCCAATGGTGAGCCTGCCAACTCCACTACAAAGGATTGAGCTATAAGCAGACGACGTGGTACAGAAAGCCAGGCCCACATTCTACCATCATACAGCCTGTATTTGACAGTTTGTCAGAAACATGTACACAAGTAGCCCACCAGAGTTTATTTTGTAGGGGTTTGCCAGTGCTCCTTCATTACTCAACAAAAAGAAAAAAGCCCCCCTTGTAGCCTGTAGATACTATACAGATCTACTAAGCCATACTATGTAAGTATATTTAACAATACACTTTTATTTGTACATAGTCATGAAGGAAATTGTACATACAGTGAATTATGTAAATTATAATGCAGTTTATTCACTCTTTAGTTTGATTTTGTGCAGCTTGTTTTGGCGCGTTTCAAGATCCCTTCATCAGGAGAATTCGCACAATAAACTGAAGTAAGTCTACAGGAAAGAAAATGACAGAGCAACAAAAGATTTACACTAATAGTGTATAAAAAACAAAAATGATGTAGTTTAGTTGTATTGTTGCATAGGTATCCATGCTCTAAATATCTGCTATCATCGGGATTGACTGGAAAGAGCCCAGGTTGGATGGATAGCCAGTTTCGGGGAACGAGGAGCAGACCCAGAGGTCCAGTATATAGCTAAGCGTAAGGCTAATGCATAAGTCAATGCTGCAATCATTTAAAAACCCCATAAGGATATGAATCAACTTGTCTATCCCCCTTCCCTGTAACCTACCTGCTAAACCCCCCAAACTCAATCCTCTACCTCACTAGGTGCAACAAATCAAAACCACAGTGTCAAACCCAATCTGAACCAAAACCCTCTTGGTGGTGTGTAGGTGTATGTTATGTACGTGCCATGTGTGTAAGGATATGTAAAAGTATTTGAATATACCTACCATGATCTGTGGATCCTTTTGGAATTCATGTTTTTGTGGGTATGTTCATTAGATGCATACTCACCTGTCTGTTCATCCAAAGTGTTGCTCATCAAATTTAATGAAAGAACAGAAATGACTAATTCATGTTGGATGTATTTTTAACACATCTGTTTATAGCAACAGTTCCCTGGCAAAAAGGCACCCAATCCTGAAGAAGTCCCATGGGGAGGGGAGAAACTTTTAGAAATTGTTAACATGGTGCAATAAATATGGTGTATTGCATTGAGATATTGTACTGTTAGAAAGCAAATTGTTTTAAGCACATGAAGGGTGATGTGGAGAAGCCCATTTTCTTGTTAAATATTTCTTAAGAAATAAATAACAATTGTATTGACTTTCATGTATGGTAACTTATGTCTGTCATATAGGGAAAAACCAAGTCCTTCCCTTTGTTCTAATAAAACCAAATATTTTAGCAAATAAAAACTTTCTTCTTCTCTGTATAACTCAGTGAGGTGATTTAACAATTAGGTAAATCATTTAACTGGAATTCATTTTACAATCTGTGATTCAGAATAAGGAACAAAATGAGATTGTTACCGATTCCTATGTTCGTCATGAAGGTGCCAAGACCAAGAGATTGACGTTTGTGACATTTTGGACTATGACCAGATGTAAATAGCACACAGAACTCCAACTGTCATCAATAGCTTCTACTAAGCACCCCCCGCTGGATAATGAGAGGGCCTTCAATTATTATACAGTGGAAAATTTCTGCAGCGTTAACCCCCAACATGTCAAGTCCAGACTGGCATCAGAAATATATTTGTGCTTAAATTTGAGTTTGTGTACATGTGTGTATGTATATGTACAAATAAGGTGCATAAAGGGATGTGGCCACCTTATAATACCTAAAATTCTGAAATAACGCACTGCTTTGCCCCCTTAATAACCAATGAGTCTTGGTTTACAGCAGTGTGCAGAGGGGTTAATTCTGAATATGTGGTGATGATTGCCTCATCCTATTTATTACGGCATTACTAATTACTATGCCATGTAAAGTGGCGCGTAATGATAGAACTATATGAATACGGTTTAAATAGTGATGAAAGTGAAGTGATGAAAATGATATCCAGGAATGCAGTGAGGTACAGGCAGACGTCATTCGGTGGTGGGGTAAGCCGAGTGCTGTACAACACAATCCATCTACATTCCGGCATCTCAGCAGAACGAGGCATTTCCTAATCCTGAAATGGACTGGTTTTGTGTTAATTCTCTTATCGCAGGAAAGCAGCACAGATAGTTCTGAACCGAGCAGACAATTGCCAGGCTGCGGCAGAAAAACAGCAGATTATATATAAAAGCAGAGCTGTACATGATGAGGTGTGATGTCACCTCCTACACTCCCTGAATAAAACCAAGTCTGTATCATATGCTATTACATGTCTGTCTTCTCTGAAGTCCTCTATCTTTTATGTCCTCTGTGTTATTTGCTGTACCCACTGTCCTACAGTATCAATCCCATGTTGCTGAATGTGTATCCCACAACCCATGTGATTCCAATGCATTGTGCCCACCATAGATGCTTCTCCCAGTATACAAAAAAAAGAGAGGATCCCCCAACTCCCCCAATGCATTGCACTAAGTCAGTGGTTCCCAAACTTTCCCTGCAAGGCTCCCCACTTTTGATATGTTAGCTGTGTACTTAGGGTCATTGTCCTGCTGCAAGAGGAACCATCGTCCCAGAATTCAAGAGCGTTCTGGAGCAGGTTTTCATCAAGGATGTCTCAATACCGTTCCTGAAGCATGGTGTCACCACCATGCTTCACTGTAGGGATGACACTGGCTTGGGAATGAGCTTATTTCTTCCAAATGTGACGCCTGGCATTCACACCAAAAAGATCAATCTGTGTCTCATCTCATCTGTGACAGTCCTTCAGGTACCTTTTGGCAAACTAAAGGCAGGCTGTCATGTGCCTTTTACTAAGGAGTGGTTTCTGTCTGGCCACTCTACCATACAGAACTGATTGGTGGATTGCTGCAGATATGGTTGTCCTTCTGCTTTTCTCTTTCCACAGAGGACCTCTGGAGCTTTGACAGCGTTACCATTGGGTTTTTGGTCAGCTCCCATACTAATGCCCTTCTTCCCCGATTGCTCAGTTTAGATGGTTGGCCAGCATTAGGAAGAGTCTTAACATCAACCAGTTACTGGCAGTCAATCATATACATGCCCCACCACTTCATATATTAATAATTTAATTGGATTTACAGATCCCACTGAAAAGTAATAATGGGGTTTTATAGGCATGAATGTGTCAGACATCGTTAGATATTAAAAAGGTCTTTATTCATCATACCATATGTTATTTTTAAACTGATGTATGCTTATTTAAGTATTGTAATGTTTTTAGACACATGGTATCGTGTAACAAATGGTCTGATATGATGAATAAAGACCTTTTTAATATATCTAACAATGTCTGACACATTTATGCCTATAAAACCCAATTATTTCTCTGCAGTGGCATCTGTATATCCAATAGGGTAATTTATTAATTTAGGAAAAGTCCTGGTGGTTTTAAACTACTTCCATTTATGGATGATGGAGGCCACTGTGCTCATTGGGACTTTCAAAGCAGTAACCTTCCCTAGATTTATGCCTTGAGACAATCCTGTACAATCCTGTCTCAGAGGTTTACAGACAATTGCTTTAACTTCATGCTTGGCTTATTCTCTGAACTGTCAACTGTGGGACCTTATATAGACAGATGGGTGCCTTTCTAAATAATCTCCAATCAACTGAATTTACTACAAGTGGACTCCAAGCCCAGGCTGCAGAAAACATCTCAGGAATGATTAGGGGAAACAGGATGCACCCAAACTTATATTTGAGCTTCATGTCAAAGGCTGTGAATACTTTTGAACATGTGCTTTCTCAAACTTTTAATACATTTGTGGGCCAGATTTGGCTCAGGGGCCTGAGTTTGATGCTCCTGTTTTAGAATGCTGTGTACTGCACACCAAACTTTACTCTGTGCTGTATGTTATCCTGACATATAAACCTCCTGGGCGATATGCCCGAAGCCAGTTCGGGTGCAGGGGCATGGGGACTTTTAAGACCAAAATTAATATTAGGTAAATCTTAGTGTAAAAGAAATATACAAGGTTTATTTAGATCTAGGGCAATTAAACCTAGACAAGGCATAGTATAGAAAAAAGTTGTCTGGCATCATCATGTCCGACAGGTAGCATACATAGTAACATAGATTAGTTGTACAAAATAGGTAGCATCAAATCATATAGAGTAATACAATAAATTGATCATATAGACAAGTTGGAAAAGTGATTCATCTGTGGAGTCTACCCCTAATACCCCTTTTATCTATGCCAGTCTATGTCACAGCTATCATTATCAATTATCAATGCTTGTCCCTAGGTCCTTTCAGCCTGGCACTTGTTTGTTGACCATAGGTATTGTTATCAGTGACAGACCCTGTGAACTCCCAATGTGGTACCACCAAGTGACCACTGCCAACAGACCACAGCTATCATTATCAGTACAAATGTGTCCTCTCACTGTGGTCCCAGCTTATTGACCAATGACATTATCAGTTCCAGTCCCTGTGACCCTCCCACCACTGAGGTTCCTGCAGACTGATAGGAGCCATCATATTATATGTCAGTTCCTGTGACCACCCTCCACCCACTGTGGTATATATAAACTGATTACAACCAATAATATAAGTCATTGCTGTTGTTTCATAGGCTGTTCATCCCAGGACACCCCATTGTGCTACACAGAAGTACCCTAATAATAGCTTGTCATTTTGTACTGGAACACTTTGTATTTTGAAAGATGTTGTTGGGTGTTTGTTGGAATTTGGCAGAAGCTTTTCCTGCAGAATCTGTGTAATTGTTTAGTCTTCATTTGTGTGCCGGATGGTGACAATCTGCTGATTGTGTGCGGAGGAGAAAGAAGAATACAAATTTCAGCAATCAAATTGTTTTATCACTCCTCGGAATGGATTGAATTAAACTGATTTCTAGGGCGTTTCCACCCCTGCAATCTGGGAAGGTGAATCAAGTTACCATCCGTCATAAGACAAACAGCCCTACAGGATACATCCTGTCCACCTTAGAAGAGCACCTATACATACAGCAGCAGGAGACATGAATAGAAGAGGTAATTATAGCACTGTGACTCTCCAAATAGAAGCACAATTCAGAGATTATCAGTACAGATCCAGAGAACTGCACCAGCCTTCCAGAGCAATCAAACAATGACTGCACCTCCCTCCCTGTCAGGAAAACTGCGGGTGCAACTGGACAGACATCCATACAGCTGTGCTGACAGATTTCAGAAGGACAAATACAAAGAAAGACATACTTCATCTGCCAGTTTATCCTCAAAGCTCAATGCTGGAGAAACACTGTACAAGAAAAGGTTTAGTCAAAGATTTTCTATACTGGAATAGATGAGGTGGCACCGCAAACCAATACATGTTAAAATAATGTATACAAATTATAATTGCATGAAGAAAATAATCAGCTCCTTATTCTCATCAGTAAAAGAGTTACTATATTATGTTCACAAAAAAAGAATTTTCATCAGTAATGTTCTGTCCTTGGAAAACAAAATTGAAAAGTAGGAATGGCATCCTGCATTGAATTGCTGCCCTCTGGCATGGCAGACATGCCACATATGACGTTAGTTTGTGTGACACTTTACAGAATAGTCACAATGATATGCTGTATGTCACAGAATAAAATTACAGAGAAATGGCCGAGGTCACTGAACAGAGGTTTGTTCAGGCCTTCTTCTCCCTTGTATATCAAAAGCTAACAGACTGCTGTGACATGTGTCATGTATGGCTTTCTACTGTTCATACCTATTTTTATCTCACCCCATGCACCCTAACTTTACGTTTAACCAAAATCTGCAAAAACCTAGATTCCTTAAGCTCAGACCATGAACACTTGTACCTAGTGCCATTTCTAGCTTTTCGGGCCCTATGCACGTTCTTGCTAAGGGCCCCCTGTTGAACGGGAAGGGACGGGGGACATAATTAGTTGTGCTGTCAACCAGAGGAAGGGGGGTGCTATTGGCGAGGAAGAAAAGGAACATGCCTCTTCTTCTCCTTCCCCCTCCAGCACACAACAGAACTCCCACCGGTCAGATCTGTACGGGGCGGGCGCCGGATATGCGTGCAAGGGAGGGCGCCAGGGGCCCTATGCATATTCGCATAGTGGGAGAAGCGGGTCTGCTTGTACCCTACCTTTTCTCTGCATCCTGTAAACATCTACCCTCCCTCTAATTCCTACCCTGTGCATCCCTACTTTTGCCATAGAGGATTCTGCACACTATTCGTCTCACCCTAAACTTTGCACACACCTACCCTTCCCTCACTCTAAAACCTGTACACATGTATGATTTCCATTCCCCAAACCCCTGGGTCTTGCAGCACATATCCCTCCCTGTCTCCATAGACCACAAACAACCCGCTACAAATATTCAATGTTGAATTTTGGGTTATGATCATAATTGCCTTGGTCACTTGTTACAGTATCTTGTGTGTGTATGGAACCTTACTATTTAGCTATCTTAAGCTCAGGTACACAAGCTACTTTATAAATCCCCTATTTAAAAGAGATTTATTCCATTACCTGACTCATATACCGGAGACTGACTGACGTTCTTCTCCCACCCTAGCACTGTAATTGAACATTGCTAATGTCCTATATGTTATAAGAAGAGGATTGTCCCCAGGGCAACAAGGTAAAAAATCTCTGTTGGTCCAACAATATCAATTTGGCACAACTAACCCCAAACTGAATTGCAAGCTGTGTGTGGGCTGATCCTTTACTCAAAGCCTCAAAGTCACATGTTGCTTTGTATCTCTGGAAATATATTAGTTGTCTGGTTGTGCTGAAGACCCAATTGCTATAATAATATGATTGAACTGGATCAAGCATGTAGATAACCAGCTCTGACTTTTCTGATCTGTTCTAGGTCAGTAACTCAGAAAGGTTTGAAGCAATTTGTATACATTTTGAAAAGGGATCTACCACCCCCTGAATTCATCTGTTGACACAAACATGACATATAGAATAAGTAAGAATATCCTACCTCCAGTAGGTGAGGAGTTGGGTTGAAGCCACACATATTGCACACTTGTTTTTTACATGATGTGCAGCTGTTGTAATTGGCGGGCTCAGTGGATCCTACATTAAGTTCTGTTTTACACAATGGGCACATGACTTTCGGCACATCCTTTGGCTTGACATGGTCGATCTTCCCCGACTTGTGAAGAGGGGAGCTCTCTGTTCTGCTATGTATGGCAGAGACTGGTCCTTGGCCTTTCGTGCCAATGTCCTTGCTGGCATCACTGAAGACGATTTTTGGAGATGCTTTACTTGGAGATGCCTGGCTCTGCGGGGTGGCTTCAGGGACAGAAATAAGTGTACTTGCTTGATTCAAGAGGGAGGCTCCAAAACCAAACAGTTTACCAGTGAGCCCCTCCTGACTTTGATCCTGGTTTCCATGAGCAGAAGCCGCAGGGGCTTTTGCTGGAGAACTTCCCGGAGTTTTCCTCTGCTCAGCCGGTGATGATCTCATCTGAGGATGTTGAGAAACCCTTGGAATGTCCTGGGGGCCTGTTGGTTTTGGGTGTCCTTGGCTGATTTGTTCTCTTGGTTGGGCGGGTTGAGGTTTTCCTTGTTGACTGGACATTGCTGAATTGTGAAGGCTATCCATCGGCATGGTCCCCAAGGAAGTCTCTGACATGCTTCTCATGTGTGACTGCTGTGCAGTTTGGGGTTTGTGGTGCATTTGTTGCTGGGTTTGAGAAAGGGGAATACTCTGCGCTTGTGGCTTTTGCTGTACTTGTGGTTGATAAGGGGACTTTTGTTGAATATTGCTAAGAGCAGGATCGTGGAATGGAGCCGCCAGAGGTTGTTGCTGGGAGTGAGGCTGAATGCGGTGCTGTGGCTGGGTTTGCTGCTGATGAGGTTTTTGGGGTTGTGTATGGTGCTGCAGTTGGGGCTGGGGAGTGGGCTGTGAATGAGAGTGAGTTGGAGAATGGGAAAGCGGCAGTTGATGGAGTGATTGTGACAAAGTTGGAGGTTTTGCTTGTTTGGCTGGAGATTGAGAAGGAGACAGAGGAGAGTGCAGTTGTTGCTGACTCTTTGATCTTGTTGCAGTTTTCATATCCATCCCCAAAGCCCTCTGCATCTGACAGTTCAGACACAGCCATTCTTTCACCTATGGAGAGAACACAGAAGATTAAGTTAGTCTCCAAGTCTACAGATCCTCCCTTTGCTTCTTACGAAGTTTGTAATAGAGGACAATTGTAGGTGTAGGAGAGCAGCAATTCGCAGGGACCAAAGGCTCAAAGGGGGAACCGAATGCTACAGTAGGAACTGAGGATATTCCACATTTCTTGCCTACTCTAGTGGACACTTCAGTTGACTTGTGCTTCTAACAAGGGAACCCAAAATAGTTCTGTCACAGAAAACATGGGAAGGCCTAAAGTACATTGTTGAAAACAATTATATTCAAACAGAATAATCTACACTGTCTAGCCACTATGGAATAATTAAAATGTGTAAAAGTGGAATCAGAATGTATTGTTCCATAAGAAATAAACTTGGTACCACTCATTCCATCCTGAAAAGTTAACATTAGTACATCTACCATGTCCACTATTGTTTGCTTTGTGGGTGAACGCAAGACACTCCCCTTTACCAGAGAAAAGAACAGTGCTGTGTACAGGTGTACAGCATTTCTTAATGCTACTGCTGGAATAGAAAAACAAACTATTCTATGCGGAAAATACAGTTGAGGGTTTAATGCTTAAGGTGGGCATACACGAGTCGATACCTATTCAATTGATGAACACTTTAGCGCAGCATGATGATGTCACCAGGCTGCACTCGCTGTGGTTGAATGGTGGCAGATTAATGCAGGGCTGTGGAGTCGGTCAAAAAATTTCCCGACTCCTACTCCTCAGTTTCAGATTCTTCCGACTCCGACTCCTCGACTCCGACTCCTCTGTATTTAA
>CM070037.1:77195372-77218461 GCA_036250615.1 Ptychadena robeensis
GACAGGGTGTGAAACCCTATCAAGCAGCAATGTGAATGAACAGACTGCTGCCTGATAAACACTAACTGTTACTAGTCCCCGCCCTGTAGGTGGAGGGAGCAGGGCGAGGACCAACCTGAAGCCACAGATAAAGGGAGCGAGGATGTGCGCGCGCGCTCCTATGGAAGACTGGAAACAGACCCACCAGAGCGTAGTCGCCCAGAGATAGGACCACGTGAGCGGGACTGAGAGCGGAGATACCGGGAGCGTGGACGCTGTCCAGGAACATTGGAGGCCCTGGCACATGGTGGCAAAGCCCTGGTGAGAGGTCTTAGGGAGAGGGGTGATGAGCCTGGTGTTGCGAGAGGGCACGGGTTAGTACGTGCAAGTGTGCGCCCTCTTGTGGGAGCAGGCTGCTGGCACTGTCCTGAGGGGTCAGAAACACTAGAAACAGGAGTTGTGCCAGCAGGAGAGTGACAAGTGTGGAGCTGGTAAGTCAAGAGAGTTACCGGAATGAAGTAGGGAAAATCCATTGAACAAGCAGGGCATCTGAAACCGGGAAGTCAAGGAGTTAACAAAGGAGGCTGGTAGCAAACACATGTAAGACCCAAAGCTCAGGCAACTTCCTGTAGCCTGACACTTCCTTATAAAGGGCAGGAGGGAGGAGCAGCTAATAGGTTAGCAACCACCACAGGTGTCCAGCAGAAGGAGCTCCAACAGCTGGACAAGCAACCCTTGCCAGCAAGGATGGTTTTCAGAGCTGGATGCAGCCACAGCAGACACAGATCCCCTGGCACTGCTGTGATCTGTTACAACATGCCAAGGCACCTAACAAAAAAAATCAGAAAAGCTGAATGACTCAAATTTAAGCCTAGGGCAGGATATGCAGCAGCGAAGGCATAGAAGCACACACATCATTATTAGAGATAGTTGTGACATTTCTACTAGTTGACTTTTTAAGTTAAATTCAAAGCCCTTGAACATACTATTATCACCTGATATAGGGAAGGGGAATTCATGTAGTTGCATGAATTAACTTCAAAGTTAATATTTCATTTCAATTTGAACTTAATTTAGGCAAAACATATATGTGCAGGATCAATACTTTTATTAATGATACCATGTTCAGGGGCTTTGCAATTAACTAGTCAAAATCTAGCAATTTTCATTTTGACTCTCATGTCACATTTTGGTTGCTGAAAATGTTGGCTTATACTTGGGTACATATGGTAAGTTTATTCAAATTTTCCACTGTTGACTGACTCACCACTTCTGTTAAAAAATCTGTTCTAAGCCACATCAACATTTTTTATTAAAAATAAAATAAATTGTAATGTAATTTTTTAGGATCTATTTTATTGAACAAAGCTTTATTTCAGATTTCCCTGCCACATGCAAGTACTTTCCCCCTGGGTGGTGGAACAAGGGCTTCCCCTCATTATCTGCTCATTAGACTGTTATGACTGTGATGATGATAAGGTGATGAGTGCAACTCATAAAGTAATGAGAGAAATATTTTATGTCTGCACAGTGACTAAAGAGTGCTAAGCCTGCCAAACACCCACTGAGCGGCGGCCGATTTTGACGCCGACCAATGGGCGTGCGGCGACCGCGGCCTTCGGCAGCAAAATCGGCTGCTGATCGGGGGTGCCCACATGGGGCCACAGATCTTTGTCGCCCCACAGCTCGGCCAGAGAACGGACATGTCCAATGTTCTCTGGCCGATGCTGGCCAATGCCATTAACTTCAATGAAGACCGGCGTCTTCATTGAAGCTAATGGCCGGCACACAAAGGGTGCCCGCCGATGCTTACAGCTCGGGACTGCAGCGTGATGACGTCATCGCACTGCTTTCCAGAGCTGATCTTAGCAGCTCTGTCGGCCCCCACTCGGTGTGTGTGGGGGCCTTTAAAGTTCTCTAGTAAAAGACTCTAAGGCTAGCCACACATGGTTAAATTTTAGCATTCAATCGATGTTAGATTAGATTTTGTAGCTCGATAAAAAAATCAAAAATCGATTTTCATTTAATCAATGTACACCACATGGGGAGTACGATTATTGTTCAATTTCGACTGAACAGTAATCAAAGTAATCCAAAATCGTCGATTGAATTCCTCCTACGATTTTAGTTTGAAATGATGTGTTAAGGGAAGTAGCCACAAGGAATGTAGTTCAATGATTGTACAATCAACCAAAATTTTCCAACCTGTCCGATCACGATTCAATCGACGATTTTACAAAAATCAATCAATAATCGTCGATTGTACTATGTGGGCAGAAAAACAATTTTCTTTCAATCGATTGAATTTTTAATCGAAAAACGTTGATTGAACGCTAAAATCGAACCATGTGTGGCTAGCTTAAGGGCTCATTTACACTTTTTCTGATCCACTGCAGTTTTCAACTGCCAGGTAATCGACCCATGAACTGTAACCCAGGACCACCATCAGAAATTTCGGGGCCCCCTACCATTAGCACCCCCGGTCTCAGGGCTCTAGAGGATGCCTAAGAAAGATGATGGGTAGTTGCGCACAACCTTCAGCAGTGATTACACAGCTATAGTGATATCATTGGCCAGAAAGGCCCTCAGTTGGTGTATGGGGCCTGAGCAAGTATCACAGAGTAAAATGGAGTCAGTATGAGGGGTGGGTGTTTAAGTTGTGTGTAGGTGTGCAGCTCTCAAAATGGAGGAGTGTGGCCCCCAGTAACAGACAAATAAGAACAAGGACAGAGGCGCACAACCTAGTACAACGAATGGTTAAATAATGTGGAATAGTATAAGATAAAACAAATTGAAACAAAATGACACAAAACAACAGACAAGATACTCACATTGAGAGAGGTTTACAAGGGTGGATCTCTCAGGGCCATGTGCTTTCCAGAAGGACCTCCCTTCCTGGTTGGGGATGAGATCGCTTCCTGCTTACAGATACTGAGGGGCTCAATGGGAACAATGGGACGCATTTCGAGCAGAGCTCTGGTTGAAAAACCTAGGGGTGGGCATACCCTTTTTAGTGAGCTACTCTGATGAGTATCAGGAGGTGGTGTGTGGTATACACCCCATATGTAACGTAAATTTAATAAGTGCTGTCTTCCTTACTGTCCCCATCCAAAGTATCGAACAGGACTGATTGTGCAAAGTGGTGTGCATCGATTTCAATCAAGGAAGCTCAAGTGCGGCAAAGTCATCATGCTGCGTTCGAGGGTTCATAGATAGAAAGAAAATTGACCTGCGTATGCCCACCTTTAAGCAAAATCACAAGGATATCAATACCTGGTTAAAAATTTCCACATCTCAGCTCTGCTAAACCAAGGGAAGGAATATTTGTCGGCCCCGATATTAGGTCCTTGTTACACCATGAAAGGTTTGAACAATCTTTCACACAGCCAGAGCTTAAAGCTTGGAAAGCATTCAAGTGTCTGTGTGAATTCTTCCTTGGTAACTGGAAGTACATACAAAACTGGTTTTGAGAATCTTCAAAAGAGTGATCATGAAACTGGGGGTCCTCGAATGTCACTCAAAATCTACTTCTTGCACTCTGATCTAGGTTTCTTTTCAGAAAACCTTGGTATGGTCAGTGATGAACAAGGTGAACGTTTTCATCAAGACATTCAGGTGATAGAGACTCGGAGCAGCAAAAACCTAAGCTTCTTATTTTCTATGTGACATTTTAGTCTCTCGCATTGCTGTGGAAGAATTTTTTTCACTTGCTTAGGTTCATTGAGCTCTCTTAAGGTCCAATTACAACATTTCAGGTTTGAGGTCCAGACTGTAACTAGACCAGTCATTATGTTGTAGATTTGCTAGTGTTTGGGATCATTGTCCAGTTTCAACCAAACTTTAGCTTGGTCATGGTTCATGGTCACACCAATTTGAATTTTCTATTTGCTATTTGTATTTTTGCATTGCATTATATTAACTTGAACATGCTAACAAAGGCTTGCAAAGTACTGTAAAGTTGTAGAACGTCTGGACTGTTTTCCCTTTCTCTGAGCCTTTCACGGTCTGATGGGCTGAAGTTGCTGGGACATCCACTCCTGGGAAGATTGGCAACTAACTGAAATGTTTTCCACTTGAATATTCATTCTTACTGTAAAATTTGAAATGGCCTTATTACCTTTTTCCAGATTGATTGGCAGCAAAGGTCATTGTTTATGTCGTTGCTTGTTACTATTATGTTATCAAACACCTGAGTGATCCAGACCAATGGAAAAACTTTGGTTTTATTGAGGTGCTTACACTTGCTGAAGAGCAATTAAACAAGAACGTTTGATAACTAGCTCCATCTTTATCCTTTAACCCCCCTATAAAAGTGGTAGTGGTTTGATATAGCTACTATTATATAGGATATAAAAGTGAAAAAGCATATACATTTTTGTTTTTTACAAACTCCTGCATTTGATTTTTGTTTTTTACAAAAATAGCACATTGTAATGTGTTGTTCATCTGAAGTTGTATTTACCTATTTGAAGACAGTGTCGTGAGCTATTTTCCAGTAGCAAAAAGCTCACAGCACCGGACCATTGTCTCCATGGAACTGGAATCAACGCATGTTTGCCTAGCTTTAGGCTAACCACAATGACCATTACTCTATGGCTGATTCAAGTGCCATGCGCATACACAGCCATCTATCTAGCTCCCATCTAATGCGGCAACCCATATCTTAAAGACAGTCCTCAATCCTGATTGAATGTAATTTCTTTGGATGGGGACCAGGGAATCGGGAATCGAGCACCTTAAATGGGGCTCCTTGAATGACTGTCATTGTGACGTCACCACACTGCGCACAAACGGGTCATCTGTCAAACGCACGTCGTGTATGGGCACCTTTACTCAAGAGAGATTTAGAGAGAACACATCATAAAGGGTATATTTTGGGCGAGAACCGACTTTCAGATAATCTAGCTGAATAACTGCATTTAATCTGAGAAATAAGTTTTTCTCTTATCGCAAACAATAAACACAACACTACAGCTTGCCTTCTTTTCCTTTACTGTGGCCTCCTCGGCCCCTCAGACATGGCTGCCTAGTGCCAAGTACATATTGTCTGCAGAGTCAGACAATATGTACTTGGTTCAGTGTCTCGGAGTTGGAGAGTAAATAGAATTAGGATCATACGCTTCGCTCTGCTTGAATGCAACTTCCTGTGTAAAGCTTTGTATCACCCGAATTGCTGTACTCCGCCTGAGTGACTCTCTGACCACATCGCTGAACTCTCTCTATTCACACCAAGCGTCACCTTATACCACCACACAACAATTAAACTGGTAAGTCATAATACAATATACTATTCTAGGTATGTGTTCTTACCCTGTGTATAGGAAGGCTGCACAGTACCACTTCTCTTGTCCCGTATACTGGGTGTAATTCTCAGTGTATGTTCTTATTCTGTATGTATGGACTCTGCACAGTACCACTTCTCTTGTCCTGTATGCTGGGTGTAATTCTCAGTATATGTTCTTATTCCGTATGTATGGATTCTACAGAGTACAACTACTCTTGTCCTGTATGCTGGGTGTAATTCTCAGTATCTGTTCTTATTCCGTATGTATGGATTCTACAGAGTACAACTACTCTTGTCCTGTATGCTGGGTGTAATTAAGGTTAGAAGTAAGCAAGTTAAGTTGTTTTTCCCAAAGTTATTACAGTAGAACCAATACCTACCTTTATGTAGATAGAATTTGTATTTCATTTTGTCTGCCTGTTATTGCCTAAAGCTGCAGAACATACAAATCTATGTGCTGAATGAGTCTGTGATGACCATTTTATGCTTGATGCTTAAGAGAATTGCCAAACAACCTCCATCATGAGCACACCTCCCACAGACATTTCTGCTTTGAATCTGGACTGAACATGAACCATCCTGGGAGGATTCTGCACTGAACATGGACCATCCTGGGAGGATTCTGCACTGAACATGGACCATCCTGGGAGGATTCTGCACTGAACATGGACCATTTTGGGAGAATTCTACAATGAACATGGACCATCATTGGAGAATGTAATACAATCTGAATATAGCAGCAGTAGCACGCAGTCTGTACGCATAACACAGCTCATCTCTAAACTGACAAAATGCAAGCACAATCTTGATGCAAACGCATAAATGTAGGTATATGCTGCTAATAGGAGATAAGTCAGTGAAGACCGTAACCTGGTAACTCTTCACTTTTGCTCCCTATTATTCTTAAGTGCAGGGGTGACAATGATGGCAATGATTTCCTAACCACCACATCATCAGCGAGTAAAAGCAGAATCACCATCATAAACACGTTTGGCTGGCTTCATTTGGGCAGTATAACACCCACACCATTATCAGGAGGACGGGATTTAATGTCTGCATTCAGGGAACAGAACTGCATTAATGTGATGGAATAAAACCAAAGAATATCTGAATGAGGCACTAGGAAAAGCAGCCTTCCCATCCTCAACATTTTATCGCTCTGTTAGAGCTCATTTCACAGCATCTCACTAGATGTTAATGACGTGCGCAGGAAAGCGTCTCCAGGAAAATCTGCTCAGCACATGCCAAAGACTTCTATACCTCATTATTTGATGACGAAAGAAATCTGGAGTGCCGCAGCTTCCATCACAGTATTGACCCTTACCTCACCACACTGACAGAAAGGGGAATATTATGAGCCACCACTAACTGGAATCCCTGTTCTACCCCACATTTAGTATTGTGCACCCTCACACACTAAACTCAACACTCAAATCACAATGCAGTTCAGTACAGGATAATCACAAGTGGGTTTTCACACCACGGCACTGAAAGCTTTACTCTAAGCATTATTTTATGAATGGAGTGGAAAATCGCTAAATTCCTGGCAGTCATTTTGTGACCCCCAATGTGGAATTTTTACATCTCATTCAGTCCTTGTGACACATGTACAAGAAATGGACAGTGTTGTTGTCACAAGTAAAGAAAGGCACTGGAAGCATTAAAAAGGGTCACCTGCTCACCCGACAGGTGTACTTGCCCTACTTGGTGAATAGGATATAACACATACATAAAACATATGAGAAAAGAGACAAATAGGGAATCAGACAGGCAGAAAGATAGGAATAAAAACACAGAGACTTAAGACCTACCTCAGTCAGGTGAGGGTTGGGGTTGAAGCCACATTGGTTGCACACCTCGTTGTGACATTGGGTGCAAGTGTTGAAGTTTGGCTGGTTGGGAGATGAGGTGAGATCTGTGGTGTTGCATATAGGGCAGAGGGTACTGCTGGGTAATGGGGCGATTTGCGGCACAGAGTAGGGCGAGGTGGGAGTGGTGCCTCTATCTGGTGATGCTGAAGGCGACCTCCCTGTCCGGTGGCCTTTGGTGTCCACTTGAAGTGTCCTCCTGGAGACATCGGACACTGGGTGTGATGGCGACACATGGCTTCTCGGTTCTTTTGTGCTCTCTATGCTTGAAGGTGCATGCCGGAACGTCTGCGGACCTGAGGTCTGTGTGGCTAGACGTCCAGAGTTTTCCAGCCTGCCAGGGGCACTGAAATAGAAAGAAGCATTATTATTTGCCTACTTCAAGCCCAATGTCACATTTTAAACAAGTTTTAGGTACGTTTGCAATTGAAAATAATTTCCAAAAGTCACTAGTGTGCATTCCACATTGGATCTGAGAACCCAGCAACAAATCTCACTTATCTCATTTAAATAAGTTTCCAGTAGGTGGAGGAGAGTGGAGAAAAAAAGACATTTCTGGTCCCTAATAACAGATTTATTACCTCCAGAACTGCAGTGCAGGCGCATTTCTCTTATCAGAGGCGTCCAGACGACAAGTTCCCAGAGATCAATATATCTCTCAATGTTACTTAATAAAAAGGTTCCACAAACCTGTGTGTGTTCTTGGACGTATTTCTATGGCCTGTATAAGGCCTGGGTCACACTTACCACTTGACATGTTATATTGACATGTGTTTTGAAATGAATATGAGTACTTTTTAGATATTTGTTAACACATGTTGGCCAACATGCAATTAAGTGAATCGGTGTGAAATAAGCCAAATGAAAAGTCAAGAAGAGAATGCAGGAATAGGGTAAGTTAGCTAGTAAATTAGAACAGTGATCAGAAACAGAAGAAAAAATGGAAGGAAGGAAGGAAGACCAGAGAGAGGGACCAGGTAAGGTAGCAAATGGTCAGGAAGGGCTGGAAGGAATGGCAGGAGATAGGGGAGGGTGGGATGAGGAGGCAGGTAGAGTATGCAGAAAAGAAAAGAGGACAGAGCTTGCAAAGCTCTTAGAAGAGACTTCATGGAGACTTCTCAAATGGAAAATAAAAAGCTCAAGGTGATGACACACAAACAGATCCTCTGCGGAAAGCATGTCACTCTTTTCTCAAGGATATCATAAAATATTTTATAATATCCCCAGTATACATGATGGTATTGTATGAAGGATTATAGAATTAACAATGGGAAGGTTGGCCATCCTCCAGCCTCTGCCACACAGCACAATCTGCTAATTGTAATGTTTAGGAAAATCCACAGAAATTGTATTGCTGACAGCAGCAGCCCAGAGTGTCCATAAATATATGACAAGAGCCGAGTGCATTCCCATAATTGGAAACGGCTTCAAGAGCAGCAAAGTGATTTACAGACAATAATGGAGGATGGGACCACATCTGTCTCCGTCACCAACATGTCTCATCTCTGATAGGAAACACCCAGCAGAAGAGGCTCACCTGACCGAAGATCCACATCACTATAATATATCTTTAGGTTTCTTTGTCTATACATTTCTCTGCAGTCTTCCTTGCCTGCCACCAACCCACAGAATGTAGATTATTAAGATACAAAGATTTATCAATATTATATTTGCTTTAGGGATCCCATAGGACCAGTTGATAGGTTGGTGGCTAGCGGACATTGAGTTTGCTTCCCCAACAATGGCAGGCAATGAAGGCAAAAATACCTTTTTGTTGTCTGTAACAACAACTGACAGCCATTGGCATAGATGTGCTAAAATGACAAAGTGTAGGTCCTACTTTTTTTGTATTCTACTTCTCCCAAACTACACATCCAACCATAATAAAAAAAAGTTAAAGCGCAGAAATAACACTACATTGGACAGTACTGTGCTGGCTGTGTAATCATTTCATCCATGTTTCATCAAACGCTCAAAAGAAGACCAGGAACAGGACCACAAATGCAGATCAATGCACCATATGGATATAAAACCTCTATAGCAGCCATACTGACCCACACATTAACCATAGTTCCAAAAACATTCACTGGAACTCCCCCCATATAAAGCTAGGGTAGAGAATCTACAGCTGTCTAAGACAACCTGAATATAAAAACATACACTAAACCTGTAAAAGCCAAGTCTAAAAATGGCAATAATGGTCACTAATTACATAAAAAACACATTCAACATTGTTTTCAATTGACCTTGAATTGCTCTGTCCACTTCCATATGGTACCACTGTAATTATATCTCTTGGCCCAGGTTTTATATATTGAAACAACACTATCTATGGTCTTTACTGTCATACTGGAATACTGTCTTCCCCTGACAACTTACAAGACTGGCAAAATTTTTATCAAACCCCACTTTACTAATGACATGTAGGCATGGTCCTTGCCAAAGGCAGCCACCATGTGAAGGGGAACAGTTCCTGTTTACCATCACTCTGAATATATATTTCTTTATACACAGAACTTCCAGTTCACCCAGCTGCTTTTTTTCTTGGCAATATACTCTAAGGGCTTGTTTCCATTTATGGAATTTACGGCAGGGTCCCGACGTAGCAGATAGACTTCTCGACAGAGGATCTGTCTTTATGGCGCCGAGCCGCTCTGCTCGGCGCCATAAAGTTGAGTACGTTAAGCCTCTGCACCGGCGGATGTGTAAACAGATCATCCGCTGAGCAGGCAATATGAATGTCCTATGTCAGGACCCTCGCTAAGCGTATACTCTTAGCGGATGGGTCCCGACGTATAATGGAAACAAAGCCTTAGGACTGCAATTTTTCAGTTTTTATTAGGTGTGCCATTTTCAAGTCTTTTCAGAGGGGTGTGTTAGCTTTTAATTAAAGCTAATGGTTAATGTGTACTGTACATTGATTTGTGTATTACTCAGTTTGCATATGTACAGTTACTGGTCACTATGTTGCCTCATGTAAAGTTTTAATTTTGTATTGAGTACATGTACTCAAAGACATCAGTCCCATTTTCTTTCTGCAGGGAGACATCTGGTGGAAGCCATCTATCGTCTTGTATTTTTGGATTAAAAAAGGAGACTGGAACACCCTGAGAACACTTCTGGACCTTGGTGTGTAGATTATAAATCACAGTCAAGATATTAATTATTGAACTGTGAAAGCTATGTATAAAAAGCACCTTGTCTTTAATGATCTTCCTGTAGCTCTATTGGCTGCTATTGACTTACTTATAGCTTCCCCATTGATAACTTGTGATCTAATTTTTGTTGCTGTAATGAGGATGGGGTAGTGCAGATCAACAAAATAAATGAAGTAGAAGCAGGGAAGTGCTTTGCTGCAGGTCACCAGATAGAGCTCCATCACCAGCAAGAATAGTAGAAAAGCACAGTGACATTATTACATCTTAACATCATCATCATCTCACAACTCTGATGAGGCTAGCAGTCCAAGTCAGCAATTTCTTCATATCTCAAGGGGAAATATACAATTATGAGGCTAAAGAATGGAAATGGCGAGGCAAACGAAGTGTACAGCTTTTTTCCAGTAAACTTTAAAAGAAAATTATTATTATTAGGCTAGAATATCTTCAAGTTTTGAGTATAGGTCCAAAGAGCAAAATTCAAAGGTACAAGTAAGGGGAAGAGTAATGGGAAGAGTAAGGGGAAGCGATGTAGGTTAATAATAGGAGATAATAGAAAACAAGAAAAAGAGTTTAAGTTTGATGGTAGGTGGGTATTTTCATTAACAAAAATACTTGAATATACAGACACAGAAACCATCAAATAGATATCTAGAGAACAATAAAAATAACATGAAAATAACAAATGCAATGTGTACTTGTGGAATGATATAATTTAAAATATGAGAAATGCTGGCAGCAAACCAATCATCCAACAAATGTTTTGGTTGCTCTTTCGATCTTTCTCTGCCTTGTCCTTTGTAATTAAGAAATGGGTGCTGTCCATCGAGTAGGATCTGTCCATATAACCACGAGGACTACTCCATCACACATGATAGTTTTGTAAGTCTCTGTCCTCCAGGAGTAGTTCTCAAACTTTTGAGATCCGTGACCCCCAAAGTGACGTTGCAAAGTGTTTGTATTTGAAAAGCGAAGTGCTGGTGCGAAGTGACTCTACAATGTCACTTTCACCACGATTAGTTAAGTGTAATGTCCCCTCCCTTATATTTTCCCAGGGAAGTTAGGAGGGAGAATTACATCCCATTCCTCCAAGGAGGTAGAGTAACGTCCCCTCCCTCCTAACTTCCCACTCTAACTCGGAGACCAATGTGAAATGGTCCCAAGGAGGTCCCATCCCACAGGTTGAGAACCACTGTCATGGAGACATGGACACCTAGAAGAGATCTTATGTTCTTGGCAGACACATCCAAAACACAAATAAAATGTCAGCAATGCACATATTTGTTGGGGAATTATGAAGTAAAACTCAACCCCTATGTGCTAGGCCCCAGGCGCCCAACCTGTGGCCCTTTGGGTGTTCTTTGGCTGCCCACCTTGGTCCTCCCCCAAAACCTTACTGTTATTGCATAGGCCATAGGAACTCACCTGTCCACCGATCCCCCGCTGACAGGTCCTCGCCCGGGAACTTCTTAGAGTGGGAAGAGGAGGAGAGGATGATAAACTTACGTTATAGGCGTACGTAAACGCCAATCAGCGACCCAGATGGTGCCTGGGCAAGCCCTTCGTCTCTTCTCTTCTCCTGTAGTGTTGGTGGGGCATCAGCAGACTGGTGAGTGCCTATGCTCTCTCTATTTCACAAATGATTGTATAATATATATTGCGGCACATAACCTGAGAATAGGGTCATATAACCTTTATAAGCAGTATAGGTTGAAAATGTTATTTGCGGCCCTGTAGTGATGCTGAGGGCCACACTTGTGGCCCTCCATATCTAATTAGTTGGCCGACAATGTGCCCTTCCCCTTATCCTCTGTTTTGCTGCAGCGGCATGGCTTTCATGTAAACAAATTTTATGAGCTGTACACCTCACACATTAATGGGAATACATTGATTTTCCCACACCTGGTTGCTCTCGGGCTCCATTCTGATATGAATGTGCTGATGTCATTTTTCCTTTTAATTCCAATTCATGAACAGCACTTGTCAATATTCCAATATGGATACTTTGCAGCTGGAATGCTGGGCTACATTACAGCCCAGCAATGCACACAATGTCTCCTTCTATCTGGATCACTGAATGATATTTACTACTTATCATCATTTATATTTTCATATTTAAGGAAAGCTGAGTCAGCTAGATGATGTAAGGAGACAGGGAATGAACCGGACAGGGTTAGCAATGGTCCAGGAAATAGACAGGGAGGGTCTACAAGAACAGTGCATAGGAAGAGGAGAGGGATGGATCAGGAGGGGACAGAATGTGCTATGGATATTGATTTCTATTGTCTAACACATGAGACAGCTTATAATGGGAGGCATCTCAGAGCACATACAGAATGTCATATTGGAGGAGTCTTTTCAGGTTCTTATCCAGAGGAGCCACTAAATAAAATAAAATTTGATCTACAGACAAGTTTACTATACAAGTTGTGGCACTCAATATGGTTCCTCCTTCCTTCAAAAGGGGTGATCATAATGTGATTGATCTTAGAGATAACATTTGATCTCTTCAACCCAAGGCAACCCAAAAAACGCAACATGCTATTTTCCTGAAGAAGCAACCTAGAGTATTAATATTATAAGTATTATATTATTAACCTCCCTGGTGTTATGCAGTGCCATTGACCTCAATGTTATTGGAGGTGGCGCTACTTTTCCTGTTGTGTAGAGAGGCGGGGAATCACGGCGGAGTACACTGGCCCATACAGCAGCTAACGACTGGACACAAACGACTAACACGCATGTATATAGAACGACTTATATGCCTGTATATGTTGGACTTTGGTGAACCTAACCTTTTTTGATCTTTGTAGATAAATATCTAAATATTGTTTACTTAATAATTACTAATCTGTTGCTTTAAAAATCCCATTATCCTCTCTCTGACTCACAGGGTTAAGAGGATATAGGTGTAAACTGTATTCTCCTCTGCAATGAATAAATTACCTGCTGTTCCCAGTCACTGTGTATGCCCACTGTGTGTTTATGAACATCAACATGTGGCATCCAATTCCTAAGAATTGCAAGTGCAGTGAATATATTACCTGCTGTGTACCCCAGGCATATAAAAGCATCAGGCGGGGTATAAAGCATGTTCGATTATAGAGGAAACATTGCTGACAGAGTGGAGACTCACAAACGTATTCCAGGCTCTCAGCACATGCTGATTGGTGGTATTTAATTAGGAGAAGGGGCATTGCTGCCAGCCAGGGACTCATAGAGCAAAACGTGCAGTAAGGAGAAAGACTCCACCCAAATGAATCTGTAAATAGGGTGTTCCAGAGGGAGGAGGGGCAGTGCTGACAGCCTGGAGCATTGCCTCTACTCCTGAGTGAAAACATTCTGCATATTCACTCTATTAGACACACGGATGTTTCCTTCTTATAGTTAAAAAATAGGATACAAGATCAGTGAACCTGTCAGAAGCTCTGTTAAATGGTTTCAATATAGAATAAATGACAAAGTTAGACAGAAGTAAATAAAGTTAGGGAAGTCCAAAGTATGGCCCAGGGGCCAGAAGTGGTCCATCTTTAGGTTTCCACCAGCATTTTTGGGTCTTACTTCAAGTCCAATTCAGCAAGAGATCTCACCCTACAGCTGAAATGTCAAATTCCTATGGAAACCTGTCAACCAAGTGGAAACCCAAATGCACTGCCTTGAAGTAGCAGCAAGGCACTGCATATAAGGTAAATAACCCTTAATGTTATTGATTCTTAGAATGTCAGGCTAAATAGTTGGCTCCCACGTATTTTCAACTCACCACCTCTTTGGAAAAAGTTTGGACACCCCTGACTTAAGTGAACTCTTACATTATAGCCCAGCTGTGGTGTTCAGTGGATGCCATTATTAGCTTACTGATTGTCTTATATTGCTGTCTGGATTGTCTCTTTAAACAGTTTTCTGTTTCTCTAAAAGAGCCGCTGTAGTGGTCTCTGCTGCTGCATCTTCTTAAGTAAATGCTGACAGACAAGTGTGTTGGCGGATTCCAATCTTCCTACGCAAAATGTTAAAAAAAGATGCTGATAAAAGACAGGCCATTAAAATCTGTCACCAGACATGGTATACACAGTAGATTTCTGTTGCTGTGAATGGTTTACTGTGATTGTTCCCAGCGAGAGAACTAGTGAGCTCTGCCACCGCTGTATTCTATAAAGGAGGTGGAACATGGGCGTGCACTTTACTGGTTGAGGTTGGTCACTTAGGTGGACTGATAAACAAAAAAAACAGGAAGCTGAACAGATGGTAGAATATTTAAAAGCTTGCAAGAGACAACAGTGAAACATTGTCGGGCATCAATTATCTAGCATCTGGGAGTATCTCAAGGCTGAAGAAAACATCACAACAGCCAATAAACTGATGATCTCTGACTTCCCACCAGTTACTACAAAAACACTTTCACTGCTAGGACTACTATCTGATGCAGGAGAGGATACTGGGTAAATGAATGAAGAAGTTCCATCTTCAAGGAGGAGGCCGATTCACTCAATGTGTATGGCCCATATCTGAAACGTCTCTTATTTTCTATCCTATGAACTGTAAATGTACCATTGCAATTGATTTGTTATAGCTGTTTTAACATGATTCATGCCTCTCTATGTCATGTAGCTAAGGAGAAGTGTGAGTATCATGTAAAACAAACTAAGAAAGATAATGGGCAGTTGCGCACAACCTTCAGCAGTGATTACACAGCTATAGTGATATCAGTGGCCAGAAAGGCCCTCAGTGGGTGTATGGGGCCTGAGCAAGGATTGCAGAGTAAAATGGAGTCAGTATGAGGGATGGGTGTTTCACTTGTGTGTAGGTGTGCAGCTCTCAAAATGGAGGAGTGTGGCCCCCTGTAACAGACAAATAAGAACAAGGACAGAGGCGCACAACCTAGTACAACAAATGGTTAAATAATGTGGAATAGGATAAGATAAAACAAATTGAAATAAAACAACAGACAAGATACTCACATTGAGAGAGGTTTACAAGGATTGATCTCTCAGGGCCGTGTGTTTTCCAGGAGGACCTCACTTCCTGGTTGGGGATGAGATCACTTCCTGCTTACAGATACTGGGGGGCTCAATGGGAACAAATAGGAAATTACCATTGTTCCTATTGAGCCCCCCAGTATCTGTAAGCAGGAAGTGATCTCATCCCCAACCAGGAAGTGGGGTCCTCCTGGAAAACACACAGCCCTGAGAGATCAATCCTTGTAAACCTCTCTCAATGTGAGTATCTTGTCTGTTGTTTTGTTTCAATTTATTTTATATTATCCTATTCCACAATATTTAACCATTTGTTGTACTAGGTTGTGCGCCTCTGTCCTTGTTCTTATTTGAGTATCATGTAACCCTGTCACATGGTGGAGATATATGACTTCCCACCTAGTTTTAATGGAGAAACGAATGTAGTAGACATTCACATATTCAACTTATATCTTTAAAGTGGACCAACTATGTGGAAGGTCACTTGGCACTCTGCTGCCCATAATTAGGGCAATCACTGCCCCCCCCTCCCCAAAAAACAAACCTGACAGCAGGAGGGGTGATTCCCACCCACTGTGTTACAGCAGCAGGGACCCTGTCAGCAGCTCCTCTCACCTCCGGCAGTGAAGAGTGACACTTGTCTCTGGAAGATTTGTTGTGGTTGCAGTGAGAGAGGTGAGAGGAGCTTCTGATAGGGAGGGGGGGGGGGGTTGTAGTGGATGTGTGTTTTACCTGACACTTTCCTGGGGGTGGTTTTGGCGGATGCGGTGATCTAAGCCAAGGACACTGATCGGCATAGGACCTCCACTGCTGGGGTGGGAGGCTCTAGTACTGGTGAACCAAATGGGCAGAAGTGGCTTCGGTTCGCCAGTACTTAAGATGCTGCCTCTGGGAATGAGGAAGTGAGGATGGAAGTGAGTAATATGTCTAGGTAATGTATGTGGTTTTTTTTTAACTTGAGTTTACAACCGCTTAAACCGCTTCAACAACATTGAGATTTTGTTATTTTAAATTTTTCCACTTCAGTCATATATATTGCAATCAAATGGGAAGGTTAAATGAAGGTCGCTTTGGTGGTGTTTCAGTATGTGATGGGATTTCCATGGCTTCTGATGGTTATGGAAGCTCCCTTCACCTATTGTGAGACTGTTCATGTGTAAAAACACAGCCCATTATTAGTCTCTGGACAAAAAGAAAAATATTACAAAAAAACGTTAAGGCTAGGGATAGACTATGCACTTGGATGCACTTGTGAAGAATCCAATGAGCACAAATATCCCGGTTAGCTCCGTTAAGGGCCTCGCTGCCCCATTAAGTCAATGGACTGACGTATAGCTAACGTCTGGGCACGTTATACGGTGGACCCTTGACTTAGGAACTTAATTGGTTCCCAAGGGTTGGTTGTAAGTCAAATAGATTGTAAGTCAAGACTAATTTTCAAAAATATGTTGTTAAAATGTGCTGAGCCTACCACAAAAAAAAAATTTGTCCATTACCATTCAAGTTGTCATCTTTGGCTTTCAGGAAGAGAGGATGTAGAAGTAGAAGGTGATTATTGGTTGAAAGGAGAGTCTACTTCTATAAGGGGAATCTGGCCTTGTAGCTTTTTTTGCAAATTGTTGAGATCCATTTTGATGTGCTGTACTTTTTAGTGACATCAGGTCACATGTGTCATGGCGAGTGACATCGGAGTAAGGGTGACACACCTGGTGACACCTATGATATAACAGAGTGGACCCACTGGACCAACTGTACAGTTGGCAATGGTGCAATCCAGGGCACAGAGTCTAAGGATGGCCAGATGTTCACCATTGCACCCCGCAAGGATGATGGGCTTTGCTGCAGACGGTTCCCAGGTTGGATGCAGACAATGCAGAAGCAGCAGACACAGATCTCCTGACCCTGACAACATGAATGCCACCACACAAGTAGTAGTTTTTTTGTCCTTAGTCAAAATTCGGGTTGTTAGTCAAGGCTTTGGTTGTAAGTTAAATCTAACATTTTGGTTGTAGCTCAAGTTGGTCTTAAGTCAAGCCGGTTGTAAATCAAGGGTCCACTGTACATCAGTCTGACTCCTTCCATTGTCAGTGGTTGTGTCATACGCCAAGCCTCCATTGCATTTATACCAACCCGATGCTCTGTGTCGGCTGTGTAGATAGCCATTGACTTTAGTGGCAGGCTTGTGCACAATGTAGCCTTAGCCTTTACATGACTTATGTGAACAAATAACAAATACAAAAGGAAAAATAAAAAACAAAAATCCGTTGTGCTCATTTTTTACTCGTTTCCTAAACTGCAATCTGTGGGAAAATGGTTATATGTCGCCATGACAACACAGCTTCCTTATATTTGCTGACATTCCAAAACATTTTCCAGGGACACATTGCTGCGGAGCTTTTTCCGAGTATATGAAGCTCTGCTCTGGGCCAGCAGGCAGAAAATCGCTTTGTACCCCACCCTGACTCTTTATTAATACAACATCCTACATTCTGGATGTTGTGATGGGATGTAACGCAAAGGCCAGAAAGTGTTCACAGATTGCGGGAGGGGAGAACACACAGATGATAATAATATATTTCTATGGGGCAGAAGGCCAGGCGGTCTCAGGCACAGGAGGGAGTCGTGATGTTTCCTCTCCTCTTAGATTGCGGCCCATATCGCAGATAGACGTCAGTATGCAGCCGAGCAGAACACACTTCACCATTTTACATGCGGATCACATCTGTAAAGCTCTCTGGCGAGCAGATGGAGATTACAGCACATACGCTCTGTATTCCACTATACAATGTATCACAGACCAAAGAAGAGGAGAGCGGGTTAAACACAATGTGATCCCATCTGTCCAGTCCAAGCCACCTCTGGGAGGGCGTTCTATACAGAGCACAATAGCCAATAAGCTAAATGAATAAATAAGCTAGTGAAAGTCTTGTTTCTTTTTTCTTAAACAGGTTTAGAATTGATTTGACATCTGACTGGCCTTTTCAATTCTCAAACCTTGCCAGATGAGTGGGTAAACATCTTCAAGAAAAACACAGCAAGTCCAGTTTGCTTTGACTTACTACAGATATACATCTAACGTACTTGGAAAAATAACAGAAAATTGATACTCACCTTTAGTTATTTTCCCTTCCAGGAGCGTCTTTATTGCAGCATTCAATGGAAGTATTTGATATACAGGGTGGGCCATTTATATGGATACACCTCAATAAAATGGGAATGGTTGGTGATATTAACTTCCTGTTTGTGGTACATTAGTATATGTGAGGGGGGAAACTTTTCAAGATGGGTGGTGACCATGGCGGCCATTTTGAAGTCGGCCATTTTGAATCCAAGTTTTGTTTTTTCAAATTTTGTATCTTCACAGCATAGACAATTGCCTTCAGATGACCCCAAAGATTTGACCCTAAGGGGGTCAGATCGGGAGACCTTGAAATTGCTACATGAGGATGCGTTTCCCTCTTTATGCACTGAAGCTGGCACGTTCCCTGAGTTTTTCCAGCAATGGTGATGGTGCACCACCACATTATGAGTGTCAGGTTCGAGCATTCCTAGATGAACAGTTTCCTGGAAAGTGGATTGATCGTCTTGGGCCAGTTGAATGTCCCCTTTGGGGTCATCGAAAGGCAATGGCTGTGAAGATACGAGATGTGCAGCACCTGAAACTACGGATACTGGCAGCCCGTGCTAGCATTTCTCCTGCGGTGTTGCTATCGGTATGAGAAGATGGGAGAAGAGGGTTGCATTGACAATCCAACACAATGGGCAGCACATTGAACACATTTTATAAGTGGACAAAAACTTTTAAATAACTCATGAAAGAATAAAGCACACCATTGTTTTTCTTGTGAAATTCCCAATAAGTTTGATGTGTCACATGACCCTCTTCCTATTGAAAAAACAAATGTTGGATTTAAAATGGCCAACTTCAAAATGGCCGCCATGGTCACCACCCATCTTGAAAAGTTTCCCCCCTCACATATACTAATGTGCCACAAACAGGACGTTAATATCACCAACTATTCCCATTTTATTAAGGTGTATCCATATAAATGACCCACCCTGTATATTGCATGGAGGAGTGTGAGCTGCCTACTGTATGGGGTCTTCCCAGTATTTTATGCCTACACTAACCTTAGCTAGACCAAACTTCACCCCAACTCTAAGTGAACTAAATTGCCAAATGCTTAGGGCTCATTCACAGTAGCTGTGTTGCAGCTGTGGTGTGGTACAGTACCAGGGCAGGGCAGCTAGGGTCAACGCAAGGAAACCTGTGCATATGAAACCTGTGTACCTATTACACTAGACCTGCTCTTGGGTTTCTGGTAATGCATAAAGCAGCACGGTACCAAAAACACCTTGCAGCCCGCATTTTTGCAGGCACAGCGCAAGCATCTCTTCATCATGTTTTTTGCAGGTAATGGACAGCAGTAGTGCTGCCGCGTCTGTTATCAGCAAACACCGCAACTGCAAGCACAGTACGGATAGTGTGAAAGGGCCCTGAACACTAGGGTTAAGGTTCCATAAAATTAGATGATTGTGTGACATGTAATTGTGTGACATGTAAAATTGTGTGACATGTCTAATGAACAGATGATGGAAACTAAAGAGGTGGAAGCACAATCTCCTGTGTAACTGATCAGCCACAAACAGAAATATCATTTATAGAATTCATTTTTCTATTACTTATTAGCAGGATTTCCTGATTAGTAATACATCTCCCTATGCCTGCTATGTTCCCATAGCTTAGTAAGGCTATGAGCGCTGGTGATTAACTGCCTGAGCTGGCGATTTTCAAGCAGGTGATCACCAGGCGAAATTTCCTCTGTACAGAATGAACGCGAGCGCAGGCGATTAATCGCCTAAGTGGGAACATAGCCTTACATGCTCAGTAGCAGTGCTCTGATCATTTGCTTTGGAACTGATTGGCACTCTAAAGGGAATATTCGGCATCACCATATATCTCTAACATCCACACCCCTACGCCAGCGTAAAATGTCAACTAAGGAAGAAGATACCATACAATTATTCCCAGGGGAGAACTGCGGACACACCCTGTACAATGCAGACTCCAGAGCCGAGGTGCAGTACAAGTCATCACATCCCACAGCATCGCTGATTACAGTGGGGGCAGCCATGACAGTCTAACAGCAAATACATTCTAGAGGATAGACATGTGACTACAAAGCTCAGGGCCATGTCTCCAATAACAGAGGATTAAAACCTCACTATAAGCCTCCGACAGGGGAAATACAATATATATTGTGCTGCAAAAACAGATTGGACCATATCATCTTCCAGGTGGGGTCAGCTGAGCCTGTTCATGAACAAAGTCTGCCCATTATACTGCACACTGAACCATCCTACACAAAACACTATATATATTATTATCCTATTATCCATCCTTAGTTAGTTCAATAACATATGTTAGCATTTGAGGACCAAGCTAAATACCCTAATAGTTAAGCTACCCATACATGGGTAGATTCCTATGCGTTCCGATCACAGCGTCATGACCTCACCCTACTGCCGCCAAACATACAGGAATCGCAATGTGTGCCACTCACACATCAATTCCCGTTAATACTTTTATGTTGGGGATCCTAGTTGCAGTGCTATTCTGGTCGGTCACTCCGACTATTCACTATTCAGGTGGGTGCCTCCGTTTTGTGGACGATCCGCCCCCGAGCAAGAACCGCGAACGAGCACAGCGGACGGTCAAGCACAAAATCAACTGCGGATGGACACGTGTATGGGGGTCCTTAGACTGCTAGAGGGATCATCAATGTAAAAAGATTGACCTAGAAAAATCATATCAAGGACACTTCACTATCCTGAACTGCAATTAACAGGTAAGGATGGCAGCGCTATGTGTGCAGTTGCTGGGCTCTCTGTCTGTACAGAGATGAACCTAAACCTCAGCAATTTGCATCTAAATAGCTTTTTGAATTCATTAAAACGAAATTGTCTATGTGCCCAGGGAAAATTTAAAGGAAATTCTTGCAGAGGGACAGCGTCAGCCGATCCCAGCAAAGGATAACTCCAACAACAGGCTAAGTTGTTGTTCTACCAGCGCAACAAAATCGATTCATTAGCCTTTTAGTCGCATTATGTTTGTGCAGGATATTGAGGCTTTCACTGTGTCCAGCTGAGAATGTTCAATGTTTGTTTATTACCGTGTAAAGCCGCGTATAGACGCTTCGTTTTGTGGCCGGCGTCATCACGCATGGCCGGTCGTTCTGAGAATCGGCCGGGCACCCTTTGTGTCCTAGCATTTGCTTTGGATGGAAATGCTGGTCCCCATCCAAAGTAATGGGATCAGCGAAAAAAATATAGACCCGTCCGTTCTTTGACCGATTAATGGGGAGATTTATGGCCCGATTTAGGGTACACACGTTAGATTTGTGGTAGATTTCACAGCAGATCAATCGTCATGAGTGCCCACAGAGGTGAATCTGGCACGAAGTTGTCCACAAATCTAAAGGTGCACATACACCGATAGATGGGCTTTCACCGAGCCTGCTTGCGGTCATTGTTTACAGGCCCACCCCTGTCTTCGAGCGGGATCAATTGATCAATTGATGATTGGTCGAACAGGTAAGGGACATGTCCATAAATCCTGATCAAAGCTCATACCAATCCCTGGTACCACTCCAAAGGATTGGACGGGAATCAAGCACCTAAAGTGAGGTGTCTCAATTCCAGGCCAATTGATGGGCCCTTGGGCACTGCACAGTATCATCGTGACACCACCACGCTGCGTTTGAACGGGTCATTAATCGTGTGCCCATCTATATGTGTATGGGCACCTTAACTGTCTATGCCCAGCTTTAGAAATGAAGTTAAACTTCCCATAACAAACAGAAGATATGCAAAGACCAATTTATGGAGAATAAGGAAATGCACACACACACACAAAAACTTATAGCCTGGCAAGAACTCCTTGTACACAGCTTATTATATAATTTATCTATTTTCCCAAATCACCTCTATCTCATGGTGGGGTAACAGTTTACCAAAAGAAAGAAGTGGGGGTCAGCTTTTAAACCCCACCCTGTTAGTAAAGCATCTTCTTATCTCATATGTTTACTTGTTATAGCCTGCATGGTGAACACATCTCCGTTCACACACTATGTGACAGCGCGTCCTAACATGAACTTGACGAGAGCTCATCCATGAGAGGTCAGTTGGGTATATAGAGAGATTGAGCCACAGACACATCCTACAGATTACAGAATAAGGTTGGGGGGCTACAGATGCAGTGTATAGATTAGAGGTGGTATAAGGGTGTAATACATGCTTTATAGAGATTAGAGGATGGTATTTGCATGTAACACAAGCAGAACACAGATTAGAGGGTATGAGGATATTACAGACAACATGTATAACAGAAGCATTATACAGATTACAGGATGGTATAGAGGTATAACAGGAACAGTATATTGATTACAATATGGTATACAAATGTATCCAGATTAGTGGATATAATCACGGAAAAGAGAAATTACTCTGTCTTTTACTTTGTTGATGCTTCTAATCATTTATATCAACACAATAAAATAAATCATCTGGTCCAAAGCAAATTCTGAAATCAAAGTCATGCCGAGATTTTTAAATCAGAAAGCCTTAAAGGTACTTCCTGGCATGTTCGATAAACAATACAATAGCTTGGATGTTGTAAATGTGATGATGTACCCTAAAGCCCCCCATACACCTTAAAATTGATCCATACAGTTTCCATTAGAACTACCAACAACTATGTAGCATAGTAGTCTCCCTGATAGAATACATAGTGATTGGAAGGGTTAGAATGCTCCTCATATTACATGGTTT
>CM070037.1:77237625-77256285 GCA_036250615.1 Ptychadena robeensis
CTGCCTCTCACTATAATCTCACCCTTCAATCTGTCCTAAATAAACTTGCCCCTGCTACCCCCACCAACCCCGTCCCTGGCACGGAAAGCACACTCGCGGCCTTCAACAAGACACTCGCAGGGCAGAGAGCAAATGGAGAAAGTCTGGCCAGACTTTCTCATCTACAAGGCCAAACTCTACTTACTGCTGCCAAACAAACCTACTTCTCCTCCCTCATATCCTCACAAGCATCCAACCCTCACTGCCTCTTCTCCACCTTCACCTCTCTGCTCAATCCTACACCTCCTCCTCCCACTGCCATTTTCTCTGCCCAAGACCTGGCCACATAATTTAAAGACAAAATTGAAGCCATCCGAATTGATATTTCTGATATTTTCTGCACATTGTAATTGGGATAATAAGGGAATATCACACACCTGGCCAACTGAGAAGCCAATTGTTCCACTATTTTTGGTGCCTTAACAAGTGGGAGGCACATATGCAAACTGTTGTAATTCCTACACCGTTCACCTGATTTGGATGTAAATACACTCAAATTAAAACTAACAGTCAGCAGTTAAAGCACATTGTGTTTGTTTAACTTCAAATTCATTGTGGTGGTGTATAGAGCCAATAGAATTTTGTTGATATCCCAATATTTATGGACCTGACTGTACGTGTTAATGACCATTTTGAACTAAGCTATATAAGTTTACTGCAGGAATAAGAATATTGTAGTTGGGCCCCCCTGAACATCTACTAGGTCCTTGGGTCCAATCTAGCTTTGGAATGAAAATTCAGTGGACATTGATTGATTGGATCTACCCTTTTACTGTATACGATAAGCATACGAATATTAAACTACAGAGTCCTGGTCACTTAAAGCCGACTTCCTCTGTATGCAAAGGGGTACAGCAATCAGATTCTTCTATTGTGGGGAGCATGATGAATGGACTGCCAATTTACTGTATTTTCATTTTTTGCATGTTTATTTGTATGTCTTTTAGTTCATTTGAATATTTTTTAAAACAGGCCAAGTGTTGATTGATTTAGATGTCACATTGATAATTGAAGAGGAGCCTCCCCCCCCCCCCTCCTTCCCTAATTTACCTGATAATTTGTAATACGCAGATCTGTGATTTACATTATGTTAATACAAGTGACTAACAATACGTATTTTAAAACCGGTAAGAAATAGAAGTAATCAGCATAGTGAAAATAAGGATAATTTGCCTGAGGAAGGTTAATTGCCACTTTTGTTATCCACTGAATATCTGGTAGAGCAACAGACACATCACTACTGTTGGCATATAGCAGGCGGCTGTTAACTCTCTCTGTACTCTCAGCCTCTCTTATCTATGTACCTGCAATTTAGATCCTTACAGCCCAGAAAGCCACCAACCTCTTTTTTGTTTTATTTTAAATATGTACAGCAAGTTTGGAGTTCAAGTGATACCTTTTATTGGCTAACTTAAATATGTGATAGTTAACCTTGATTTCAGAAAGGGCTTATCGGGAACCTAAATATACAATGGCCTGCAGAATTCAAACAAAACAGCACATACTAAAAAATTCGCTACACCTTATTACCTCATTGTGTACAGAAATTTTGCGCTATGAACTCCACAGGTTTACATGTATGACATTTTCTCTCCACTGTTGATACATGTGGCACTTTCTTGAGTGAAAGGTCTGGGAGGACTTTGTTTGGAATATCATATTATATAAGACAAACCAGACCATAGTTTTGGAGAGAAAAAGAGAAAAAAAAGTCAGAGACACAGCAATTCACATATAAAATGAATATACAACATGTTCCAGCAAAGTAGACAGGGCTTGGCAATGCAGTATTGACTCTAAATTCAGGTGTGCACATAAGTGGGTTTTTGGTACTCAAAAGGGGCCAAAAAGCTATGCGTACCTGCATTAAGCTCATATGTGTACTAACAACTTGGAGGCACTCTGTGTCTGAGCGGCCGCAGCTAAATGTTAAATGTATACAATTTATGTCACTTGGATAACTGCAGGGAAATATAAATAACTATGAAAGGTTTCAGTTAGGGGTGTGAAATTGGGAATGTAAATTAATAATCCAAAAAGAAAGATTGTACTTCTAAGGGTGTCGGATATCTGAGAGATGAAAGTCAGAGTAGGCATATGTAAGGGTAAAAATCTAGAAAAAAACAAGAGAAAAGCACAGTGTGACAGCTGGAATATTACTATGAAAGGCTGACATTTGTACTACTGGTAGTTTTCAGGGGTTAGTTACTAAGCCAGAAAATGTCAGGATTGTACTACTGAGGTATTAGATCTGGGGATGGTGACCTGTGGATAAAGACAGCCAATCGGAGGATAAAAAGGGAACAGGGAGGTCCATCTGCAGCAGAATCTACCATGCAGGAAGCTGATGCAGAGCACAGTGAGGGAAACAGTGAGGAAGACCACATACATATGGGGTGAGTACCAAACACCATCTGGTACTCATCTGAGAAGCTCATTAAAAAAGTTATGTGCACCCCTGTCTATATTCCTACAGCCAAGCCAAAATGCCAGTACCAGGAGGCAGAACTCTGATGGAACAACTCCCAGCCTCCTAGGACACAGAGCTTTCATTCCTAAGATGTTTGGGACAAAAAAATTTAAATTCTTACATTAATTTTAAGGGTGTTTTATAGTCAGAAAAATACGCTAGTCTTCATCAACCTTTCAATTAATCTCTTCTCTCCTGTACTTCATCTCCCTCTCATTGTCTGATATCTATTTCTACCTGTTTAACACCTCCCTCCATCTGTACCTCAACCCTCTTTACATATATAACACCCCTCCCCCGCCACATCTACCTAATACCCTCCCACCTACATTCCTTTCATTCTACTATTCCCTTCACTTATACCTTATTGCTTTTTACCTATCTGCCACCTTTCTCTTCCAGTATTTCATTTATTTGTCCTGTATGCCATTTGTCCAGCTGTAATGCATCCCTATTTGCCATCCTCTCATATCTGTAAGCCATTCTTCTCCACTTGTATGCCACCCCCTATACCTGTACCCTCTTTCCACCTATTTTCTCTCTTCCTTTACCACATCCCCCTTATCTTGTACATCATTCTTCTCCACCTTTACTTCATACCCTGTACCTCAGTTCTCACCACTTGTACTTCAGCCCTTTCTACCTACATATTATCATGCTTTTCCCTACTTCTACCTCCACCTGTACCTAATGTTTCCTTTCCTTCCCTTCCACCTTTATGAATCTCCACCAACAAATTTACTTCCACCTTTACGTCTCCCATCTTCACCTATTCCACGTTCCTCTTCACATATAGAGATAATCAAGAAGATGTTAATAATTCAACAGTAGCATTCAAATTGCATGCCACCTGAAATTAAGCCAATAAAGCATAGCATGTACATAATTTGCCAAGTTTCAGTCTGCATACAATTTGCATGATAAATGTAAAAATCTCAACATCTCATAGATTATCTCTGATCAGAGACATCACTAGTATTGAAAGAAAAGGCTTAGCCCTCATTATTTTTCATGAAAGCTAAACAATCTTTATTATCTTTATTTTCTCATGTATAAAGATGCTGTCATCTGGCTCACTGGTTTCTCTGAGAGATCCCCACCTTTGGTTTTCTCAGTTTTCTAAGGATGTCTACCAATTTTGATAAAAAAAACTTTTATTTACTTATTAATTCATTTAGGGGGGTAGGGTCATTTTTGGGACGCCTAATGACATCTGTGATTTCTTTCCATTTATAGCCTATCTCCTCTATCCATATTTCAACATGTGCCATCTCTCCTTCATCCTCCTCTGTGTCATTCTTCTCCACCGGCAGTATTCCTGTAATCCTAATAATATTTATTTCTGTTGTTCAATTCTTCTTCTTTTTATTATCTGATAAGATCTTATGTGGACCTTTCATTTGATGAATTTTCTGACAGAAATCCTGAAAGACATTCAGGAAGTGAAAACAATTGAACTGAACACTTACTGTAGTGCCATCTGGTGGTTGTAGAGCAAATTACTTCAATGTTGTGTGATTGTGTATATTCTGCTTTTCATTTACTGAACCGGAACATAGAAGGGCAGTGGTTCTGGTTTGTGGAAGTCTTATAGGCTGACATTCATTCAAGACATACATGCCAAAGAAAGGCCAATGTAATAAAAAGAACTGTGGGGTTTGGGTACCTATTGCTTCTCTGATCTTAGTCCCAAGAAATCATGGTGGTATCTAGACATTTAGATCTTACTTTTCAATTTGGAGATCTGGCTTTCCCTTTATACTTTATACCCCAGCTACCTCTGCCCCAGGTACTTGTTTCCAAGTTTCTTATTTCTTGTGTTGAACACATGGCCAACACAGGGGAAATGATGCAGACACACCATCCCCTGTGTCCACTTGCGCATCATCAAAGCATTGTGTATGCCTCACTGTTTTTTTGTTGTTGTTGTCTTGTTGTCTTCCTTTATTATTTTTTTTTCTTTGGACCTCCCTAAGACAGGACTCTTTAGCAATTTTTACAGGTGCGGAGATGCACGTATTAAAAATTTATTGAGCAGATTTAAAAATGCAAGTGCTGCTTTTTTGACGTGTATGTCACGTTTAATTATTTTTTTCTTTGGATCTCCCTAACGCCCCCCATACACCTTTTAGATCACTCCATACAATTTCCTTTAGCTCTACCAACAACTTTGTAGTGCTGGGTCCTCCCTGATAGTATACATAGTGATTGGAAGGTTTAGAAAAACCCTGAAATGCTGTCAGGTCCCTCTGTATTCCAACTTGTTTAGGGTCTTCTGTGGCCTTTTGAGTCCTTGGAGTCCTTTCCTTGATGAAGGGTCTTGATGAAGGCTCTTGCAATCTATTCCCAATATATACTAACTTTATTGCATGTATTACTGCATGGACAATATTTAAATTGACCTTCTTTTTTTCAAGAACTAGGACTGATTTTTAGAGTAGGGCTCAACATAAAAAAAATCCTGCAAATTCATGCTAGAGCTTCCTCTCTGTGTAGGTCTTGTTTTTGGAAAAACATGGAATTAAAAGACAGAGAAACAATTTATTTCTTATATATTTATTAATAAGAATTTGGAATCTTAAATGTTTAAAGGGAATCAATGTAATCATTGGCATTGAAGTGCTCCATTTACACATTTCTGTCTGAAATCATTATAGCCTTAGCATTGCAGGTTATAGGTTCTTCAACATAGGTGCTCATCCTGGTAGTGATACAATCTTTCTAGTAAATTAATTAGGAAGCTGCTCTGTTGGTTAAAATTTTGTAACATGATGTCATAGATATTCTATCCACTCTTTTCTTCCAGCTATAGGTATCTCTATCTAATTTTCATCTCTTTTTCTTTTTATATACAAATACCATATTTTTCTAACTATAAGACACACCTGACCATAAGACGCACCCAGTTTTAAGAGCAGAAAAAAAAATATTTAAAGTGTTCAAATCAAAAATCCCCTGCAGTACTAAATTTTAGCCACAATTGAACTGGTGTCACTAGAGAGCCCACTTCACGGCAGATCTTCCTCACACACGGGGAAGAGGGGGGGGGTGGGGGTGCAGGGGATCTGCTGCATATGCACAGCGGGACTAAGACATGATGTGACACAAAACAGAAGCAGCCAAATGAATTCTGATGTGTTCAGAGACATAATGTCTGTAGCTCAAATCCAGCTAAATGCAGTCACATAGATTGGGGGGGGGGGGGGGGGGGGTCATAATACAGATGGACAATGACCTAAAACATAAAGGCAAATCACCATAGGAGTTTATTAAAGCAAATAAGTGGAATATTCTTGAATGGGCCTGATCTGAACCCAATTGAGCTGCATTTCCCACGGCAATAAACATCTGGCATGGCATTAAATACCCAGAGGGTGTCCATTAGATTAAGACTTAAGACTTCAATGTCAATTTTAATTTGTACCAATTACTGAAATTCAGTGATTGTGTAAAAAAAAAAGGCTTTAGTTCTTTACTTTCACATTTCTTTGCAAACTTTTAGTTCAACCCACTGAATTAACCTTTCTAGCATTTGAGATGAACCCAGTTCATCCACTGGTTTGGTTTGTCCCAAACACTAGAGGAGGGGGGATCTGGGGAACCCACTATATAACCCCAGAAAGCTGTGGTGATTCTCTAAATTGCCACAGCAATTCCAGGGTTCCGGCACCGCTGATGACGCCGAAGCGACTGCACCATAGACTTCCATGTTAATGGAGCGGCATCAGTCTCCCAGCCCATGTCGCCCGCGTCATTGATGCAACCAGCAAGAAGATCCTTGGCAAAGACATGCTGGTGGGGAATTGGTGGACAGGTGAGTGCTTATGCTCCCACTATCCCACTAACGAATGGGAGATGATTGTATAATATAACCTCAGAATCAAAATATGCATCACCATACTACAGTGTTACCTAATGCTTTAAAATTTAAAACAAGTTTTGTTATTTATATAAACATGTAAGATACTGTCTTCAGGCTCTGCCTGCTGTCCTTGTTTCATTATAAAATGCTTATACAAGTCAGTATAGATTGAAAATGTTATGTGTGGCCCTTAAGTGATGCCAAGGACTACACTTGTGGCCCTCCATATCAACTCAGTTGCCCACCATTGTAGTAGCAGAACCCTGGGGAGTTTAATGATGACAGTCTGCAGTTTAATTTCATCTGAGTCATTTCATTTAAAATTTATATCACTATGTATTCTATCAGGGAGGCCACTATACTACATAGTTGTCCGTAGATCCAATGGAAATTGAATGGAGTGATCTAAAGGTGTATGAGGGGGCTTTATACTTGAGCTGCTTTAATATGTTTCTTTGCACCTATTTTATTTGTTCTTGCTTACAAAAAATAGCTTAATATATGCATCAGATGGAGATTATACCTTAAAGGTTTAATAATCTTCTCAGTTCTGAAATCCTGGAGCATGGGTTTGTAACATTAATACAATATTACAGTCATGACAATTTGCTCAAGCTCCTTCCAGCTCCAAGCTTTTAAAATAGTACTCATAGTATTCAAATGTTACCTAAACACACACTCTTATAACAAACTTCAGAACAGGTCTTAAGCTGGGCATACATGTACCAATTCCTGCACAATCCAATCCCCGATCTGATGCTGCATCCCTTGGATCGGGTCGTGCAGGAATTGGAGGCAACTGAGGAGGATCGGGCTGAAATCAGCCATCCTGTCGACTGCACAGTTATCCGACATGATGGTAAATTTTAGCCCGATCCCATTAGTTCGTAATGACGTCATCACGCTGCCTGCTAGTGCATAGAATCGGATAAGGAATAGACGTACATCGTACCGTCTATTCCCAGCTTTACACATTTCCCCTTTTTTTTTAAGCAGCAAATATTCTCCTTAAACATTCCAAGCAGTAGTGTTTTTTCTTGGCATTCCCCCTTATTGTCTCCAGTCGTTTCTCAATATGTAGTGTAAAAGGAAAGGGAAAATATGTAAGTAAACTCTTTCCCCCAAGGAAAAGGAACAACTTACAAGTCCTTCACATGGTGGCACACTTTTACCACCTTATTCGTTCACACAACATCAGAAGCCTAGCATCTTCACGTAAGCTCTAAAGTATATTACTAGGCATAGACCAGACCAACATTGATTAAACCTTAACAGTTCAGCTTTAAAGCCTGGTGGCCTTGTGGTCATTTTATCAAGGCAGCGGACACTGACCTTCCTCTCTAGGAAAGAGGATTATCGTAGCAATATCTTAATCAATATATTTGCTAGACAGCACTACCAGGTCTAACTAATTCCTAGCACCAGAGGGCAGCAAAACTCTGGCAAAGAAATGATTAAACCTATAGATGCTGCACCTGTATACTTACATAGAATAGATCCATATAGATCAGTGATGGTGATCCTTTTAGAGACAGCGTCTCCAAACTGAAACCCAAAACCCCAAATTATGTATCTCAAAGTATCTGCATGGCAATTTAACCTGAATTACACACACATCATATACACACACAAAACATGTAAACACTCCTACTTATATGATATCATTGGAGTGGGTATGGGGCACTGTGTGCAATCAGAAGAAAGTGAATGAGAACTGACAGCATTGAGAGCCAATAGGCTGCTGATTTTTCCTCTGTGCTGGCGTGCCCACGTATGGCAGTCAATTATAACAGATGTGTTCAATTAATCAAAAATAAAAATAAAAGAGAATATCAAGTCTGTTTACAAACAACAGCAGAGTCTCTATTAAAAAAGTAGACTTTTCACAAACATTTTACATACAGGTTCTGGACCCCAACCTCTAATAATCTGCAATACGTATCAAGTACCGACCCGAATATAAGTTTAGGCACCCAATTTTACAAAACAAAATTGGCAAAACTGAGTAACTTAAGTATAAGTCTAGGGTGTAAAATGCAGATGCTAAGGCACAGACACACACAGCAAACCTGTTTGTATTTCGGGATGCATTTCAACTAGCCAATTTGTGAATAGATTGCAAAGCTCCTGAATATTGTATCATCGCCAAAATTGCTGGAGATGTAAATAAGGGTTGTGGGAACATTGTTAAGAAAACAGTATTGCTCCAGCCTATGTAGTTGCATAAATTAAGCCAACTTCAAAAATATTATGCTTATGCATTTATGCAAAAATTACAGATACTAGGGCAATATTTCCTACAACCCTTCTCTAAATGTCCAGCAAATTTGGTGATGATACCATGTTCAGTGGCTTTGCCATTTGTCATGATTTGCATGACTCTTAACTAGAGTATAAGCTAATTTTATTTTTATATTTCTGCACATTTTTGTTGCTGAAAAATATACAGTACCTTTTCCATCTTGTGTGAGATGTCTATGTGAGGATGACCCAAGTCCTTCCAGGAATATTGCTGCTGACTACAAACTTCAAATAGGAACCTCTTATTAGTTGGGAGCAGGGGTCCTCAAACTACAGCCTGGGGGCTGTATATGGCCCCTCAAGGCTTTTAGGGGCTACCAGGCTTGTAGAGCTTATAAACAAATAATGGTAGCCCACACTCATACATTTACTAATTATTCCTTTACTATATAGTATAACAGGAGTATGTGGAAGAGATGGCTACCATTATTTATTTATTTTTTTATTTACTAGCCTTGTACTATAAAAGTATAATAGTTTTATGTGGGAGAGGCCACATTTTCTTACAGTATTGATTCATATTTGGTAGCCCCCTCTTTCAAACTTACCTATTAATCTTGTTTTTGCCAGCAGTATCTACCAACCAGTGCCCTAGAGGGACCATGAACTGCCCCCACCTTTATTTGATGTGCATTTCCAAAGTAATGTAACATCCAGCCATGAAAAAAACTGGGTTTGTTTTGTAGGTATTTTATAGATTTTATGACCACAAATAACAGGTAATTTGAGGAGCAAGGTAGATTGACTTTACAATTCTACTGTAAACCCCACCCATACACATTCAGATTTTTCGTACTAATGTTGCCCGATCGACCAGCAGGATCGGTCGGGGTGATCGATCGGTAGAATAATCGCATGCGGAATTATGTAGACCGATTCGGGCCTGGCTGTAAATTTTGGTCGATCTGCTGTTAATAAAATAGTGTTGGGCCTATCGATCGGTGATAATTCGAATTCCGATTTTTTCGCGCCAGTCGCCCGACCAACCATAACATTTTAAATGAAAATCGAGTGACTCGATCGGACCGAACCGAAAAATCGGTTGGGAGAAAAATCGGAACGTGTATGGGGGGGCTTTATACTAAGAATGAAACAGATTGTGTGGAAGGTGCTTTATCTGCCTTTGGTTTGACTTATAAATAATGGCAACTTGGTGTCTTGTAGATGTGTATACACTGGCAACCACTGAGAATGCAGCAATTGAGGTGGAGTTACCAAAAGTCATTTTGTGTGGCACTCCATAGGAAAGGAGTCCAGGATGATGGTAAGACACAATCTTAACTTTCCAAACAATGCTTGACTTGGGTGAGTATAGTGTGACATTGTAAATAACCGTATATAAGAGATTCAATGGAAATATTGTATATCTGATAACACAATGTTTTGTTACCAGAACATACAAGCAGATATGAATGGGACTGAATAGCAAGGCTGTATATATTTTATTTGCTGAAATGCACCCCCAACCGCCCCCTCCGCTCCTCCAGTGACCTACTAATGACACCCACACTCATAACCTCATCACATGGGTGGCTTCTTTTGGCCGCTCCTACTCACTGCAACTCTCTCCCTCGCCCCATTAGACTTGCTCCTGTTACCTTTAAAAATACTCTGCAAACTCACCTCTTTAATCAGACCTACCCACCTTCTCACTCCTAACATCACCACCATGCCAGTCCCATACCCCCACCTGTTGCTTACTCTGTTCCCTAGCCTATTTGATTGTAGCCTGATCAGGCAGGGTCCTCTACTCCTTATGTACCTGTACCTGTGTGTGTAATCTTGTGTGCCATCTGAACTCAAATGTATTGTACAGTGCTGCATAATATGTTAGCGCTATATAAATAAATGATAATAATAAGAATAATAATAATTATAAAAATGGAATGGACCACCAAACTCCTCTCACCAAAACACAAATTAATTGGACATGCAACTGGGTGCCATCATTAAGCCACATAGGGGAGATTATTGTCCAGCATTATAATCTGTCCTATTTCTCATAACCCTATGATGAGGCCACACAAAGGGTTAACAAACTTTGGACAAGAGGCACAGCCAACCGGCGGCTGGTGCAGTGAGAAATGGACAGGGAGCCGTATAATTCATTTACTGGTTAATTAAGACAGCTGCTTGATAACACCCCAGCTGCAGAGCATGTGTGTAGTAATTGTACATTATAACAGGAATAAAAATATGATTTATAGCCGTCATCTTACTGAATAAAAGATTGATCAATGGACTGCTTGTTATCTTTTAAGAAGTCATATTTAAAATTATCATAATTTAAGAAAATGTGGGAGCACCTGTTTAGCTTTCCTTTGGTTTCCGTTGTCCCCTCCATCTTCCACATAAATTGCCCATCAGAAATGTACAGGACCGGACATCAGGAGCAGTCTCCAGTGCGCTGTCTTGTGAGCTACATGTAATGTTTATATTGTGTATTACTAACTAATGGTCATGTCCAACTTGGTTCTTTCGTCCCACACCAGGTGGGTAGAGGCAAACAGAGATGCATTCAGGCTGACATCAATCATGATTTATCACTTATACAGACTTAATCAACATCCCCTGAAGAAGCAGATACATTTCACATGTTGGGAAACTACCTAAAAGTGGAATTATGATGCTGCATAAATGTATATATGTATAAAATTAATTATATTCACTGTATCAATATTCTCTTTTAATTACTAACTTATTGGCAATGGTCAATGAGTTAGTTTAATGCTAGCCATACACATGCCGATAAGCGGCCGATTTTTAATCTGACCGACGGGCGTGCGAGCTCGCGCCGTCAGTCAGGTTAAAAATCGGCCGCTAATCGGCATGTGCCCACATGGGGCGACAGATCCCTGTCGCCCCACTTCTCGGCCGGCCAGAGAACGGACATGTCTGATCTTCTCTGGCCGATGGGAGCCGATGAAAGCCGATGCCATAAGCTGCAATGAAGCGGCGTCTTCATTGCAGCTTATGGCCGGCACACAAAGGGTGCCCAGCCGATTGAAGGGTCATCGCGTTAGCCTCCCGGAAGATATCGGGACTAGTCTGCCTGCACACATCGGCATGTGTATGGCAGGCTTATATTGATGTCTTTATATTGGTTCTGTAAGAGGTGTATACAGATATATTTTTTACTATGTAATTATGTTTTGTGGATGATAAAGATTTTCTTGCATAATAATTGCTTAGGCCGAAATAATTTGTCGAGCCCATAATTATACTTTAGATATATATTAATGGCCCTTGGTATGAGATCAGCATTGTTATAATGTGCCACAACCCGAAATATTACTAGCTATTTTTGAAGTTTTACTCCATAATTATTCATACCCCTGGCAAATATTGACTAAGTTACCTTTATTCAACTTTCTTTGGATTAAATAAGAGCCCAAATGTAAGAAGCGAGAATGATTTCCTATTGCACCCCCAGCATAGCATAAGCATGAACAGTATAGTCAGTCACTACAAGAAAAAATGGTGTGTCCGTTAGTACGCACTAGGGGCCCCCAAATGAGGACCAAATGTCCTAAGTTATGAACTGTAGTACAAAACTACCTGAACCCAGTTGATTCACAGCATCCAATCCAAGGTGGCGCCAGTCAGCGGGGGAATGGGGGGCCACAGCAGGACTACGATACAGTCTATAAATGTAGGTTGTAAGATATTAATCATTTTTAATAGTTGAGAGTAAAAGGCCACAATTGGCCACAGTTTTCTCTAGGGATATGTGAGTGGGAGTGGTGTAGCCCAATAGGATGAGGGGCCTATACCACCTCACTTAGAAAACATTTAGATATGGTAGCCCTTTCCTGACTTGTGAGCAGCCACAATGCGCAGCCGCAGGCCCTCACTGAGCTCCTTTGTGTTAGCAATGACTGTCCACAAACCAACTGCAGAGAGCTGCTGTTTTTCACCTGTTGAGATGATTAAAACAGCTGTTCCCAATAAATCAGGGTAATTAGGATGCTTTAGAACAGCTTGGACTATTTGGAATGGTACAGAACTTTGGATTTTCCCAGAGACTGTGACAGTTTGTGAAGGGTATGAATAATTTTGGGCATGAAACTTTTTGCTCAAATGAAATTAAAAGCTGAGAAATTTTTTTTCCACAAAAATGCCTCTTGTACATCGTCTTATTATCTTTTGAAAGACACCTATGTCATTTCCCATCAAAAAAGTACTTGCTGGTTGAATAAAAGTAACTTTAAGCCACAGTTTGCCAGGGGTATGAATAATTATGGGCTCAACTGTGTGTATTTATGATTGTATATATACATAAATCTTTATGTACTTTTTAGCACTCACTTCTCTCTTTGTGGTGCCTTAAAAAACCCTAATAGTTTTGATGTGGAGATCTACTGGTCTCCTTAGGGAGTTGTTATTCATCGTAGTTCATTGCAAAATAAACCAGCGTCTCCTGAAAAAAACCCCTGAAACTGCTCCCCACTAACCTCACTGCATTTTCCAATATCCCAATTTTACAGATTTTTTATAGTAACCCCCATGCCTTATTCCATTCCCTGGTACATGATCCCTTTGTACCTTTCTACAATTTCTTTATGTAACTCACAGTATCCTCCAATATCTCCCTATACCCCACTGCAGCTTCCAGTACTCCATTGAAACTTTTCACATCTTTATACTTGTTTCTATCATCTTCCTTTAACTTACTGCACCCCATATATGCCCTTCACTTATCTTTGCTCCCAAAGGACCTTGCAAATGTTACTGCAGGTCTAAAATCCCCTATACTTATCCGTGTTGATTAATATCTCCTCCACCCTCACTGTCCCACCATCTGATATTCCCTTGGTGAACCTCACAATATCCACATATATGTTTCCTATTATAGCAGCACTCAACTAATAGATTTTGGTGTAATTAAATTATCTTAATGCATATTTCACTGTCTGCCTGTGAAAAAAACATAAACTACTGAAATTAGTGAGAAGTCAAATTCTAAATAACTTCCAAATCAGGAATAGGTGAAAGAAGCTTCTGTAACTATTGGGAGATATTTAGCAGCAAAAGTCACATTATGTTTGCCTTTTCTTTTGGCCCCAAGACATTCCAACCAAATATCCTGATTTACAATAAAATTGTAAAAAGAAACTTTCCTAAAGGTCGACAATAGCATTATGTATTAACATCAATATTAATGTATTTTGTGTCTGTGGATATTATTGTGACTCGTTTTTCATCTAATTACAGACGTTATAAATCAACTTTTAATTAACAACAAATTGTTTGTATCTGGTTATAGAAGATGTAATTAGTTGTGGATATATATTACCATAAAACCCAGACTGTACTGTGTATAGTATATAAATTGTGTCATTCCCTATTGCCGATGTGCAAATTGTGTATGTATAGTTTTTACGTACAGACATTTTTAACATATATGACCTGGAAAACTTTATATCCCTAGTACAAAACAGATAAAGGCTACCTTACAGAGATCAGTCAGAGGTCCTTTGTACAATTATTCACAAGAATTTAATTGAGCGGGATATTTTCTATCCAAGGGGTTCTTCTACCCCACAATGGCAACATTCCTACTGCTGCCTGAGACTTAAGGTACCCGTACACCGGTCGATACCTGTGTAAGCGATGAGCCAACGACCGTGGAGTGGTAACACAAAGAATGGCCAAAGTAATGGCGATCGAACATGGGTTTTCCAACATCTTGGATCCATGTTTGATCGATTCAATGGAGATCATTCCAGATGGGCTGCGTTTCATTACCGAACGATCGTTCACCGAACAATGGACCGAATGTGCACAGCGAACGTGAATCTAACGAAAAATTGATCCATGTATGGGGGCCTTTAGATAGAGAAGTGTCTTACTGACCTTCGCCAGTGTCCTCTGTGCAGTTTATACTTTGTCTTTCTCTCATCTCACACCTGGGATGTCAATTGTGTCTAATGCATCATTATACAGAAATATCTCTATTCAGCAGAATTCAAATTCTCATTTAATTACTTATTTAGTGTGATTCAAGGATCTGTCCATCATTATTTCAATAGGTCACCTGCTGACTCCTCCTGTATAATAAGTCTTATTCAGGAGCCTTTACTATGTTGAGTTTAAAGCTGAACGTCAGCTACTTTATTTGCATAATTTGCATTGTAGAATGTATGTCAGGTTAGGTAAGCTTCCTGTGTGGGGGGTTCAATGATTGTCACCAGGACAGATTGTGTGGAAAATATCCCCCAAACTGTAATAAAAAAAAAAGTTTTTGCTTCAGATTCAAACGTATTTCATATTTCTTATGTATGTCTTGGTCCATTTCATTTAAGATCCTCCAGCCCGCTGAGAATATTCCCCCTGCCAGTTTTAACCCCAACTACATACAGCGCACCTCCCAACACTCTTCTACAATTCACCACTCGATTAAGATTTCTTGTCTGCATGTGGAAGAAGTCAGCTGAATAGCAGATTGAGTTGGAGTGGATGTCATTTCCAATTAACTTTCTCATTAGAGGTCTCTGAGCGGGATAATTGCATCATATGAGGATGAGGGAGAAATTTATATATTTCCTCTAGGAGGAACGACTGGATCTTTTTCACCAAGTCAGGGAAATCAGAAATAGACTTTATAACAAGACGAAGTACTCACAAGAAGCCCCATCCACTGCTTTCTGCAGTGCTTTGTGTCAGACTCTGTCTGTGGCCTGCCCACGCCATCCACCTCATGCCAGGTGTCTGTAGAGGTGTTAGGAATGACCCTTACTTCAGCCCCCTGGATTTAATATTTTTATATTACTGAAGAAGAAATAACATTGAAAAATAAAAAAGTGATCTTAACGAGATGGTTGCAATCATCACCACCGACAATAGCGGAGGTGGTTCACCATCTCCACCAAACAATGCTCATGGAACAAAACCTGTTGTCACAATGTTTCGGTCCTAAGCGTGGTACGCAGAGGCACGTTTGAAAGGTATGCTAGGAAGTCTGGATGTTTTATAGTACCCCCAGGGTGTCATGGGCACGTCCTGTCTTATTATGCAATGTCGCATCCAGTGAGTCGCGTCATTTATTGCCTACATTTTTCATGTCCCGCGTTATGGTGGATAGCTATTGGGCTGGAATAGTACAATTGAAGAGGGGGGTGAGTCTGACAGGGTGGGTGGGAGTTATTGTTGCTATTGTTCTTGGTTACAATTTTCATAAAAATGTTATATATTTTCCAATTTTTTCTATCCTCTTTGGTCCCTAACAACTACAACATCTACTACGGGCAGGCTGCTTGAAGGACAATGAGGGGAATATCTGTCTTTTTCGATATCTACCCGGTTTTTTATGGACTAGTGCTGCGGGATGATGATGCCCCGCATGGTTCCGGGGCAGAAAAAAGCTAACAATTGCGCAATATCATATCTCTGTTATCTCCTAGGACCTATCTACTACAATTGTTCTATGATACAACATTTTGTATGTCACTGTAACGTTTTCGCTGTTTTGTTTCAAATTCCATAAAAAAAATTTGAAAAAAAATAAAAAATAAAATAAATCTGCATAGAAAATGCTTAATTAACTGAAATTATACTGATCAAAGAGGTCATATAAATCTATACCAATATTCCAGGGTTATTCCAATGCATAACATGAGATTATATTTATCAGTTGCACCAAGATTATATTGATCAATGAGATTTTACCAATCTATACTAATGAGATTATGCTGACCAATATCATTTAAAATATAATGATTAATGAGTCAAAACCAATCTACACAATTAAGACCACACAAATCAAAAACCTGAACCTTATTTCAATCAATAACACTGATATTTTACCAACTTTTTATTGATTATACCAATTGATACAATTGACAGGATACAGATTAATAACCCTTATGTTATTCCAATCCGTAACACTGATCAGTTGCACAGAAAATATACTGATTGGTTAGATTTTATGAATCTATACCATTGACACAATACAAATTGATGACCATGAGGTTATACCAATCCATACTACTGAGATTGAACTGGCCGAATACATTGAAATTATACTGACTTTACCAATCTTTACAATTGAGATGACACAGATCAAACCCCTGGAAAATATTTTTTAATCCATTAAATGGATAATCTTGGAGATTACGCCAAGATTATATTGATCAATGAGATAATATCAATCCATATTATTCAGATGATACAGATTATTGACACTAATGCTACAGTCATCTAAAAATGTGTTTTTAGTGGCAGGATGACTGAAAAGTGTCAATCCAGCATTAGCCCCATAGAGTTAATAAGGGTGACACTTGCCCGTTTTGACAAGTACCATCCAGGTGTCTGCTTATTTTGTGCCACACACCCACACACCTGTGTGGTTCTAGCCTTAAATTATACTAAGACTGAGATTGTATTCATGAATTACACCAAGATTATATTGATCAATGAGATTATATAAATTTACACAACTGAGATGCCACTGAGATTATTTTAACACTAAAAATAACACTGATTCATTACATTGAGAACATAGTAATCAATAACTTGTCAAAGTGGCAGTGATGGGTACATGAAATATCCTTTTCTGCCTAATTTTGACAAAGAGGCCATGCCTGTCATATGTGTTGGGACAAACTGAGGATCCATCACCAGTTGAAGGTAGGTGTTACCCTGTCAGCAGGGTTATTTTGGCAGCCTTGGGCTGAAGTACTATTTAAGTTGAAAGGGCCCGGAGTGCAGAATGGGTTTGGAGGATGGGATGGACTCCCATTCCAAGCCCAGGACCTACCTGGGTTTGCTTTTGACTGCAACTGAGCAGTAATATGGGCCCTCAGCTAATATCAGTAGGGAAGACAGAAGAGATCCCTTGGTGAGGAAAAGGAGTGAGAGTCTGACAAAGCCACTATTGTGGGACATTTTTTTCCTGTTGTCTTTTCTCAACCAGGCTGAAGTAAACTACTTTATTTTTTATTTGTACTGTGGGTGTGTTTATTTTGAAATAAAATAACTTTGGATTGCACCATTAAAGTGCTTGGTCCTAATTAATCCCTCTGATTCCATCCTGACATTGTTTTAACACAGCCACTGGTAGTCTATATCTGTAGCCTGTGTGACAGAATGACAATGCAGGAGCACATTGAGAGACAGAGATGTCACAGTATAACAGTAAGTTCTTTCATTTCAGAAGAGTAAGTACTGTAGAAAATTACTTTTATAGAAGACCTACTCCAATTCTGGACAAGATTGTTTTATTCCATTTTGGGAAGTGGATTGGGGAGGGGGGTGATGTCATCCTGGAAAATTTGTTGGTCACATTTCCTTTTCTTTTTTGTTGCGTGCATGTTTTGTTTATCGCACCGGAGAGACGTTATTAATACAACAATCAGGGAGGAAGGATGGAAGATCTGTATTAGGACTGATAACAAACTTGCTACATTCCCCATTTAGGGAAACCCAGTTCTCCTACATAAAAAAATAATCTAAGATCACAATGGGATTTTTTTTAGACAGAACAGGTCCAGGACAGGAGAGAGAATCTTTAGGTGATAATGATAACCCACAAACAGCCACTTTTATTTCTCTTTTCCACGTCCTTCAATATAATTTCACCAAAATCCCCTAAATATTTCTTGGAATTTAGAGGAAATGTGTACACATTAATACATTTTTATGAAGTATAGAAGACTTGTACAACTATTTACTGAGATTTCCTGTTGCCTGTTGTTCCTGTTGCCTTCGAACAACAAACAACTCGCCAATGGGGCATTGACAGAAGTAAACAAACAAGTGACAGAAGTCTGATTTATTGTGTTTTATCCTTGTTTCAGAATGTTTTCAAAGTGGGAATTTTGGTATTGAGGATGGGGGTGGGGTATTTGTTCTGAACAGTTTTAGCTTAAAATTGGTATAGAGGGACAGCTCTTGTACTTATACAGGGAGTGCAGAATTATTAGGCAAACAAGTATTTTGACCACATCATCCTCTTTATGCATGTTGTCTTACTCCAAGCTGTATAGGC
>CM070037.1:77256385-77283356 GCA_036250615.1 Ptychadena robeensis
ATAATAAAATTATTCCTCAAAAATACCACTTGCCTAAAAATTCTGCACTCCCTGTATACTGTATATTATACACCTGTGGGATATGTGATACGTAGTTTATATCTGCCCTTTGTATCTTGTGTGTTTCTGACCTCCTGAACTCTGAAGTTGATCCTTTTTGACCCTTTGTTTTCTGCATCTTGCATATTTCTGACTTCTGGCACTGTAGGTGTAAAATACATGTGCCCCTTGCACTCTGTACATTACATAGTCTTAACCCCTGCACTCCTGCTTGTTAAACTGTAATTACATACATTATACTTGACATGGGAATTCAGACAATGACTGTCTTGGTGTTTTCCAAATTTAAGGCATGAATATACTCATAGTAAGGTCAGAAGCTGGACACCATACAATCTAAAACAATAAGTCTCCGTTATGTCTGTAATCACTATCAATATGAGGATTCGCTCAGTCTCATGGACTATTGTGCTACCTCACCTAAAGCTAGGCACACACAGTTGGATTCTAGCACGATAGATTTTTTGATTTGATTTTAGATCTTGATCTTTTGATCGGACATCGATCATAAGCGAATCTACACCACATGATAGGTTCAATCATAATACAACCAGAATCGACGATTTTAGTTGCGATCACAAAACACAGGAAAGAGTCATATATAAATGTTAATCTAAACCAATCAACCCGACCAACAAACAAATTGCTACGATTTTAGTTCGATTGGTCTACAATCTGTGAAAAATTTTCAACATGTCCGATCACTTTTCACTCTATGTTTTGATCTTTATCGAACAATTTTTGCTGATGTTAACTTTGATCGCTTTAGGACGATTGAACACTAAAATGGAACCGTGTATGCCTAGCTTAAGGCCCCCATACACGTTTCGATTTTCCCGTTCGATCGACCTAAACCGATCGATTTTAAATTGGATAGATCAAAAATTGATGCCTGTCCACATGGTTCGAATGACCTCGTTCGATCAAAATTGGACAAAAGTTCAATCGAAAAATGATCGGACATGTTGGAAAATTTTGATCGATCGAATGTACATCGAATGTTATTTTGTTTTGCCCGACCGATTTTGGTTCGATTTAAATAATAAGCATGCTTAGTCATCCGTTGGCAGACATTTTGGTGGGTTTAAGATCGACTTTCTTCAATTATTCTTTTGATCGATCGAATCAACATCTATCAAATATTGTTTTCCCCATGTTGGAGGTAGTTAGATCGTACTTTGTTTGATCGAACCAACAGCGATCATAAATTATGATCGAATCTGACATCAATTGTAGGGAAATTGATCCCATTAGATGAATGTGATGAGCTGAAGCAGCAACTACATGAACAAGCTTGCAATTTACTTGTGAAGGCCCTTTCACACTACACACAATGAAATAAACAGGTACACCGTTTTCTAAAAGGATGGACAGTTTTATGATTTAATGTTCGTAGTAGTAGAATGTTGTACTGTGTTCCTAAACTTTCTGAGTTATTTGAAGTTTAAAGACTTTTCAGCTTGTGTAGAGATTTCACGTTCTGGTGACAAAGTCATAAAAGTGGCCCCATGGTTGTAATCGCTCAGTTCAGCGGTACATGCAGTACATCTCATTAGTGATCCTACCATTTTGCTGATTGTTGGACATTTCACTTCTACAGATCAGTTAAGGCACTATGCAGTCTGCATAGGGTTTTAATATATCAGTGCGATGATAAAATTGCCCAGGGCCCTTAACAATGCTCAGTTATATGTAAGGGACATCTAATTGTGTAACAACATTGATTGGCAGTAATTATGCTACTTCTGAGGATTCGGACGGGTCACGGCAATGGCGTTGTGGTGCTGACAAACCAAGAATCAAGAGCTGAGGCCAATTAGTGCATGTGAGCTGCATTTTTCCCTATGTCACCTGCATTATTTATGGCATCTCAGCTCCTGACCTATTTTCCCAACTCGGCAAGCCAAGATTGTGCAATAAAACACCCTAAAAACCAAAGTTGTTGATCCTGATTGCTTTTTTCTGGCCAACCTTATAGTAATAAATATCCAGGGAACTGGGCTCTACAGGGAGTGCACAATTATTAGGCAAGTGGTATTTTTGAGGAATAATTTTATTACGTGACAACAACCATGTTGCAATGAAACCCAAAAAACTAAATTAATATCAAAGCTGAATATTTTTGGAGTAGTTTTTAGTTGTCTTTAGGTTTACATATTTTAGGGGGGATATATGTGTGGCCAGGTGACTATTACTGTGCATAATTATTAGCAACTTAACAAAAAACTATTATACCCATTTCAATTATTTATTTTTACCCGTGAAAACAATAAACATCTTCAAAAGAATTCACAAATAACATTTCTGACATTCAAAAACAAAACAAAAAAACCAAATCAGTGAAACCAATATAGCCACCTTTCTTGCAAGGACACCAAAGCTGCCATCCATGGATTCTGTCAGTTTTTTGAGTGTTCGCCATCCAAAACATTGCAGTGCAGCAGCAACCACCAGCCTCCTCAGACACCTGTTCAGAGAGGGGTTACTGTTTTCCCTCCTGTAAATCAACACATTTGATGATGGAACCCACAGGTTCTAATGGGGTTTAGATAGGTGAACAAGGAGGCCATGTCATTGTTTTTCTTCTTTTTATACCCCTCTTGCCGCCACGATGTGGAGTACTTGGACGCGTGTCTGATGGAGCATTGTCCTGAATGAAAATCATTGTTTTCTTGAAGGATGCAGATTCTCCTGTACCACTGCTTGACAGAAGGTTTGTCTTCCAGAAACTGGCAGTAGGACTGGGAGTTGAGCTGACTCCATACGTCAACCCGAAAAGCACACAAGCTCATCTTTGATGATACCCCAAACAGCCTCCACCTCCACCTGGCTGGGGTACTGAGTCGGATGGTGCTCTCTTGCCCTCCAATCCAGGCCCATGCCCATCATCTGGCCCATAAGACTCCCTCTCATTTTATCAGTCCTAAAAAACTTAGAAAAATCAGTCTTGAGATATTTCTTGGCTCAGTCTTGAAGTTTCAGCTTGTGGGTCTGTTCAGTGGTGGTCGTTTTTCAGACTTTATGTCTCTCGATATTGCACACCTTGTGCTTTTAGGCACTCCAGTGATGTTTTGCAGTCTCTGAAATATGCCAAACTGGTGGCCAAGTGGCATCTTGGCATCTGCCACACTGGACTTTCTCAGTTCATGAGGCAGTTAGTTTGCGCTTTGTTGTTTCCACAAGCTTCTTGCGACCCTGTTGACTATTTTGAAATGAAACATTGATTGTTCGATTCACCGCTTCAGAAGCTTTGCAATTTTAAGAGTGGGACTGCCATCCGTCTGCAAGATATCTCACTATTTTTGACTTTTCTAAGCTGCTAAGTCTTGTTTTGACCCATTTTGCCAAAGGAAAGGAAGTTGCCTAATAATTATGCCACACCTATATAGGGTGTTGATGTCATAGACCACACAACTTCGAATACAGAGTGAACATCACTAATATGCTTAATTGGTAGTAGGCTTTGAGCCTAACAGCTTGGAGTAAGAAACATGCATAAGAGGATGATGTGGTCAAAATACTCGTTTGCCTAATAATTCTGCACTCCCTGTAGTTTCAAAATGTTTTTTTTTCAATTATTTATGTGCTGGAGTTGTGTAATAGCCGTATGCCCGATGTGTAGCCCTCACATTTACACCACAATATACAAGAGAGTTACAAGTTAAGGTTTAAGCCTGACCAGATATGCATGCATTGTCTTTGGGCCTGTAGCAGGTTTAAAATGTTAATTTAATTTATCTCTTCCTAGGATATATAGTGCATCAGGAAAGTATTCATTTGTTATGTTACAGCCTTATACTAAAATGGATTTAATAAAAAAAAATTTCTTTAGAATTCTACATACATAATGTCAACATGAAAAATGTTTTAGCAAATTTATTTAAAAATTAGAAATTACATGTCCACGTTTTCATACCCTCAATACTGTCACTGAACCTTTGGCAGCAATTACAGCCTCAAGTCTTTTTGAATATTATACCACAAGCTTGGCACACCTATCCTTGGCCAGTTTCTCCAATTCCTCTTTGCAGTAACTCTCAAACTCCATCAGGTTGGATGGGAAGCATCAATGCACAACCATATTAAGATCTCTCCAGAGACATTCAATTGGAATCTGGGCACTGGCTGGGCCACTGAAGGACATTCACAAAGTTGTCCTGAAGCCACTCCTTTGATACCTTGGCTGTGTAGGGTCATTGTCCTGTAGAAAGATGAACCGTCACTGAGTTCAAGAGCATTCTGGAGCAGTTTTCCAACCAGAATGTCTTTGTATATTGCTGCAGTCATGTTTCCCTTTATTCTGACTAGTCTCCTAGTTCCTGCCATTAAAAAATATCCCCTCAGCATAATGCTGCCACCACCATGCTTCACTGTAAAGAGGGTATTAATCTGGTGATGAGTGATTGATGGTTTCCGCTAAATGTGAAACCTGGCATTCACATCAATATTTGTCTCATCAGACAAGATAATTTTGTTTCTCATGGTCTGAGAGTCCTTCATTTTGCCAAACTCCTGTGGGCTGTCATGGGCCATTTACTAAGAAGTGGCTTCTGTCTAAAGGTTCTCCTCTCTCTAGAAAGGACCTCTGGAGGTTTGACAGTATGACTATGGGGTTGTTAGTCACCTCCCTGGCTAAGGCCCTTAGGTTCCGTTTAGATGATAAAGTTATTTTTAAGGGAAATTCTTATAGAAAAAAAAAATTAACCCATTTTGGAATAAGGCTTTTACTTCCAAAATGTGGAAAAAGTGATGCGTTGTAAAGTAAGTGTATATCTGATCTGCGCTTTCTTAAAGATACCAGTATTTGCTTTCCCAACAAACCCAATTTTTAGGGGCAGGATGAAGAACAATAAATAAGCAGCAAATAAAAATATTAACAGTACTTGCAATAAAAATAAAAAAGTGACACAAATGTAAAAGAAAAACTTTAGCACAGACTGCCATCCTGCCAGTGCCCCTACCCTGATCCCCTCTTATTATCAGTGACACTCCTAATGGACTGGCTAAAGTAAGTGTCTCATCTGAGAAGCTAATTATGTAAATGTATTATTTTTAAGGGCTCTGATCTGGTTGAAGAGACTTCAGTGGCGGGAGGGTCATTAATAATCCACATCAGGATGCATTTTCTTCCATTAAGATATTAGTGCTGTCCTCACCTCGCCCTTGGGAAGACTTTTCAGGTAATAAGGTCCCATGTCACTGTAGACAATTACATTTGATATATTAAGAAATGTACAGATTTTTTTATTTCACATTATGAGCAAAATCAGACACTGCTGCTGAGCTCACTAGGTTTTCATTCCCATATCTCTGACTTCGGTGTGACAATAATGTGACATTTGTGGATGATATAAATGGATTTAAAATTGGCACTGAACTGAGGATGAGAAACACATCCAATTCTTAGAGGACTTAAGACTCACCAAAACTCTTTACTTTATGTCCCTTGCTGGCAAACTCTCTACTAAAAAAACCTTACCTGTAATGTTCATCGACTTAAAAAGATACATTTTTGGGGATCAGGAAAATTGGTTATTCATTGTATGTTTGCCAACTGTAGTAAAAGATTTTTGACCTGATTTTTGGATCGACTGAAAGCGGAACTGAATTTCAATATAACTGATTAAAATTTTCCAGCATGTCCGATTATTTTTCGTTTTAGGTGGATCTAACCATGTAGGCTGCCATAGATTTTCAATCAGTCAACCAAAAAAATTGATTGAATTATGTTGATTGAACGAAAAATCTAGACCTGTATGGGGGCCTTAAATGTCCATCCTTAGGACAGGTTACATGTGGACTTAATGAAAGAACTATAATGTATGAGAGCAGTTTAAGAACCCAGAACAGCCAAATTGTAGTTGGTAAAGTATTATTCAGAGCCACATGTGATGTCATCTAGAAGTACAATGGAGAAAATCATATATCTCATATTTTCCAGACTCTCCCACATCTCGTATTTATATAGAACCGACTTATTACACAGCGTTTTACAGAATATATATAGTCATATCACTATCACTTATGAGAAATCCTCGCCAATCAAGATTCTGTTAGCCATGGTGGCAAAGTGCTTCTCCTCTGGTTTTTCTTTATTACAATCTGTCTTCTGTACTCTTCCCATCTGCCTAAATGTGTGGAATGTCACAATGATGTGAGACATATCTGATCATAAATTCATGTAAGCAAGTCATCCCCAGGGGTGAGGATTTTACCGTATATACAATCCGGTCTCCATCTTTTAGGATGCTTTACATGAGGTCATGGCCCCCTTACATGTTCCCCTGGGGGTATATATGAGATCATGTCTCCTGAGCCCCCACACACACTAAAGAAAGGTGTACATTTTCAGGTGTTCCTTCACCTGGCCCTGAAATATGACTCACCTTAATGAAGGAACATTCCAGAGGGTTCTGGCTTACATGATGTCAACTAACGCACTTTATGTCGCTTTCATGTGGTAGAACCTGCAATATATCACTGCTGACTACATTCTGCAGATTGTTTAAAAGAAAAGAAGGATGTTATAAAAACAATCTCTGAATTTCTCTCACATGCTTTCTATCTTTTTGTTTCTCTGCATTATCTTCTTTTCATCTGTTAAATCAGACTATAATTATTCTTAGAATCAAATTGCTGTATAAACCGGTACTCACAAACTTGCACTACAATGTTACTTTGGATTGGCTGCATCAGTATACAGTCATGAAACTATAATTGCCATTAAATATGTGTAAAAGGTGCCATCTTGTATGTGGCTCTGTAGACCTAGCAATCAGCTACCAACATTTTCCACCCTTCATACTTTCTCATGGCTCAAGCCCCGCACTCAAGTTCTTTAATTAAGTCGAGAAGCCAGAGTGTTTCGTCATGTAATTTGACTGCACTGATGTGGAAGAAAAATTATGTGCTCCTCCATGAGTACCAGCAGTCTCTATATTACCACCTAAAATAAAATTTTTAGCAAAGGTAAAAGAGGAAGCTTTGCCAACAGGGGAGCCAGTCTGCTATTACAAATTGTGCAATACATAGGTCACATAAGCACACATTTCTTATTTGAGGTCTGATCTACAGAAAGAGAGCTGCCACGCCAAGTTGATCCTCTTCCATAAGGTTTGTTTGCTGGCTGCCCCTGTAGTTGCCATTTGTGTGCTGGCAGTCCATATTTAGTTTGTCCCACAGTTACAGTCAACAGTCAGTTGCAGACAGGTATATCACAGGACAACAGCTTCTACTTTCAATATATTGCCAAATTGTGGACCTGACAGTTACATCTATATGGGTTTGGTTCCACATCCCATTCCAAAAACATGGTCATTAATATGAAGTTGCCCCTTGTGTAGCTATAACATGCCTTCCCCTTCTGGATGAATGTAACATTCTGGATTGTGTATCTGTTGGAATTGGTATCCATTTTTAAGATGGCCAGATGGGCTAAGGTCAGGGCATTCAAGTTCCTCAATGCCAACCCTTTCAATTCATGTCTTTATACAGCTTGCTTTCTGTACAAGGTTGGAAGAATGCAATTGTATAAAACGTCTATGCTATCAGTTCCCTCTACTGGAAAAAGATTAAATTAGTGATTTGGAGGTTCATATAAATTTGGCCACCTAGTATAGATTTTTAAACATGACCATCCATTACCAGAACATGTTCTTAAGGTCAGGTTTGCTTTCATTGTTGCAGCGGGGGAAAAGAAAGGGTCCTCTTTGGCCCAAAGACGCCTGCTAGTCTTACTGCCTGTGGTGGTACTTATTTATTATTATCTACTATATTAGGGTCTCCAATGGATTTTCCAGCTTTTAGCTGAAATGTATAATACATTCTACAATTATCATTTTCATAAGGAAGCTTTCTTCTCCTCTACAATACAAATGTTTCCTCCATCACATATTGCAGTGTCGAAGTGATATAATGACACAGGGTGACAATCTGTTTGGTGAAGATTATCCGATGGCTCTATGTAGTGGAGGAATGCGGCCATTGTGTCTGCGCCGCCCTTAGAGAGATACTGAAATAGCTTTTTATTGAGTCACTAACAAGGTTTGCTGCAGATTGGTCTGATAAATGGGCACATTTTATTTATTTAAAACACACGCCGACAGAACTGAATGAATGCATTCATCTTCCTATCCTCTCTCAGCTGTCATTGCACCTTTCTCACATTCAGTAAATCTACCTCTCCTTACACAACCCGATCTTAAGTCTATTAGACACAAATATTACAGTAATTTGCATGTAAAGCAGAACAAGGGCCCGCGGGTGAGCAACACGAGAGCTGCTCTTGTCATTACATGGTGCAATCCGCCATACATAATACCACTAGGGAAGCTGTCTGTATTACACAGAGAAACAAACGTGGGATTATTTACAGAGGATAATCTACACAAACTCACCAGGAAGACTGAGCACCATATCTCACCACTGTATTTTGTAGCCACAACCAGCAGTCTAAAAGCCATAACAATAAATAGAAATACCATTATTAGTTTAACCTATTAAAGGTGTATACAACGTATGTAGGGGTATTGATGTATATACACACGCCACAAAACCTGCCACAGGACAGGTCACAGTGATACCATTACCATTAGTAATTTTACAAAGCAAGAAATTTACAGTCCATAAATGTTTATTTATTAAATCATATCCCTCTCATATGTTTCACCAGCCTGTGAGTGAGTGAAGCATGTCAGTTTCATGTTCATGTGTTGTCTGCCCACAGGGTCCCCCAGATGCCTGGGCTTGGCCTCGCTTGTCTCCTTCCTGTCCTGGGGGGGGGGGTTCTCCTCTTTCTTTCCTCTACTGTCGTGTCATGGTATGGTGTTTTGCATGGGAGTCACGCACCTCATTTCCTTACTAATCATTAATGAAACTCGAAAACCTGAGGAAGGGACAAATGGTCACAAAACACATCAAAGGGAAACAGACAGTATTGGATGCTATTTTTAATGGACTCTTATGATATTGGTTTTTTTTAAATAAATTCTTATGATGTCATTTAAGTGTTGATAGAAATGACTGTAAAAATACATTGATTATTGATTATTTGTAAAAAAAAACTTCGTAAAACTATAATCCATATGAATAATACTTAGATTAAAAGCCACCCTTGCCCTGTTTTTGACACCAGGCAACTCTTCCCTACGTGGTGTATTTTGTGTTGTTTATAATACAATATGCTGTTTGTTCAAACTCTTGCACTGTACTGTATTCATTGTATTGTACATAGACTTGAAGCCAGTGTGGGGTATTGGTAGCAGTATTGTTTAGCACACTTTATAAGAGTGGAGGCATTAATATCTTTTGTGATTTGACTTTTGAAAATAAAGCCAATGTATTCTCTGTTTCTAGTTATAATCTATGTTTTCTGGAGCCTATTTACAGGCACTATGAAAAGCCTACTGGTTCTGGCTGCCATGTATGCTGTTTTACCTTTTGTTTACCTAGTTTATCGTTAGTATAATCATCTCTAATGGGAGATAAAATGCTGCATCTGATGTTGGAAAAGTCCTGCTGGATTTTAGAATAAACTCACCTAATATGACTAATATGACTACAGAGTGTAGGGGCCATTATTAATTCTTCTATGATGACGACTATGAACACATGGCTGCTGTAAGGGAATTCATCGCCCCATTCCTAGGCTGTTACCCCCAGGGTAAATGACCTTCCAAGAATTCTATCCAATGATTGCAGCCAAATATTTCGGTATCATTATCTGGAGAGCTTGTGTTAGTTCACTCTTAAAGGAATGCAACTAATGGTGGATTCACATGATAACCTTGCCAAGGAAAGGGGGTGTCACTGGCCCCACAAACAGCTGCTTTAGTCTCAGGTTATAGAACAGTACAGCTCTCTCAGGGTGCTGGGTAGTGCTTCCAGTAATGCATCCTTTATGCGCTGTGCATTGCCCAGTACATGCTGAATATGTTTTTGAACACATGTTAATGTTATACAGGTTTCATATGGCCATTTGCATAAAGTGCAACAGAGCACATAGTGTGAAATAGTGAAATCGCTCTTAACCATATTCCTGCCAATCACTGTCACACCTAAACCTTATTTTCTTCTTCCTTGTAGCCAACTCGCCCCACAATGTAATGACTCCTATGATCGATAAGGAAAGGGGCACCTCATCTCATGTAATTTTACTAAGCTCTAAGCTGTTATAATGGTGGAGAAGCCCTCCACAACTCTATAACTATATATAAATATAGTTACATGCTGAACTATTATTTGTGGCAGTCACCATATGTCATTCTTTGTAGATGCCAATATTCTGTGTTTTAACACATATGGCCACTAGATGGAGCTGGATAATTGTTTTCAATGGTGGAAATGTAGCTCAGTAGACTTGTAAAGGGGACGGAGTGACAAAGGTACAGGTAAGGATTTCTTATCTTTCTTTGACCGATTTTCAATATAACTATATATAGTTATATTATAACTAGATTTCCAATATATACTATAAAAGGGTTTTCATCAGCAAGAAACATAAAGTTTATTAGGTTTGCTTGATTAACCAAAAAGTTATGGAAATTGAGCGTAAGATGAAAAGGGAAGTGATCAGTCATGTTGGGAAATTTCAGTAGAAAGTTTTTTTATAGGTATTGATAATGCATAGTATCTGATTGTATTATGGAGCATGATTACAGGCTTTTTGAAAGAAACTTAATCAAACTTCATTCATTCATTGATTAGACTGTGTGGTATTATCACAATTAATGTAAGATTAGAATTTTACAATCTTTAAAATTTTTCGATCAATTGAGCAAAAGTTGTGTGTATGCCTAGCTTTAAGTTGGCCATACACAGGTCGATTTCCCACACGATTCCTGGCCGATCGATCACCAGGCGCGTGCACGCCGATCGATCGGTGAGGAATCGAGTGCAGCCCACCTTGACCGATCGACCCCGCCCGATCGACATGGCCCCCAAATCGGATCGGCCAGAGAACCAACCTGTTGGTGTTTTCTGATAGATTGAGCACACATCAAGGGGCGTTGACATTTGTGAATCGATCGACTGGTAACAGAATCGTCCAGGAATCGGTGGCCTAAGGTGGTAGGCACAGACTTGTATGGTCGATCGATCAACGCCTGTGGCTTCACCGGAATCGATCAGATGGTTGATCGATCACTTAGGAATCGACACGTGTATGGCTAGCTTAAGACTTCCTTGCAACAGGGTTGTAAGCCTGCCATGTGTGATATCCTGCAGTTACATGGTACTGAATTCAAGCAGCATACAATACAAATACAACTAGTAGCAAACTTACTGAAGAATAGGTTTTAAGGTTACAAACACAGTAAAATTTTTAAATCACATATTAAATTTTAATTATTGAGAACGGACTCTTATTCAGGTGTGGCTCCCATCTTTCTGGTGTCTTTGCATAGCACAATGATTATTAATATATAAAAGGGATAGACAGAAAGACTCCTCGCTCACCATCTCCACCATGCAGGAGGGCGATACATCCTCCATGTCATCATACAACACATTCTTCTAGTATTGTTGTGGAGAGTCAGAACACATAAGCTTCTCATCATGTGATCCTGGCCCCGGGCCCCTGCTGACACATTGTGGCCCTGAGCTGTAATCAGAGGAGACGAGACGATGGTTACGACAAAGCGTGGGAAATATCCTGTGCAGCATCACATACAATGGTCATCAGAACATTGAAATATATTGGGACATTTGTCATCCATAAGTGCCTGACTGCTCCAGCTAAAGGGTTCCCTGTTCAATTGAGGCTTCTTGAAACGGGCCACAAGCAACTCGAGCACAATGAATGACCGTGAATGCGCATGGCGATCAATCGTGCATGAATCAATAAAAAAAAATTTTAAATATAAAAAAATTGGCCCATGTATGGCAACCTTTTTTGCACTTCAGATTAACTCATTACCTCATATTTTACCTACTTTGAAGTTGATTAATTAAAACAATAATGTTTTTGAGGTAAGAAAATATACTTATCCACCTGCTGGTAATATCTACACAGCACACTGTATTCTGTCGGGATAGGGAAATGTCAATTGTCAGTTTAGTCATATACTATACATTGCTTTAAATTAGTGGTTCCCAAACTTTCCTTGCAGGGCCCCCCTTTTCTATTTAAGAACATTATCGGGCCCCCTCTTCCTATTCAAACACAGGTTAAGAATGAGGACCTGCACCCCCTGGCATACCTTCGCGCCCCCCAGTTTGGGAACCACTGCTTTAAAAAGATGCCAATAGATTTGATAAAACATTGACTCTAATGTCAAGCTACTGAAAATTGGTACTGGTGAGATTCAGATAAACAATTAATATCAGGGTGATATAGAATGTAATTGCCCAGAATAAATCCAAAATGTTCTGGTACACAGACATGCCATTGTAATATATACCTCAAACTATATACCACTAACTTCCCAGAACTCCCTCCACCATCTGTCTCAGGTCTCTTTGTCCAGACAGGAACACAATCACAGAATACAGCTGAAGCCTATGAGGCTAAGGAAGGATCCATTGTCCTATTAATTACACTCTTTACACTTACCACCCACCCCATAGTGAAGAAACAGCTGGTCCTCCCTTGTCTTGCTTTTGGCCCTCTTGCCATTACTATGTGTCAACATTTCCTTTTCTGCTAATATGTTTATTAATGGCAGATCACTGTGCTAAAATGTCAGTATTTCTGGTTCTTATTGTTACTTTTTTGGTAATGAAGTAGATGTAATACATTATCATTAGTCGTAAAAGTGAATTGTAGGACTGTGATCTCTGTTTGACTTAGGGTAAGTTGACACTGGCGTTTTTTTACCACCAGGTAAACGATCATTTAGCGTGGCCGACCGGCGGACGCCACATTAGGCGTCCGGCCGGTCGGTTTTCCGGCTTCTGTGCCATAGGACCTCTATGGGGTCAGGACGTCGTTTAACAGGGGCATGCCTACAATTTTGCTACATTTATGCAAAAAGTAGTGGAGTTTTAGCCTTAGAGGTAATAAAGACCAGAAAGAGCTACACTGACACATTCCTGAGCAGGAGGAATATATGTGATGGAACATCTGTTTAACAACATATCATTACAACATGTTTTACAGGGCAAGGTCAGAACTAGACCAAGGAGTAACAGAAGAAGGTGTACACGTAGATGAACTCTTATTATGGATGCTGTAATTTTTATTTATAATGCACCAATATATTCTGCAGAGCTGTACATTAAACACGGGTGAAAAGCATCACAAGCTAACACACAGGTTCAAACTATGACAAAGGAGGAGAAGCCCGATTGGACACCTGTCCAATTGGGCTTACATTTTAAGAGGTTGGGGAACAAAGTATACTATAGGCAGGGAGGACGGGACTGGCAGGGGGGGTGATGTTAGGAATGAGAACACAAGTAGGCCTGACTGAAGAACTGGGTTTTCATGACTTACTTGAAAGTGTTGAAAGCAGGAACAAATCTAGTGGAGGGGCACTTTCGTTCCAATAGATTTGCTCCTGCTTTAAACACTTTCAAGTAAGCCATGAAAACCCAATTCTTCAGTCAGGCCTACTTCATTGAACAGGAAAGAGTTCCAGAGAGAATTAGCAGCCCTAAAGAAGTCTGAAACCCACATATTGGATGATGTTATGAATAGTGTCGAGCGAGAATATTCGAAATGCGAATATATTCGCAAGAATATTACACATTTGAGAATTCGCAATATTTCGCGAATGTGCGCTCAGATATTAGCAATGGCGGATATTCATCATATTATACTGGGCACGCTCTACCGGCATATATCGTGCATATACGCGCGCATTGCGCATATAGGCACACAATGCAATGTTAGTCAATGGCGTTTTATTGCACACACCTGTTCCCGATTGCAAAAGAAGAGAGAGATTGTGATTTTGTTCTGTGCTTTGCTACAAACATTGTTACCAGTTGTTTGGTTCCAGTTCTTTAATTCCACTTTTGTTCCAGTTCTATTGTTCCAGTGATTTTGTTCCAGATTTTTTGTTCCTGTTGTGTTCCAGTTCTATTTTTCCAGTGATTTTGATCCAGTTCATTAGTTATTAGGGTAGTCAGTTAGTTAGAGTATATCTTTATAGATATTTATTTAGATTTATACACTTAGAAAAACTATAGTTTTTTTTTAATAGTTGTTTAGGTCACATATATAGTGTTAGTGTAGGTTTTGTTCTCTTTTTAGGTTCCTTTACTATATAGTGTGTTTAGTGTGTGTGCTTTTTTTTAAATTTCTAGTTTATACAAAATAAACCTTAAAACCCCAAAAAAAATTTAGTTAAAAAACATTTTTTTAATATACTTACATTTAAAAAATTTTGAAACCCTAGTTTATTTGTTGTTGTATATATTCTTATTCGTATTTCTTTTATAAAATCTTTAAAAAACTATTAGTGATACAATGACCGGGCGTGGCAGCAGCCGTGGTCGTGGGGTCCGTGCCAGTGCTGGATCAGCACGGGGCTGCTCCTCTACCCATGGGGTGGGCGCTTCAAACAGGGACGTCCGCCTCATGCATGATTTTTTTGTGCATGGCAGTCGCCCAATTTTGTCTCAGGATGCCGAGGCATTTGTGGCTTTCATGGCACAGAGTCCACTGCCCCGGCTCCTAGCACCAGCAGCAGCAGCCAGCCTCCTGTAGAGCCAGCCCCTATGCCCCAAGACATGTCCCTGCTCCTTTTTGAGTCAGAAAGTGAGAGGCACATCTTGGGGGAGGTAATGCAGGAGAGACAGCTGCTTCTTGGTCCTGACTCCCAGGATCTTATGGAAGGGATTGAGGAGGGGGTACCGCCCATCAGTACCCCACTCCCATCCCTTCCAACTGGTGCTGATAGTTCTAGCCATACTACCCCCGCACCAAGTCAGACCCAGGTGTCATCAGGGAGACAGTGGAGCCAACACAGGGGCTCCACGCTTGCTGTTCCCGTCATTTCACCGCTGGTCCACCTTGTGTCTAACAGAAGCCAGGGAGACGAGCAAGAGGAGGGTGACATAGAATGGGTGCCACTTCCCTTATCAGGTGACAGTAGCACTGATGAGGAAGTTAGGCACCCGAGGCAAGCAGTGTGGCAGGTCACCAGGGAGCCCAGTGGCAGGTGCTCCTCTGGTAATAACAGCAGGGGGCGGCAGCAGCAGCAGGTGCCGCCTCCACCTGTGCACACCGAGCCTGAACAGGCGCAAACCACCACCAACACCTCAGGAGGGTGGTGCTTAAGTCGCCTGTTTGGGCTCACCCTGGTAGAGGAAGATGTGGCAATTGCCATATGCCAGCTTTGCCATGCCAGGGTGAGGAGAGGGAAGTCGGTTTCTCAGCTGGGTAACTCCGCCCTTTCCCAGCACCTGAGAACCAACTATTGGTGGGAGTGGGACCAGATGCAGGGTGGTCACAGTGCGCAGGGTACAGTAGCTCCTGCCACTGTGCTGCAACCACCCCAGCCCCGAACAACAAGCATGGTTTCCCAACTCTCCACTCCCTCTCCTGGAGGTGCTGGTACCGGCAGCCACACCTCCGCCTTGTCACCCTCCTCTGCCTCCATTGCTGTCCGGTGCCAGCCTTCTGTGGCAGATGCTTTTGAGCGCACTGCGGTCTACACATCAGGGGACCGATGTGCTTACTCAGTGGGCTCCTGGCAAGGGTCCTTGCCCAACATCTGTTGCCATTTAACATTGTTGATAGCAACCCATTCAAACAGATGTTGGAGCAGGCCCAACCCAGATGGCGTGTCCCCAGCCGCCATTATTTTGCCAGGAATGGTGTCCCTGCTCTCCACAACCATGTTGTGAGGAATGTATCCCTGTCGCTGGATTATGCAGTCAGCGACAGGGTGCCCCTCACCATGGATTCGTGGACTAGTCGAGATGGGCAGGAACGCTATAAGAGTTTTACAGCCCTTTGGGTATCCCTCCGAGGCGCTGTGGAGGGATCCACAGGTGTGGCGGCATCAATGCTTGTTGTGCCGCCCCGGGGTGTCCAAAAGAGAAGTGCTTCACTCCCTAAAGCCAGTGTCTCCACCGCTGCTGAGCCCTCCCAGCAAGCGGCCCATAGCTACACAGCTGTGGGGCACTTTCACTAGCAGGCCGTGCTCCAGCTTGTTAGCTTAAGAGAAAGGAGACACACTGGAGCTCATGTCCTGGCCGCCCTCCAGGTCCAGAACTGGCTGACACAATGAAGGCTTCAGCCAGGTATGGTTGTCTGTGACAACGGCAGCAACCTCCTCACAGCCCTTAATGCTGGCAGTCTCACTCACGTGCCCTGCTTAGCACATTTCCTCAACCTGGTGGTACAAAAGTTCCTCCATACATACCCAGGGTTGAGAGACATTGTGCAAAGGGTACGGAGGATTGCCAGCCATTTCCGCCGCTCCCCAACCGCCACTGCGTCCCTGTCCAAGTTGCAGAGTGACAACAACCTGCCCCCTCATAGGTTGTTGGTGGACAGTGTGACGCGGTGAAACTCCACCCTCTACGTGCTCGAGAGGTTGTGGGAGCAGCGATGGGCTGTGAGGGAACACCTGCTGGAGCAAGGCACTCAGGGGCCAACACACCCACTCCCCTACTTCACCAATGCGGAGTGGGGGCAGATCCACCAGGTCTGCAATGTGTTGGCCCGCTTCGAGCAGGTGACAAAGCTGGAGAACGTCAGACTCAATGACATTCTCCCCTTAGTGTTCCTGCTGGACAGGGCACTGAAACGCCTGCTTAAGGCTGGGGAGAGGGCCTTGGTGGAGCAGGAAGAGACAACACAGCTCCACCAAGACCAGGCCCAGGACGACGAAGAGAAGGAAGAAGACAATTTAGAGGATGTCCCAGAGTCTGGGCTTGGTCAGGAGGGAGAGCCGGTGCTGGGTGCACCGTTAGTGCGGGGGTGGGGCAACTCTGAGAGGCAGCAGCAGGAGGACCAGGATATATTGCTCCCTGGCAGTCAAAAAAAGGGAACAGCGGGCTGTCAACTTGCCAATGGCTGGCCACATGCTGCGCTGCCTCTGGAGGGACCCCCCATAAGGACTATAAAGGAGAGGGATGATTTTTGGGTGGCCACCCTTTTAGACCCCTGCTGCAAGGGGAAACTGGAGGAGTTCATCCCTGCCAGCCGGCGGGATGCTCGCATGCAGCAGCTGCGGGCTAGTCTGCTCCACCAGCTGCCTCACGCTCCAGTTGTTTCCGCTGGGTGAGATGAGGCAGTTTTACCAGCCTGCTGGGCTGGGATCTGCTGGGTGAAATGAGGCAGTTTTACCAGCCTGCACGACCCAGTGCAAGCAGCAGCAGCAGTCACCACCAGCGGCTGGCCCGCATGGTGGCTGACTACATGGGGTGCGTTGGTGCTTCTGACACCATGAGCACCAACGACCCCATGGAGTACTGGGTTGCCAGGCTGGACACCTGTGAGCTGGCACAGTATGCGCTGGAGGTCCTGTCTTGTCTCCCCTCCAGCGACTGTCTGAGTGGACATTCAGCGCGGCAGGTGGGGTGGTCACTGGCAAGCGTACCCGTCTATCCACAGACTCTGTGGATAGACTGACATTCATTAAAATGAACGAGTCCTGGATCGGCGGCGACTTCTTGGCCCCTGCCGTCGGTTCAGGGCAATGAACGGGTACCTTGTCAATCCCTCTCCCTGGCTCTCCCTCCGAAACGTTTTTAAAAGTTATATTATAATTTTAATTTTTTGTAAATATATTTAATTAGGTTGCATCTGCCTCATTTTTGTTAATAAAGTTTTTTAAACAGAAGAAGAGAGGAAAAACAAAGTTTTCCATAAGTAGGTCCAACAGGACTTTCACGGCATAAAGTAATGCAATACATTCACTGTTATTGACAAATATCTGTACATGCACAAATAAAATTGTGATACACCAAAGTAGATCACAATATCATCAGCCATATACATAACAAAGCAAACAATACACAACATTTTAAAAACACAGTTGTTTGCACTAGCTTAACATGTTTCGCAGATAAGCGCTTCTTCAGGGACTTATGTTGTGCATAGAAGAGTCTCTATAATGTATGTAAATAAATCAGTAAATAGACAGTAGTCATAACGATCATAATATGTCATAGTCCATCAATCATACAATTATGTATATGGTTGCATCAATCTAAATGGTACTGCAACCAACACTGCAAAGGCGGATATATTACCGACACCGGAAGAACAGGTAGAGGGGAGAAGGAAAAGAACGTCCATCATATCAGATGTGGATATAAAATACATGAGTTGTAAAAGGTGCTAGTAAAAGGAAAAATTTTTTTTATATATTGTGTAGTTAACCCATTTGTAAATTAAATTGCACCAGTACAATTATAAATGAGAGAGGGTGAAACAATAATGTAACAAGTATCTAAAGCAGTGGTGGGCAACTGAGTTCATATGGAGGGCCACATGTGCGGCCCTCAGCATCACTAAAGGGCCGCACATAACATTTTCAATCTATACTGACTTGTATAAGCATTTTTTAATGAAACAATGACAGTAATGGTTATTAATAATTTACAGACGCTGATATCCATCTAGCTATTTAGCTAATTTCTGAAGTAGGTAATTTTAATGAATATTTAGACACTTGTTTACTATTTGTCTATCTAATTCTAATATAATTAATTAATAAAAATTCCCTCTTATCTTCCTGACCTTTGTTCCATAACCTGAAACAAGGAGTCTCCTTAATCATTGCTGGATAGACGACAGACATACTATTCTTTATGTAATCCTCAAAACTTCAAAATTCACTCCCATGCAATTTATTGATACATATAAATTTTCCTAGGTGAAACAATCGTGTTCGGGGGAGCTTTCCTTTGCTGTGCGTGTCTAAAGTGTGCAGGATAAGCCAATTAATTACATCTGGTGGGTAAGTAACCCACACCATTGCATTACACAATCGTTCCCAATCACATCTGTAAGTCAATGGACCATATTTCGAAATCTTCGCACAGTACTAAAAGCTGTAATTCTATTACCTTCAGATCACATGCCTGTACATGCCTTAGCCCCCCCCCCCCCCCCCCCCCCCCCCCCCCCCCCCCCCTCTGTGGCGAAACATGTCGCACATTATAGAGGGAACCACCAAAGAATTGGACCGTTTTTAAGAATTTATTTGTTTAGTGTTTTCTAAAAAGGCAGCATAAAAATTCAAACACGGTGTAAAGACAAGTGACACACAGGTCCTCCTCCATTTAAAGTCCCAGGGAGGGAAATTCCAAACATAATTTTTCCTATATATTTAAAATATATCACATCTAGGGGCACAATGATTAGTTTTGAATAATACTCAATACAGCTTCATATATCTTACATTAATTTTTATGTTAAAATTTTACCCGTGACATTCATGGATTTGGAATTATTTTAACCTGCTGCTGTCAGAGGGGTCTACATTTATTTAAACACATTCCTGCTGATGCCAAGCTTTGTTTAGGAATTATGCTCTAACAATACCTGCTGCCTGGTCCTGCTGAATTTGGCCGAGCTATATGTAGGCCATAAAATCTACTATCACACACTACATCTGCTGAGTTTGGTTGAGCTAAGTTTAGGCTTTATACTTTACGATGTTTGGCCTATCCCTAATACTATACTGTGACACAATGCATCTACTCTGTTTGGATGAGACATGTTTAGGCATAATACTACACCAGTACCTGCTGCTGCTGGCTGTTCTGTGCTGAGTTTGGCTGAGACAGGTGTAGGTCTAACACTATACTGTGACACAATGCATCCCCTGAATTTTGGTGAGCAAAGTGTACACTTAATAATCTAATGTCCTGCCCTGCATCTCCTGAACTTGGGTGTCCTAAGTTTAGACTTTATACTCAAACGTGTTTGGCCTAGCTTAATGTAGCCCTAATACTCTTATGTCACACACTGCATCTCCTGAGTTTGGGTGAACGATGCTTAGGCTTCATACTCAACCATGTTTGGCCTGGCAAAGTGTAGCACCATTACTCTACTGTGACCTAATGCATCTCCTGAGTTTGCGTGACACTTATGCTACCAAAGACGCTTACCGGGTCTTGAGGGGGGCCAAGTCCTGGAAGCAACTCCTCCTGCTGCCATAAAAGACTGCTGCTTCTGTATGTATGTGTCTCCTCCAAATGAGCCTCCACTTCCCAGTGTCACTGACAGTTCATTCTGCTATGGACAGGGGACATGTCGAGATGAGCCTCTCCCCTCCCAGTGTCACTGACAGTTCATTCTGCTATGGACAGAGGACATGTCAAGATGAGCCTCCCCTCCCAGTGTCACTGACAGTTATTCTGCTATGGACATGGGACATGTTGAGATGAGCCTCCCCCTCCCAGTGTCACTGACAGTTCATTCTGCTATGGACAGGGGACATGTCGAGATGAGCCCCCTCCCAATGTCACTGACAGTTCATTCTGCTATGGACAGGGGACATGTCGAGATGAGCCCCCCCCCTTCCAGTGTCACTGACAGTTCATTCTGCTATGGACAGGGGACATGCTGTGTCCCCTGTCCATAAGAGAATAAACAGAAAATAAACACAGAGAGCAGACACACCCCATCTTGAGCAATTGGTGTGTGTGTCTCCAATTTGTCAGGCCGGATACTGATCTTTGTGTGCGTGCGTGCGTGCGGCAGTATGGACGCATGTGCGTGAACCGGCATTGCACGTCATTGTGAAACATTACATGCACGTGATTTAAAAAACCAATCAAATTATGGTGAATATCGAATTTATTGACATTAATACGTGAAATAATGCGAATTTGAATATAGGGTATGTTGCTCAACACTATTCATTATGATAAAAATAAATAAACACAACTGATGATTTAAATTGGGAGCAAATAAGCTCTTCTCATTTTTTATAAAGTTAGTACTTGTCTTCTAGAAAAGTTCTTAACAATGGCTCTGTTTGTCCACAAACAAAAAATGTAATGGAGGTTTTGAAAGAACATAACTGCCTGGGGGTAATTTGGCTAAATGGGTTATGGGTAGTAAACATAGAAACTAAACAACATGAACCTCGTGGGCGCTATGCCCGAAGCCAGTTCGGGTGCAGTTTGATCGTGAATCTCTCTCTCTCATTAAAAATAAAATGTAAAAGAGGTTTAAATCGTTCTATCAATAAGTGTGCTGCAAAGTACACAAGTCTCACAATAAAAGAATACCCCCCAAAATATTTGTATTTACCATTTTATAAATAAGCATACTACACTAGACAGAAAAAGTACAAAAAGAGGAATATCATTAAAATGAGTTTTGTGGGGCCTATTAGTTTGGGAACTGAACATGGCAGAACACCTATGCTACACACCAAAAACATGGTATGCCCATATTGTGACACATGCGCTGTTCATTTCAGATGCTCTGCAGTCATTGATAGGGCTGTAAATAAAACTGTTTATGTTCAAAACACTAGAATCTTTTGAAGTTTCTCAAACCTTCAGGTCATATTTGTAGCCACAATAAGCAAAAGTGTCAAAAGAGAGTGCTGCCAGCCTGACAGAACAATCTCCTGTGGATTGTTTTTAGTATGATATCTCTGCAATGGCTTCTCATGTTGGGTGACCCTACACAATACAGGTAATTTCTTCACTGAGAAATACAAGCCCCTTCACTCGGGCAAGGTAACGTTCACAAAGGGGATGGGGCATGTAAATGCCTTACCTTTTTCAAAAGTTTATAAAAGTATGGCAGTCCACACTGTTCTGACCCAGGTGAAGGCTGGGCAAGCCAAAAGCTTCATGGCCAATTGTGCCAACTCTGGCCACAGGTCAAGCTTGCCCACCCAGAAGTCCAGGGGTTCCTCGATCCTCAGAGTCAACCCCAGGTAGTCGTATGCCTGACAGTACAGGTGTTCCCTATAAGGGTGGTTCCGGAAGGATTCTGACACATTATGGGACCAAAGCATGTCTAAATGCAGATTAACTTTAAATCAATCAATATATTTACAAGTATTGTTACATTTTTTTTGTTTCTTTATCCAGACTGACCACAGTACTATCAGTAATTCCTGAAGGAGCCCCCTTGAGGGGTGAAATGTGTTAAGTACATGTGCCAGGAACAGTAACAAGTCCCACCTTTCCTTTTTGGATTGAGAGATGATAGTGTTTCTTGTGATTGCAATATTTTGCTTATTATGTTATTTTTTGATACTTCACTTTAATCACACTTTTTTTTAATCATCTTAGTTCTTCATGCACCTTAAAAGTCCTATGAGTCTAGCCACCTCATTTAGATTTATTTATTTATACCTTCCAATTAAGACTCTATTTTTATGGTTTAATTGGGATGACTGTTGATGAATTGATGCCTGCCCTACGATATCTATGACTCCCTAAAATTTTCTGTTGTCACCCAAAAATTTCTTGTTGGTCAGGTCATTCTGTGTGAACATTATTCTTATTATCTTACACTGCCCTATATATTATAAGGGGTTTAAAGATAAATTATCATATTTTCTGCTCCATAGGATCAACTTTTTCCCCCAAATTTGGCGCACACATGCCATAGAGGGGTATATCTGGACAGTTGGGGCACATAGCATTTAAGGGGCACTGAACTAAATAGCTTTTATTGATTCTGTGTTTCCAGCTCCCTGTGAGTGCTCCAATTGATTTGGTGCTTCTGAGGGTATGGGTAGGAGGTGAGGAAGCAGTAGTAGTATATCCCCAACCCTTCTGTACATCTCCAGAAAGTTTGGTGATGATACCACCCTCACGAGGTCAGACAATTTTTATCAGAGACAAATGTAATTTATTGAGAGTGTGGCACCAAATAGTTTTGATAGATCACATAGACACACTCTTAGAAGTCCAATCTTTTTTTTGGATTAGTAATTTACATTCCCAATTACACAACCCTAACAGCAACCTTTCATAGTTATTAATGGTGCCCTGCATTTAACCCCCCCTCCCCCATTCAATAATGAATGACATGGAGTTCCCCCCTCCAGAGCATACCAGACTCCTTTTAGCAAGCCTGCTACGACAGGAGGGGGTATCCCCCGTCCCACAAGATCCCAAGCCACACCTAAAGAGGTGGAGACCACTACCCACAACAATGGCCAGGCATTGTGGGGACACAGGCTTCTGGATCCCACTCCCCACCTGAATGAGTTTCCAAGGACACTTTAGTCATTTCCAGGGGGGTTTTAAAGATAAGACCTTGAAAATGATGAACCACCTTGCCCAAAATGTAACTGCTGTTACCATATCAGCTTGTGAAATCTGAGGCATTTTAAAAAAAATGCTTCCATTGCTACATTGAGGTGGAAAGTACCTGGAAGAAAATTTTTTAACAGAAAGCCATCCCGGACCTCTACTGTCATGTGCAGATCCAGGTCACCAGATTTCTGTCACACAGTGTTGGAGCGAAGGTCCATCTGACCGTAGACACGTGGTCTTCCAAACACAGTCAGGGAAGGATACTGACTGTTACTGCACACTGAGCAAACCTGCATGCAAAATGTGGCTTTAGAGGGTAGTAGGGATGATCAAAAAATTAGCAATTACTAAAATCGAAATTTCGGCTTCAAAAAATATGTCATAGTGTTGATCGCAAATATCATCATTGTGAATTTATATTGCGAATATCGGTTTGCGATAATTTGGGAAGTGCCGATATTCACAATAAAAATTTGCGATTAGAATATTCACGATCAACACAATGATACTCAAGGCTTATTTCAAAATTGATAAGACGAAATTTCGAATGAGAAACTTCTTAGACATAGAAGAGTGTTGTACTGTATTGGCCATCGATGAATACACAAAGTTTGAGCTTTAAGTGATTCCTTTTATTGTCTAGCTGAACTCATTAGAGATGAAAGCTTTCGGATGTCACAGATCCCTTCTCAAAAACAGAATTGTATTAAGCCTGACGGAGGGATCTGAGACACCCTGAACGCTTGCTTCTCTAATGACTTCAGTTAGCCAATAAAGGTGATCACTTAAACTCCAAACTTTCTATAACCTAAGTCGAATTGCAGACGAAAATCGAAAAGGTGAAAATTAGCAATCTTATCGAAAGTAGTTAGTGGCACAGCCATGGATTACATGCAGGTCAGCCTCCTCTTCTCCTCCATCCTAATATGTCTCTTCTGAACACATTTTTGTCCTCCTCTTCCATTGTGCCCTCTGAGCTCTCCAGATTCAATTCAACCTTGCAGGTCAGAAGGTGTCACACTGTTTAGCAGATGCTGAGCATGGGATCGAGAAGTCATATTGGACCTGCACTGCTGTCAGCTTTGTAACCACAGTCCGATTTGCGGCTTACCTGGCACAACCCGAGCATTAAACACTGAAAGCGACAAAGGTATCATTCTGTTGTCAGCGATGCAATTAGGTAGAATGGCACATGGGCGGCACATCGTGCACGTTTTGAACCTCATTGTGCAATGATTTGTGGCACAGTACCCTGAATTTCAGGTTGTACTAAAGCAGCCATAGCATGCCTTTGCGACAGCCAGACACGGTGGAATTCAACATTGTTCATAATGATCCAGCTGCTCCAGTAACATGCAGTATTTAAATACCTCAGTGACCTAGCAGTCAGTAGTCTGGGGAGCTAAGCATTTTTTCCCCTGAGTGCGCAACGTCTGCAGCCTTTTTCAGTGGCCTTTCGAGGAAATCCACCATCCACCGGCACCATCAGTCACATGACACCATATATTTCCATGGATTGTGCCTTGTGACACGTCAGGGATCAGGCCATGGAGGAGAAGGACGAGAAGCATGTAACATTGTTGAAAGTACCAAAGGGGCCCTGTCATCATCTGCTGGGCCAGGAGTCTGAAGAAGCCAGAGGAGAGAGGTGGCTTTGGTGGTGAGGAAGAAGAGGTGGAGCAGTCTTCCTGGGGGGATTGTAACCATTCCTTGGAAAGCTTGTAACCATAGACAATCTGGCTCTTGATAATCCTACTAAACAAGACCGCTGCTTCCAATCTTTTTCATTTAGGGAGAAAAATAATTGGTGGCAATTAAAAAAAATTCGAAAAAATCCTTTATTGGTATCCACGAGAAAAAAAAAGAAGTATCATTGGTTAGTTCCCATCATTGATGGCAATGACAGTTAAATAAGCTCTTTTAAATCTGATTAAAATAGGCCACATTATTGGTGGTAATTAGGAGACAGTGTAAGTATTCATTGGTGTCAATAAGAGTAGTTTAAGCCAAATTGTTTTGGCAATTATAATAAAATAATTCCCATCATTGATGGCAATGAGTAAAATAAGCCCCTTTATTAGTGTTAGTGAGGGTAAAATACACTCCCTGATCAGTGGTAGTAAAAGTTTAATAAAAGCCCCATCATATATGACAATCATATGTAAATAACATCCATCATTGCTGGTGGCAGTGAGAGTAAAATATACCCCAACATTGGTGGCAGTGGTGTCACTGAGGAAAATGAGTCTCTTCATTGGTATTCATATGAGAAAAATAATCAAAATTATTTCAGTGAGAATACAATCAGCTTCATTATTGGTGGCAATGAGAGTAAAAGGACTCAATCATTGGTGGTAGCAAGATTTAAATAAGACCAGTTGTTAGAAAAAAAATCCCTATGGTTGGTGGCAGTGTAAATTAAATTATTCCCATTTTTGCTGTCAATAATGGTTTAATAAACCCCATAATTGGTGGCAGTGCAAATAAATAAGCCCTGTCATTGGTGACAGTGAAAGGTAAAAGGGATCCATCATTGGTGGGTGACAGTGAGAGTTAAGGTCCCCATACACGTATATCCATGGGCGATTTTGTGGCCGACTGCTATACACGTTCGCTCTGCTCATTCAGGCATTCAGGCACCCCATACATGTGGGACAATTCCCACCTGACGGTGTAGTGACCCGAGAAAGGACCACAAAACTGTATATATTGCACTTTGTATTTATACTGTAAAGTGCTGTATTATAGTTGGTGTATGTCCATTTAAGGGCTACACTTGTCGTTCACAAGTTGCTGGAACCTTTTATTGCAAGAATAGGTTTAATTGCTTTTCCCGCTGTTTTGGCTCTCTGCTCTAAATGTATCTTTTCTGTTCTGCCCAGTTACAGGCCTTAAGCCAGCCCCTGCCTCAGGTAATAAATATTAGTTTCTCAGAACAGTCTGGGCTTTTTTTGTTGATGCTCCCCTAAAGACCTGCAGTTTACCTCAGTTGTGTCCCCAGACAAGTAACCCTGGGTGAGGTGTTCTCCACTACCCTACTAGTGTGACACCCTGACTGGACTGCCATGGTGCTTCATCACGGAGAGAGCCTACAGCATCCCTGTCCACAGGTTCCAGCTGCATGGTAGCAACGGTAGCAATGTTTATTCCCAAGTCTGAACCCGCTTCTCTGCCCTTGGGAGTCGGAGCTTGTATGTTTTGTGGGGGTTTAGCTGCAAATGGGGCTCCCAATGAGGCGACTCCACACAAACAGTCCTTTCATTAGGGCTCCTGCCCATGTTTATTGGAGCATATGGGCTCATACAAAAGAAGATTCCATTGCAGGGGTCATCAGCAGCAACATAAAATGTTCATAAAGGATATCAATCGCCTCCTGGCTTCTAAACCAAAGCAAAAGCTGTCTCTGACTGCCTAGAGACTGTCTTCCACACACACACCACCTGATCCTAGCACCAGGTGCTCTAATGGGCTTCTGAGCCTCTGGAAATTCTGCACCAGGAATTGGAAATCTGCCCACCCTGCTCTTGCAGATTCCCAGTAAAACCAGCCCCAGAACACGATGTAGAAAAACAGCATAAGAACATGAAAGTTCCCTGCAAACAAAACACTGCTGGTTTTACCTCAAAATGGAAGTCTGAGATACCGTGGTCCAATGTACCTACCATCAAGCACTTTGCCCAGTGACACAAGTGATTTTGGGGTCACTGTGTTACAGTATACAGGGAGTGCAGAATTATTAGGCAAATGAGTATTTTGACCACATCATCCT